>CM076579.1:475074710-475502991 GCA_034641835.2 Pinus albicaulis | reverse complement strand
TCGAAAGACAGATCTGACTGTAAATACAGAATCAGAAGATAGGAATTAGCTAAACATGCTCTTTCCCAAACACTAAACAGTGAAATTGTACCTGATACAGTACTTTTCCCCAATTGTCCTTGGTGGCCCTTTAGACTCGCATGGAGAATATCGAGGTGAAGATGACCTCAATTGGTTCTGAAAACTCTGCCATTAGACTCAGAATGTCGAAAATAGCAGAAACAGGCTTTTGAATCACCAAAAATGGATGAACATAGCCCCCAGCTTGTCAGGAAAAAATAACTAGCCCAAAGTAAGCACGGTGGCCACAGCTTTCCCACTGAAGCTAAACGAGGTGAAGAATTCATAAAAGGAAAAAACGAAATTTGTAGAAATGGATCAGAATCTTTGAAAAAATTCGGGAATGACCTTGAATTCCACATTCACTTGTTTATGCACAATTCCCAATGCGGCTCCCAAAGCTGATTTGACCCCATGATACGGAACTTCCTATGAAGCAAAATCACACAGAAAACGACCTCGGATAGGTTTAGTAAGGAAACATGCAGGAGTGGCTTGAAGGTCGAAGAGATATTAAATAAATAAATAAATTAGATGTTAAGACCTCTCTGTGAGATTACACATTGCCTAAGCGCAGTTTCACCTTGAGAAACTCCACTAATTGTGGAGAAACTGTGGATAAGGCCACCAAATTAGGGGGTGGCGCCAAAATGGGTGGAGGCCGCCAAACTTCCCGCCAACCGTGGTGCTAAAGAGTAGGGCCACGGGGGTCCATAGGACCGCACCCGTCGGCCATATGGTTATCAACTTGGAGTTTAATTCGGCGTTCATTAAAGTTTTTAACAATATATAACCATACGTTTAAATGTTCAAACTCCCGAGTGCTAAAAGCACGGGACCACCACCCAAGACTGCGCGCCAAATGTAATTTGCTGTGGTTCTCGGGCCTGGGTTTCATGCAAAGGGGGCTGGCCCCCTTTCGGGCCCGCCCAAAGGAACTTCAAACAATAAAAACATTCCGGTTCCAATGCAATACAAGAACCAACGTTGTGGCCCATTGGTCGGGTCACTCCGCTTACATCCAGCCGACCATAGTTCAATTCCTGCCCGCGACCTATAAAAATTTTAAAACGCGCCATTTCATTCCACTTTGGGGCCCACGTGGAGGCCTACGGGCTAGCCACGTGGCGCCTTCTCATTGGCTGCCATCGGAATATTCCCCAGAATATTCTATGGAATATTCCACGGAATATTCCCAGAATATTCTGTGGAATATTCTTTTTTTTTTTAATAAAATTTTCCAAAGTCAAATTTGGCATTTTTTTATGGAAATTGAGAAATCTTCAAACTTGAATAACTTCTGCATACGGCGACCGTTTTTCGAACCGTTCGCGGCGCCGGAATCAGGAAGACGAGCTCTATCCGGTCGTTTATGTTCAAACTAGTTCTGAGCACCTTCATTTTTGACCATTTTACAACACTTGGTCCTGAGCTCCTGATCAATGTCAAAATGTAAATGTGGCAGGATGCCCTTCTTTATATATAAAGTTGTGAGATGCCCAGAGAGATTCGATAAAAAAATATCCTAATCTCTAAGAAAATCTATCTGGAAGCCCATCTCAAGTTAGGGACTTGTTGACCCACATCCTTCCTTGTTTATTTGAGAGTGCATAGTGTTGG
This sequence comes from Pinus albicaulis, assembly GCA_034641835.2. Lineage (NCBI taxonomy): Eukaryota > Viridiplantae > Streptophyta > Pinopsida > Pinales > Pinaceae > Pinus > Pinus albicaulis. Next base: position 475,501,311 of record CM076579.1, on the reverse strand, counting down.
ATGGGTGTTAAGTCGAACTCTTTCTTTCATCGATGTTTTTTATTGCGACTAAATTTTTTTTATATCATTGCTTTATTTCTGAATTATTAAAAATGGTATTTTTTAATAACAATATTAATAAAATATTTATTATTTATTTAAATAAATTTTTTTATTATTTGTTTAAAAATTTATATAATAAATTAATTGATTTGTTTTAATATTTTTTATTTTTTATTTTTATTTTTTACAAGTGTTTTACAATATACTATAAGAAAGATGTTGTAATGTTTGTAAATGAGGTTAAACATTTAAATGTTGACTTAATATATGAAAAATGTTGCAAAGTTTCTAAAATTAAACATTAAACCAAATAAAAATAATAATGAAAATATAATAATAATAATAAATGGATTCAATTCAATTTATTATATTGTAATTTTTTTTATTATTAATATTACAAACTTTCCAAAAAAATCATAATATTTATATCACATTTAATAACAATAATAATAATAATAATTCCAAAACATATAATTTATAAGCATATAACAATTTAATTAATTTAATTAATAAACATAAAATTAAAAATAAAACATATATATAGGTATATATTAATGATGGTTATTCATAAATATCAAAATTTTAAATGTAAATTTAATTAATAAGTATATAATCCAACATTTTCAATAAACATTTTCCTAAATTACACATAAAATATGTTAATGAAAAGTCTCATGGGGACAACTCAATTGGTGATCGAAGTAATCTGAAATGTGTGAAAACTGAGAGATCCAAGGTTCAAATCCCCTTGGTTGTGACCTGGTCCATGAAGTGGAGGACAAGTCGTAGACCCCAAGAAGTTTAATGGTAGCTAGGTGTTAGGCGGGCTGCAGATCCATTTTAACTATGGATCTATCAAGGGTTGAGAAAAATCAAATCTCTTGGTTTGCAAATCTTTCCTCAAGTTTTGCATATTTTATGTGTGCAATCACATCTATTCTCTAATCTTAACATTAAATATATTTGGATCTATATAGGTGGTGGGTGAATTTTGGGGGGCTTTGAGGGGGCAGGGGATTTGGTGGTTGAACCCTAGCCGCCATTGCTCCATGTTTCATGTAGCCCTCCTTCTTTCCATCTAGTTCATGCGCTACCATGGCCTCTGCCTTTTTCCCATTGCATGTCGTTTTCTCGACGCCTTGGCTTATGCTTGGGGTCCCTTATTTTGCAAGTGTTTCATTTATGTTAAAGCATTTCACTGATTCATCGCATTCTCATCTCTTGTTTTTTGGCCAAGGCCGCTCATTGTTGTCTTGCCACCAGTCGCATTTTTTTCTCTACCACCGTCTTTGTCGTATGGTTGGGTTCCACTATTGTTCTAGGGTGGTTTTCTTCTCTGCTTAAGGATCAAGGTGACTACTACATCTGTGTCAATGTTCCACGACCTTTCATTGTCTCTTGTCAAGTTTCGACTCGTGTTTATTTGTCACCATTTTGATGATGTGTGTTGGCCTTGCACTCCTTATGTTAGCGTTGTGAAACCCTCTTTGTAATGAAGGATGCTCATTTATGGGCTTGTTTGGTGCTTCCTCTCGAGCTATTTGTTGGTCCTAAGCGTCCTACTTCTTTTTTGTGTAGATTTGTGCCATAGGGCTATCTCTAGGGATTTTATCTATATGTAAGGAATTTTTATTGGATGTCAATTATTTCTAGAATGTAATTGCGCATATACAAATTTTATTCTTCTTCCTCTAATGAATAAAATTACGTGTTTTTTTCCTACGAAAAAAACGTTAAATATATTTGATATTGTAACACCCTCCTCCCACATTTACCCAAGCTAATCGATCCACTGGGGTAAAAATGTGACAGGGGGCCACTATGATGTGATTCAACTCCCCATGTATAGTTAAGGATGTGAAACTGAAAAAACAAAACCAAACTGACACTCCTCGGGAGCTATAGATCCTTCAGGAGGAAACCAACCCTTCCACGTGCTTAACCCCTGAGGAAACTTATAGATTTGATGATATGAAACCTCATCCACTCCCATGACAAGCCATGCATGTGACTAAGGCCCTCTAGCCACTCCCACAACAAGGCATTCCAGTGTGGACCTTTTCAGAGAGTTCTAAGCTAGTGACCCCAGATTATGTACCACTTTTTTATGGCCAGGTTTTAGGAAAATGCCCAAAAACTCATGAAACTTTTAGAAATGATAAAAAACAGTGGAATAAGGCTACTAATGTAAAAATTTGTACAAGGACTGGACTGGACCCCTACTAGCCATGAAAGACATTTCGTCAAACATATCAAAAATATGTAATCTACATGTCATAACAACATATCGAAGCATAGGGGTCTCATACTTATCTAATATTCGTATGAAAGCATTGATGTCTTATCAAAGTATCTACATTACCATCTATTAGGTCATATAATCATTCACATTTCATTTACTAATCAAATCATGATGAGAGCCATACATCATAATTGTCATAAAACATGCTCATAACCAAAAAATAACCAACGATATCAATGACGAAACCACCATTAAAGCCACATAAAAAAAATCATATTTAAGTCTCATGAAATTACAAAGGGAAAGGAGCTCTTATTAGCATATGAAAATCCAACCAAGTCAAGGACTTCCACGTACCACCCAACCATAGATTGGGCTGAACCAAATCTATCTTTCATCCAATCAGCCCTACGCCATATTCCAAGCATGAAAGTGGGATCTCATGAAAAAAATCAAACAAAACCAAACCATGGATTCCAGAGGCCAAAATAGCTCAACTCTAAAATAGTGATTCCACCTCACGGTCAAACATCACTAACCATCACGAGATTGGTCTCTACCCAAGTTGTCCAGGACTCTATAGAATTTGTTCTAACCAGGGCTTTCAGGACCAGTAGCTCAACTCACAGTTGTTGTCGGGCTCCAGAGAATTTGTCCAACCAGGGCTTCCAGGACTAGTAACTCAACCCACCAAGGGTTTTAGAGAATTTTTCCAACCAATTCTTCTAGGACTAGTAACTCAACCCAAGCTGTTACAGGGCTTCCAAGATATTTTCCCAACCAATGCTCTAGGAACTAGTAACTCAACCAACAACCATAAGGAACATGAGAACCAACCAGAAAACTAAAGGAAAGAAACCCATAGCACCATGGTCATACAGGAAATGGAAAGGCTAGGAAAAACCATTATTAATCTAGGAAATAATCCATGCCAATGACATATCATGACTAAGAAACCACATGAATGTGCCATGCATGCCAAAAATAGCAAGGAAATCATACATGCAACTCAATGCCTACAATAAAAAATCATTATAGTGGTTGATCTCGATGTCCTCTTGAACTTTTATGATGTTCCTTTTCCTTCTTGCTCCAAATCCCAAGAATGTCCCAACAAAACTCTATGTCCAATAGTATGAGAGAGAGATAGAGTAAAAAGTGAGAGATCCAAAACTAAAATGACACAATTCTACAAATTGATCCTCATGAGCCTTTTTATTAATGAGGCCTCTATGTTCTTCAATTTCCATTAATTTTCCTCCTCACACAAAACCTATGACCTTTCACCTCCCTTTTCTCTTATTTTCCATTGTTTTCATAAATTAAATGCCAATAAATGCTTCACGCCTTTCCAAATCCTTTGTCCTTACCTTTGCCAATTTCCATAGCCATTAATTAATCAAAAGTGATCCCCATCATTATGTTTTTTCCCAACATTCAACTTGGAATACATGCCATGTGACCTTGGTTATTATTTTTCCTTTATTAACTTTACTGAATGAATTTTTTACCAAGGTTGTTATAGAACCCTCCCCCTTAGGGGAACGCCATCCTCAATGTTCAATGAAACCTAAAACCAACAAGATTGTTGAGAGCGAAACATACTTCCCATGGATCTTTATAACTTAGCTTGTTACAGTATTTACAATGATCATCCTACTGCTACTGAGAAGCAAACCAACATGAGAAACATAACAACACCACAACCATAATGACAATAAACCCATATCGCTTGTTGGAGCTTTTTAACACAGCTCACGGTGGTACATATATATATATATATATATATATGCCATAAAAAATCATTCAACTAGCGAATAAAGAAGGATACATATCTCACATATGATCATTCATCTCCCATGTAGCTTCATTAGGTCCATAGTGGTTCCATTTTACTTTAACCTGCTTGATTTCTCGGTTTCGGAGCATGAGTATATTTCTCTGCTATATATATATATATGCCATAAAAAATCATTCAACTAGCGAATAAAGAAGGATACATATCTCACATATGATCAGTCATCTCCCATGTAGCTTCATCAGGTCCATAGTGGTTCCATTTTACTTTAACCTGCTTGATTTCTCGGTTTCGGAGCATGAGTATATTTCTCTGCAAAATGCACTAAGGTCTGGCTAGAATTCTCCTCTTGGCTCCACCTGAAATACAAACCAATCAATCACATGATCAACATATTTAACATATTTCTTAAGTAATAATACATGGAAAACATCATGGAATTTCACTGTCGGAGGAAATGCAAGTCAATAGGCTACTATTCCAATCCTCTGAAGGATCTTGAAATCCCACAAAATCGAGGTGCGAACTTGGCACATGATCCAAAAATCATGCAGATCTTCTTGGGTTTAATATGCAAGTACACATGTTCCCCAACCTAAAACTCATTAAACATATTGTTCTAATCGACATAAATTTTATGTTTGTCTTATGTTGCCTTTAAATTCTGTTTGATAGCCTACATTTCTTGTTCCATCTCTGCCAACATGTCTGGTCTTATCAACACCCATTTCACTGGACCACTCCAACTAATTTGAGTATTACAACTTTGCCCATACAGTGCCTCGAATGGACTCATCATTAGTGACTCATGATATCCATTTTTGTAAGTGAACTCAACTAATGGAAGATACTCTTCTCACCTCCACTATTGATGCATCACATACATACTCAACATGTCCTTCGGGATCCTGTTGATCCTCTTTGTTTGTCCATTTGTATGCAGATGATAAGCCATGTTGAAAACCAACTCTATACCCAAACCTGCAAATAACTCTTTCCAGAATCTAAAAGTGAACTTGGCATCCATATCTGACACAATATTTTTTAGAACACCATGCAATTTCACTACATCTTTGATGAAGATCTGTGCTACACCATTAGTTGAATAAGTAGACTCCACTAGAATGAAGTGCCCTACCTTTTTCAACCTATCAACCATAAGCATGATAGAATCATGCTGTCTAGATGTCCTTGGAAGACCTGTAATGAAATACACGAAAATAACATCCCATTTCCATTATGGAATTGGAATATGCTGAAGTAACCCACCTGGTTGCTTACAATTTACTTTTACCTGTTGACAATCTAAGCATCTAGCCACAAACTCTGACACTTCCCTCTTCAAATTCAGCCAATAGTATAACTTCTTCATTGTTATCAATGTCTTCTGATATCTTTGGTGACCTGAATATGGCTTAACATGAAATTCCCTTAAGGTAAGATTCTTGAGCTCACTGTCGTCTGACACATATTTCTTGTCCATAAATCTAACCAAGCCATCTGTTGTGAGATGTTATTCCACATCCTAATCACCTGTACCCTATTGTATCCTATGCATAAGTTCCGTTTATCTATCATCTTGCTATCATGCTTGCAAGATCCAATCTTGTAAATCTATCCCATAGGAACTCATAGTTTCTATATGACTCACATGTATCCTCCTACTAAGAGCATCTGCAACCCTATTCTCTTTACCTTTAATGTATCTAATCTTGAATTTGAACTGTTGATCGTTTCCAACCATCTATCTTATCTAGCATTCAGCTTTGGTTGGTCAAATAGATACCTCAATCCACTGTGATCACTCATCAGTATGAACCTCCTACCAAGAAGATAGTGCCTCCACATATTCAATGTATGGATGATCATTGCCAACTCATGATCATGTGTCAGATAATTATTCTCATGCTCATTCATTTTCCTTGACTCATAGCATACCATTTGTCCTTCCTAAATAAGGACTCCACCAAGTCCTCTCCTGCAAGAATCTATACATACCAAAAACTCTTTGTTCAAATTTTTAATCTTTAGAAATGGAGCATTTGTCAACAACTGATTCAATTGTTCAAAACCAAACGCACATTCCTCTCTCCATTCAAATTTTTTACTCTTCGTTTGCAACGATGTAATATGATAAGAAATGTATGAGAAGTTGGATCCACATTCCAAGGATTTTCCCACTCCGTGATAGCCCTTATAATTTTTAGATCCACTGCTATGCCTTCATTGGAAACCACATCGGTCCCAAGTAATGTACATGTGTCTAAAAGAAACTACATTTACTGAACTTAGCATACAATTTATTCTCCCTCAGCAACCTCAATACTACTGCTAAGTTTTCGACATGTTCTTCCTCGCTCTTGGAATATACTAATTTATCACCAATGAATACAATAACAGGATGCAACACACTATTCCTCAAGCACATAAAAGTAGTTCAAGAATTAGTCAAACCAATTGGAACTACAATAAAATCATAATGGCCATACCTAGTCTGGAAAGTAGTCTTATAGATGTCCTCTTCTTTAATGCGTACCTAATGATATCCTGATCTCGATTAAATCTTCGAGAACACCACTGCTCCCTTCAACTGATCAAACAAGCCATAAATCCTTGAAAACGAATACCTATTCTTGATGGTCACCATGTTCAACTTCCTGTAATCGATGCCAAACCTGAGTATACCATCCTTCTTAAAAAAAATATATTGTTGCACCCCAAGGCAATACACTTGGCCTAATTTATCCCTTGTCAAGCACTTACTTCAACTGCAACTTCAACTCCACCAACTCTAGTGTGCTCATCTTGTATGGTGTCTTTTATGTTGGTGTCTCCCTTGGTACGAACTCAATAGAAAAGTCCACTTCCATGTGATGTAGAAACACTGAAATATCTACGGGAAATACATCCTGAAACTGTTGTAGAATTGGATAACTCCCCAAAACATCCTCATCCTCAACTTCCTTACCTTTGTCACTAGAAATATGTACTACAAATAATACACACCCCTTTCTACGACTACACGTGGCATGCATAGTTGTCACCATTCTAACTGATGTTAGCTTCTTCTTACCCTGTAATATTCTTTGTTCCCCATTTTCATCCAAACACTCAATGGATTTATCAAAACAATCCACCTTACTCCTGTGAAGGTACAACCATTCCGTACCCAAAATTGTACTATATGATCCCAACGACAATACATTCAAATGTGCTGAGGTAGGAATATCATTCAACTCAAATGCATGAGCTCTTACCCAGTGATGAACTCTCTTCTTTATACCTACAGCCAACTGTAATAACCAAGAATTTGCATGCACTTATTTATTCAAACCACATTTATCCACTAGATATGGATTGACATAATTATAATTATATCCAAGGTCAATCAAAATAGAAACATATTGATCACAAATATTACCATCCATCTCGATGATAGATTCCTGGTGATTTTCCTACTTGTTATCCAACGCTACACAAATATGAGGAATATTCTTTACAACATCCCCCACTTCCTCTGCCTCTTGAGCACTGTAAATATTTTTTCTACCACCTTGATGTCTTGTAAAAATCTCCTATGATGCTCTCCTCCACAAATCCAACATTGCAAGGGCTTCCTAGCATCACCCTTTTTTGGTTCCCCAGACCAAAATCCCTACGGGTCTATCATATGCATTGAACTTCTTATGTGGTGTTTCATTCTCTTTGTTAACTGTGTCTTGTGGCCATGTCAGCTTCTTATCCCATTTTCCTTTATTCTTATCATTACTTTTCCAGTACTGCTTAGTCTCATATTTTTGCTTTGTTTGTTCATAAAAATGCTTTAGCTTTATAATGGCTTCCTCCAACGATCTAGGCTCATCGAACTCAATCATTTACTTGAATGCTATCGATGACCCATTGATGAATCTTTGACTCTTGGCCTTCTCCTTCTTGAGGTAAGCAACATACCTCAATAACTCCAAGAATATACTAATGTACTCATCAGTCATAGATTCCATCTTTAGCTCATTGAATTATTTTTCCCTGTCATTAGAGTATCTCTCTCATGAATACTTCTTCCTGAATAGTCTCTTGAACTCGCTCCAAGTCAACTCATCTTTGTGAATACCTCTAAAATTATCTACATCTTCCCACCAGATGTTTGCTTCAACTTTAAGATTGAATGTAGCTATTATGGCCTTCATGTTCACTAATTAATCATTCAACCTGAAGAACTTATGCATCTTGAGAAACCATGATTCTACATCATGTGACTTCTTCATTTCTCCATAAAATGTAGGTGCCTTTGATATTTTTGAAATCATTTGGAAAATATCCCCTATCACTCCACTTGTAAATATGATAAAGATGATTACCATGATACATTTCTGACTGAGAACTAGAGTAAAGACCATGTCCACTACCTTGTCTATCAGGTGTATCCAATAATCGGTCATCTCGGACAGTGTCATTTCTATTCAACCTATGCCCACGATGTGAACTTATACCATATGCCCCATTAGTCCTATCCTCCTATCCATGACTGATTCTAATTGGTCCCTATCTCTACAAATATAACAAGCTCTAAAGGATAACTACATTGACTTTTGCTTGTTTCTCTTGTGCCCTAGCAAGTCTCTCTTGTGATTGAACTATTTGGCCATTTTCTTCTTAGCAACTCCTTATTTTTGCCTTCAAAATTCTCAAATTTTATGCAATGTGAGGGACGTACTCATCAACATGCTGCTCATTTGATCTATAGGGAGAATCTCGTTAATTGTAGCCTACCATCTTGCTAGCCATCTTTGTCCTTCTCTTCCTGCAAGGTATATCATGTTAGCTAAACCAAATCATAAGCAAACCAACGTACCTCAGTTTAGTTCAGGAGGAGGATATTTCATCTTCAAGATTAACCATATTAGCCCAATACATGTATAAACATAATAATATCAACATATAATCATCATTTCAACCATTGTCTAGTTATCAATGCATGACCATACCAAACACATACCATGAACTCATTCACGAAAACTATCACCATGTCAGTGTATGCATAACCACATATAAACATTGACACACATGACCAATGCATAACTAACATACACTCATGATAAACACATCGTGCATCAACACCATAAAATTTCACATGGCGACACCACTCCAACCATGACCGAAATCATGCATATGAAACAAGCACATAGACCAAAAGAATAAGGAACACATATGTAATCACATGTATGCACTACCAACACACACTACCCATCTAGTTCAAGGGGTGTTAGAACCATGCTCTTTTACCACTCTATAACACCCTCCTCCCACATTTACCTAAGCTGTTTTTTCCACTGGAGTAAACATGTGATGAGAGGCCACTATGATGTCATTCAATTCCCCATGTATGTTTAAGGAAATGGAACTGACAAAACAAATCCAAATTGGCCTTCATTAGGAGCTACAAACCCTTTAAGAGGAGACCAACCCTTCCAGGTGCTTAACCCCTGAGGCAACTTTTATTTTTATTAATACAAACCCTCAGTTACTGCCATGAAAAGCCATGCATATGAGTGAGACCCTCTTGTTGCTCCCACAACAAGGCATGCCAACGACTATGAAATTTTTCAAGCATTTCTCAGCCAAGGACCCCCAATTATGTGCCACCTTTTCAGGGCCAGGACTCAGGCCACTTCCCATAACTTCATGAAAATTTCATAAACGATAGGCAACAATCAAATAAGGCTACTAATGTAAACATTGGTATAGGGACTTGTTTGGGCTCCCACTAGCCATGATAGGCATTTCATCAAACATATCATAAATATGTAATCTACGGGTGATGACGGGTAACCCCGCCAAACCCAGAATCTACAAAATACCGTGTATACAAAAATGCTTCTCCAAATCCATGCCAAGTAATTCCACTTTCTGGAAATTTCAACACTGTCATTTGCGGAAGCTATCTTTTAATTCATGATTATAAAACCAACACCCAGCCCAGATTTACTTATTATGCAGAATCTAAATTACTTGAACAATAATTATAGAATCATTGGAATACCCCACCATATGATTTTTAATGCGCCATTGGATTTCAAATAAATTCCAATATGAGTTTCCCTTCCATCATAGAGCTTTATAAAATCTCAACATTCGTTGTGCCCATCAGTTTACTATTCCCATGCCTGAATATATATGTTAGATTTTGAAGAAATTCAAACATCAACATAATTTAATATTAAATCCATAATCAAGACTCGATTTTCATTAAAACTCCAAACTGCCAGCACATAGCAACTTTCATACCAATTGTCTACAATCGAACTAAATTTCGATCACTTCTTCTCTTGATCTTACTTACCAACGGATTCACTTTCACTCACTCTTCTTAATTCGCTGGTTACCTTAGAATTATGCTGTGAACAGTCAACTTTAATCCGCTCCTGCAAATACTCAACCAACAGTGATCAAACCAGAACTGGAAATTGATTGCTTTGAAATTGAATTACACAGGCTTTTGATTCGACCCAGAAATTCATCGCTCTGCATCAGGCTTGAAATCAACCTCTATTCATCGACTTGTCAAATCTATACATCCACAGAAATTGATTCCAGCAAACAAAACGAATTGTCTCCTTTTAACCACACTTCTCTCTGCGCTAAAGAATTAAATCGATTTCTATTGGAATCGATTCACTTTACCGTAGTTATTCATTCAACAGTGGTTAACAACAGAATTCCTCCACGTTTCAGATTGTTCGATGTTTAGGAATAACAGATAACATGTCTTGATTCAATCAAACCTCCACACACAGATAATTCAAAAATGATTCAAACTAACTCTGCGTTAAAAGAAATTTTACTCTCTCTGTGTTACGATTGTATTTCAGAAGTTTCATAGGTTCTTTGCTGGCAACTTTCAAGGCCAGAATCACATTGATTCTACCAATCGAACCTAGAATGCTTGTACGATTCCCATTGATATCAGAATCGATCTCTACAATTAAAGAATTACTTCACACTAAAACAAATGCGTTTATCTTAACAGAGAGAACGCAGAAATATGAGCATCTGCAAACATGAGAAGTATTCAGATTGAATTTGATTCAAGCATAAATTGATATTCATTCCACATCACCACTGTTTCCGATTCTAACTCTGAAAAATTAATAATCGAACAGAACTTCAATGTGCTTGTTGCTTCCGATTCATAATTGATAGCTTTCAGATTGCCATTTAGCTCTTGGAAATTACATTCATTTCGAATTGTGCGCTATAAACTCTTGTTTTGGCCAGATATTTGAGATCGATGGCCCTTTACAAGCTGCCCGAAGGCTTCCAAGTAGAAATTCCTACTCTCTATTCACACTCTCCCTCACAATCTCACTGATTTCAATGCCTTTGAGGCTTGATAATTTATACAATTTTAAAATGATCTAACTTAAGTTCTATCCCTTCAATTCCTCAACTAAACCCTAAATATCTCAACAAATCCTAAAATCACTCTTGAATCCCTAAGGATCCTCTCTCACCCAAAATTAATGACACTAATTTCTAAATTAAAATCTCTCATCCCTTTACATCCTCAATTGACCAAATTCTCTCATATCCTTTTAATTAATAAAAGAATATTTACAAAATCCTCACTTTTATAATTTATCCCCTATTTTATTTAAAAACAACAAATTAATCAATTAAAATGTCACACCCCCCTTTATTACATATTTAAAAATGAAAATTGGCCTTGATGCTCCTGCATCAGACTCCCAAGATTGAAATTAATCATGATCGCCTGATCATGTGTTCGGATCTGTGTATGCCTGGATCCCATATCTTGTGCTGCAACTTCCCACTTGTCATTGATTCTATCTGTTGTTCTTCTCTAGGTCTCCACACTTTATGCTGCATCGCCCCACTGACTATGCTTTCACAAACTTCTGTTGTCTTTCTCTTGCTAAAATTTCTCCTCTTTCTTGCTACTGTCTGTTGTTTCTGAGACACCTTCATCATCATTCTTCTGATGATTTCAATCTCTATGTCCAACCTACTGCTGCTGCTTTCACTTCCTGTTGCTGCCGCTAATGTTGTCTCAGTTGTCATCTCCCTGATTGTTGATAACATTGGTTTTACTCCTGCAAATATCACCCCACATGTTGCTTCAGCTGCCACCATAGATGTTGCTGCCTCCCAAACTTCCTGTCCCTCCGCAACATTCTTTTGCTCATCACCTGCAAATTTATCTTCAGAAAATAAATTTTCATTTAATTATCTTCCTGCAATAACATATCCATTTATCTCTGTTTGTATACTAGTAAGCAAAATCAATTTTAACAAACTAGTATCTACTCCTTTCTCAACTTCAAGCAAATTTACTTCAGTGCCTGCAACTTCTTTCTCTGGTTCAAATGTCTCCAACAAACATTTTAGCCAATTCTTCTCAAGCATTTCATCAACATGCTGTAATTTAGTTCCTTCGTCTTCCCCTTCGACAATCTTCAGTAATTTTCCATCATCATATTGATTGATTATGGCAATCAAATCAAGTTCTTCAAACTCTGTAGCCTCATCCTCTATTACTGTAGCAGTTTCAAAATTTTGCCGCACAGTCTTCTCTTGGCTATACAGACAAGCCAACTCTTTCTTGTCACCCATGGTAACAAGCCTCTGCATATGAGATATCACTGTCTCACCTTCTTTCTGCAACAGTTCTTCTTCTTCCAAGACAATTCCAAGTGATGGACTGTCTTCTACATCACCTATAAACACAATCAAATTGTCAGCTTCAAAATCACAAGATCCAATGGTCTCACTTGTCGATTCAGTCACCAAGTTTTCTCTCCGCAGCTCTAAGTCTTCTTCAGGACTCAGAAAATCTTTACTGGCTTTCTCCTCAGCTTTCTCTAGCAACACTTCAGTATGCTGCTCTAAGTTTTCTTCCAACTCCCTTGTCAGCACATCAGTATGCTGATTTGCATTCACCATGAGACTGTCAGCTAGTCTCTCCTTCTTTCCATCCTCTGCTTCATGATTGTCATCCATGAAAACTTTCTTACCTTGCTTCTTCAACAAATTATCCTGTACATAAGTCCTCTGTCTCTCCAATTCTCTTCTCTGAAGATCTAGTTTCCTATACAATTCAAAAATTTCATTAGCAGTGGAACTTGGAAACTTTACACAATTTTCTATACCTTCACCAGCTCTTGACCAATCATCAGCTGGTCCTTCTCTCTCTGCACCAATATTCTGATTAAACTCCTTTGTCTTCATTTCCTCCTGAGATCTTGCTATCTTAGCATCGATCTGAATAGACTTCAGATTCAACTCTTCTTGAACAAACTCTAAAGCTTGCTCATCTCCCTGTGTTGTACCTACAAACATACACAACTTATTAGTTTTAAAACCACAAGACTTTTCAATCTTGGCTGCTTCCTCAAGCACTTCCCTTTGAACAGATCTGCATGTGGAATCTTCAAATTCCATCTCTGGCTCAAGAACTCTAAGCTCCCTTTTCAATAAGGCAATCACACTTTGCCTCAACTTCATCTGCAATGGTTTCCAAATCACTCTCTTTCCCTTCAATGGAAAGATCCATCCTCCTCTCTTGTTTTCCTGCTCTTGCAGCCATTCCTGTAGTACCTGCAATTGTACCTTCATTACTGCAATTTCTCTTTCTCTGACTTTATCAGTCATCTCACCTCTATGGCATTCCTCTGAACCTCTTCTCTGATCCTCCATGATCATCTTCTCCATGAGTTTCTCACTCACCATGAGTTGCACTAGCCTCTACAACAACAATCTCTCCTACTGCCACTTACCTCACCAATCCGCTTCACTGGATCTAGTCTTTTGGTAAGTACTGGTTCACTGCCTCTGGAACCTCTTAAGCACTCTCTTCTGCTCACTCTCTAGACTATCTCTTCAACTCACTTCCTCTTCTGGACACTGCAATTGTCCTCCCTATCCAGCCTTTAGCTGAATGTCAAGTTCACTGCCATCATCTTGTCTGCAACCATAAACTTTAATCATAAATTTCAAATCAGAAAATTATCTCACCTTTAAGATCCTGCATGATCTTGTCCTCCATTCACTTCTGCAATCCTGTTCACTGCAATTGTGTAGCTTGCATATCAGATTTAGAACACATTCAAATAAAACACTCTTCAGTTCTCAACAGAACCTTCCTGCACTCATTCAGAAAAAACAAACATCTTCCATTTCAACAGAGCCAAGCTTTGATACCAAAATTGATGCAGGGCAACCCTGCCAAACCCAGAATCTACACAATACCATGTATACAAAAATGCTTCTCCAAATCCATGCCAAGTAATTCCACTTTCTGGAAATTTCAACACATGCGGAAGCTATCTTTTAATTCATGATTATAAAACCAACACCCAGCCCAAATTTACTTATTATGCAGAATCTAAATTACTTGAACAATAATTATAGAATCATTGGAATACCCCACCATATTATTTTTAATGCACCATTGGATTTCAAATAAATTCCAATATGAGTTTCCCTTCCATCATCGAGCTTTAGAAAATCTCAACATTCGCTGCGCCCATCAGTTTACTATTCCCATGCCTGAATATATGTGTTAGATTTTGAAGAAATTCAAACATCAACATAATTTAATATTAAATCCATAATCAAGACTTGATTTTCATTAAAACTCCAAACTGCTAGCACATAGCAACTTTCATACCAATTGTCTGCAATCGAACTAAATTTCGATCACTTCTTCTCTTGATCTTACTTACCAACGGATTCAATTTCACTCCCTCTTCTTAATGCGCTAGTTACCTCAGAATTATGCTGTGAACAGTCAACTTTAATTCGCTCCTGCAAATACTCAACCAACAGTGATCAAACCAGAACTGGAAATTGATTGCTTTGAAATTGAATTACACAGGCTTTTGATTCGACCCAGAAATTCATCGCTCTGCATCAGGCTTGAAATCAACCTCTATTCCTCAACTTGTCAAAGCTATACATCCACAGAAATTGATTCCAGCAAACAAAATGAATTGTCTCCTTTTAACCACACTTCTCTCTGCGCTGAAGAATTAAATCGATTTCTATTGGAATCGATTCACTTTACCGTAGTTATTCATTCAACAGTGGTTAACAACAGAGTTTCTCCACGTTTCAGATTTTTCGATGTTCAGGAATAGCAGATAACATGTCTTGATTCAATCAAACCTCCACACACAGATAATTCAAAAAATGATTCAACCAACTCTGCGTTAAAAGAAATTTTACTCTCTCTGCGTTACGATTGTATTTCAGAAGTTTCATAGGTTCTTTGCTGGCAACTTTCAAGGCCAGAATCACATTGATTCTGCCAATTGAACCCAGAATGCTTGTACGATTCCCATTGATATCAGAATCGATCTCTGCAATTAAAGAATTACTTCACACTAAAACAAATGTGTTTATCTTAACAGAGAGAACGCAGAAATATGAGCATCTGCAAACATGAGAAGTATTCAGATTGAATTTGATTCAAACATAAATCGATATTCATTCCACATCACCACTGTTTCCGATTCTAACTCTGCAAAAGTAATAATCGAACAGAACTTCAACGTGCTTGTTGCTTCCGATTCATAATTGATGGCTTTCGGATTTCCATTTAACTCTTGGCAATTACATTCATTTCGAACTGTGTGCTATAAACTCTTGTGTTGGCCAGATATTCGAGATCGATGGCCCTTTACAAACTGCCCGAAGGCTTCCAAGTAGAAACTCCTACTCTCTACTCACACTCTCACTCACAATCTCACTGATTTCAATGCCTTTGAGGCTTGATAATTTATACAATTTTAAAATGATCTAACTTAAGTTCTATCCCTTCAATTCCTCAACTAACCCCTAAATATCTCAACAAATCCTAAAATCACTCTTGAATCCCTAAGGATCCTCTCTCACCCAAAATTAATGAAACTAATTTCTAAATTAAAATCTCTCATCCCTTTACATCCTCAATTGACCAAATTCTCTCATATCCTTTTAATTAATAAAAGAATATTTACAAAATCCTCACTTTTATAATTTATCCCCTCTTTTATTTAAAAATAACAAATTAATCAATTAAAATGTCACACCCCCCTTTATTACATATTTAAAAATGAAAATTGGCCTTGATGCTCCTGCATCAACGGGTCATAACAACATATTTGAGCATAGGGGTCTCACACATATCTAAGATATGTAAGAAAGCATTGACACCTTATTAAAATATCTGCATTATAATCTATTAGGTCATATAATCATTCAAATTTCATATACTAATCAAATCATGATGAGATCAATACATCATAACTGTCATAAAACATGCTCATAACCAAAAAATAACTAGAGATGTATCAATAATGAAACCACCATTAAAGCCACATAAAAACACCCATATCTACTCATGAAATAGCAAAGGGAAATGAGATCTTATTAGCATATGAAAAACCAACCAAGTTAGGGATTTCCATATACCACCCAACCATAGATTGGGTTGAACCAAATCTCTCTTTCAACTAATCACCCTCGCACCATATTCCAAGAATGAATGTGGGATTTCATGAAACAAATCAAACAAAACCAAACAAGGGCCTCTAGAGGCCAAACCACCTAAACCCTCAACCATTGATTCCACCTCATGGTCGGACATCACTAACCATCACCATATCAGTCTCTACCCAAGTTGTCCAGGGCTCCAAAAAAATTGTTCCAACTAAGGCTTCTATGACTAGTAACTCAACCCAGAGTTTTTGTCGGGCTCTAGAGTGTTTGGCCAACCAGAGCTTCCAGGACTAGTAACTCAACCCACCAAGGGCTCCAAAGTATTTTTCCAACCAAGGCTTCCAAGACTAGTAACTCAACCCAAATTTTTAGAGGGATTATAGAGCGTTTGTCCAACCAAGGCTCCCAGAACTAGTAACTCAACCCAAAGTCATAAGGAACATGAGAACCAACCAGAAAACAAAAGGAAAAAAACCAACAACACCAAGGCTATTCAAGAAATGGCAAGGCTAGGAAAAACCATTTTCAATCCAGGAAATCCTCCATGCCAATGGGAGATCATGACCAAGAAACCACATGCATGTGCCATGCATGCCAAAACTAGCAATGAAATCATACATGCAACTCGGTACCTACAATAAAAACTAGTTGTAGTTGTTGATCTCGATGTCCTCTCACATTTTCCTGTCATTCCTTTTACTTCTTGTTCTATATCCCAAGTACACCACAATCCTCTAAGAGTGCTCCAAGAAAACTCTAAGTGTCCAAGAGTATGAGAGAGAGAGAGAGAGTAGAAAGTGAGAGCTCCAAAATTGAATTGACAAAAAGCTACAAATCGATCCTCAAAAACCTTTTTATTAATGAGGTCTATATTTTCTTCAATTTCCATTATTTTCTTTCATTTTCCTCCTCACATGATACATGTGACCTTTCACCACCATTTTCTCTTATTTTCCATTATTTTCATAAATAAAATGTCAATAAATGTTTCATGTCTTTCCAAAGTCTTTTCCATTGTCTTTGTCAATTTCCATAACCATTAATTAATCACAAGCGATCCCCATCACTATATTTTTACTCAACATTCAGGTTGGAATACATGTCCTGTAACCTTGGGTATTATTTTGCCTTTATTAACTTTATTATATAATTTTTTGACCAAGATTATTACAAATATAATTACATTAGAGTATTATAAATAAGTGAATTGATAAAAAATCAGTGAAAAGAGTAAGACATAATATATGTTAAAAAATAGTTTAATATAGTTAAAGTTTATTAAATTTAAATTTATTAAAATAAAAATATTTAACCAATAATTATATATATTTAATAATATCAAAATTTAATAACATCTTTAATACACATAAATCATATGCTTTTGTTTACAATACTTTAATTATAAAATTTAATAAATAAAATGTATCTTAGAGCAATTTCACGATCAAATAGACCCGCAAATTCTGCATGATTAGTTGTAGTGAAAAATTCAAACCAATAAAAAAAAATCATAAGTGAAAAAATGATATGATAGAGTTAGTTAAAAGATCCAATTGTAGTCCAAGAAGTTATTTTGAAGGCCTCTTCAATGGAAAAAATTGAACGTTAAACAACTTTAATTTAATAGTTTAGAAAGTTCTAAATAAATTTGTTTCCATCTCTGAACATGCTAATAAAATTTTGATAAAAATAGGAAGGCACATGGCAGATTCAAAATACATCCGTGAATATGTAATTTCCCAAATGGAATATTTTGTTAATTTTTGGTATTTATCACAAATTTTCATATAAAAACTTCAACCATTTAATAGAAAATTTCCTGTAAAATGTAACAATTCAAAATTGCAATTCAAATAACATGATAAATACAAATAAGCTCAACTTTATTTAATTAAGTGGAATATGATTAACAAAATGAGTAGTTGGGATAATAAATTAGCCTCTAAAATAATCTACTCTAATATTAATCCAACTTTCAAAACTGACTAAAAAGTCAATAAATACACTTGTGAATTTTGAAAGAATTCACTAAGAGATGAGAGGGGTTTTCAAAATGAGTAGTTGGGATAAATAAACTAGCCTCCAAAATAATCTACTCTAATATTAATCCAACCTCCAAAATTGACCAAAACGTCAATAAATGCACTTGTGAATTTTGAATGAATTCACTAAGAAATGAGAGGGGTTTTCATCCACCCTCAGTGAATCACCCAAGGGTTTCCATCCTGGGGCTACCTGAATCCCAAGAACCATGTTATCAAAACCTCTCACAAAAACAATACACAAATCCAAGATGTCCCAAATGATTTTCTCTCCCTACTTTTAAAGTTTGGATGGATCCTAATTAAATTCACTTTTAAATCTAGGAAAATGGAAAATATGCCTCTATGGTCTCTCAAGCTACTAAAAGTCGCTTTTCACAATCCCATCTTGTATACCTCTTCATGTTGGTTCCAATGAGCTATTACACTGAGGTGTTTCATCAAATATTATTCCCAAAATGACACCTTAAGAAATTTTAATTAATATATGCTCATTAATAACCTAATTTTACGGGAATTGTTGGAACGCAACTAAACCAAGAATAAACTATGAAGAACTAGCCCTGTTGATAAAATGTTGCGAGTGATCCCCATTTGACCCATAAAACGCCTCCAAAACCCTCTTGACCCACTGATAGTGAAATATCACTCCCATGACCAAGTTATCACCAACCCTGGAAATCCATCCTAGCCACATCATAAGGGAATCTAAAATTGGGGATATTACAAGTCCTCTTGCCCCAATATTGTTTTCCCTCAAGTAATCTATATTTTTCAACTATAAAGGCATCTATAAATTGATGCCAAAATCCCACACAAACCATTGTACCACATCATATTTGTTTGTCATCTAATCATGAGTGGACCCCTCAATACTTAGATCCCAAACTAACCTCTGAATAAATCGACGATCAATATATCTACCTAGATCCCAATTCTACCTCGACCATCCATCGATGCTCATGCTCCATCGCTCCAATTTCAATACACCCCTGGCTAAGAATATACTCCCAACAATCACCCTATCAATAGAATACCAGCTCATAATCTTTCACCAACCCATCTTGTGGGATGGATTGAGTGCATGAACTCCTACACATGGAACAATTTTTTTATGTTGATGTTGCTCCATGCTCAACTCATATGGATATGCTCAGTCACAAGATCCACCTAAAAACAATTGTGCCTCTCTCCAATGTATAGAGGTGGACTGATAGTATTGCAATTCCTATCAATGTACTCATGAACAGGGTTGGTTTGAAACTCCAAAGTATACTCCTCGTATTTCCTTGCTAAGAACCTCAGTCATCCCTTAACGCTAGATAGCTTGTCTGCTGACTTGACACACTTTATTCTAATCTCCTCAATTTCATTATTTTGTTGCAATAATGTGCCTTAGACTGTTTGTATCTCCTGCTTCAATGCCATAATATTTGTCTTGAAATGATCAATCTTCTCCCGATGGCTACTATATGAAAGTGTTGTATCCTTGTTGTCTACCTCAACATCTATTTGAACATCATTGATAGGTGGAACCAAATATGGATCCTCAACCACCTCCACTACGTCTCCAACTTGAGCCTTCAACTGGCTCTCCAAATATGGATCATCATGCACATTGTGCATATAATCCCTCTCATGCCCTTGCACCTCTAAGTGCTCTCCATGTCATACCATCACTAGTGGCTTATTCCTCAAGTCCTTCTAAGTTTCTTCTTCTTGGCCTTCATCACTCATGGTGTCAATTTGTTTCTCATCATTTCTCACCATCAAATATGGATGCATATGTTAATATTTCCCATGTTTCCCAAAGGTATCCTCATGAAATTTAAAGGATTCAACTATAGAAGAAGAATCCTCATCAAAATGGTATTTCCTCCTCAACTAAAGACCTTTCCTCCTTAACTTGGTCTTGCTGCAAAGCCACATCCTCCTTAGTTCTTCCTCAGTCAACTTCCTTCTAAATAGTTCCATGTTATTATCAACAAACCTTTTGACTAGTTCATAAGCATCAGGTGATATAACATGCTCCTTCCTCCAAATGGCCAATAACTTTAATTTTAGCTTCTTGCAAATGTCATCATGGGCTCCTGTAAATGAACACAAAATAGATTGCATGTTTATTTTGACTATATTAGGATGATGTTCCTTAATTTTGAAGAAACATTGGAACATTTGAAGAATCAATTCATTAAATTCTAGATCAAGCATGATGTCATATGATCTGAATTCGGCCATGATTTCTAAGATCTTGACCTTCTTTCCCAAGGTGGGACCCAAGGTGTTATCCAAGTATGGGAAGCTTTCCACTATTAGTTGTGTTAGCACATATAAATATTTTTAAATTTTATCATTTTGTATGTTAAAAGTTCGTGTTGAATTCCTAATCATAAATTCATTACTCATTTTTTTAAAAGTATTTCCTAAATAAAATCTAGTGTGCTACAGTTGTGCATTAGATCAATGAGGGTTTTAAAAATTACCAATGTGGATCGATGAAGACCACGGCTAATGGTTATTATGATTCAAGGTGGGAATCTATACATGATTAATCCAAGTGGGCGACAAATGTGAAGTGATAGAGCAAAGGCTTTGCCATAATTTTCTATAACAATTTGTTATTATGATTCAAGGTGGGAATCTATACATGATTAATCCAAGTGGGCGACAAATGTGAAGTGATAGAGCAAAGGCGTTGCCATAATTTTCTATAACACTCTGTCTTTTCCTACTTTATTTATTGTCTTCAAGTGGGGTTTTTGAACAACTGGAAATGATTTTTTTTTAAACAAAAAGAAATTTTTGTTGGGATTGGGATAATTTTAAAAAAATCCTCTCATTTTTTACATAGCTATCATGGTTTTGGAGATACGAAGGTATTTTCGGACCCTATTTTTCAGAAATTCACTAGAATTATTTTTCTTAAAAATACCTAGATGAGTCACCTCATCATTTCGAATTGGGAATGAGATCTTATCTCCTCCTTGATTATTTAAAAAAATTCTTGAACACTACCATTTCATTGTCAATTTCACCGCCAAATTCCAAGACAACGCCCAAAGGTCCAAATATAATACCAATTTATGCAGAAGTGTCTATCTATGCATACAATTGTCAGAGCTATCATCAAAAGGAAATATGAAGTTTCAAATGCCTCACTAACGAAGAATACTGCCAATTGTTGAGGCAAAGAATGCCCAACCAAATCTTGTATTCAGATTTGGGATTTTGAATGACCAAGTGAACAAAGGTTATGGAAAGTATTCACATAGATCCAAAATATAGTCAGTTAGTATTGAATCATCAATTATTGAGTACAAATGGCAGAATATCAACCAAGTGGCTAATTCCATATTCCAACTCCAAAAATTTGAGACATATAGCAGTAGTTTTCATATTGGCTTTTAGTATGTAGATTGAAATTAGGGGTAGGGGGTTAAATTTATTAATATACAAAAAACTGTGCTTTATATAAAACAAGGGTATGATTTTGGGAGTGAAAAACCTTGTGTTTTGTTTCATACTTTTTGAAATTAATACAAGCTTTCAAGAGAAGAAGTACAAAAGTTTGTCATATAAGAAATTCCTGTGATATTTTTTCCTAGTCTGTACTCCTTTATGTGAATATCTTACTTTATCGGTAATTAATTTAATGTGTCATCTTCAATATTTAATTGAAAGAAAACGTTTCAGAATTCATCTATGATACTCTCATTCATAACTGTTAGACACTTTCACCCTTTCTCTCTAAAGTCACTACAAAATTCAACCTTTGTTAGATGCTCTGCCTTGATGGATTGTATTTATTTATCAACCTACAACTTAATAATGATCTAAGTGTCTAAGAAAATTGTTTCCACCTTTCCACCGAGATCTACTTAATTCTGCAAATAGCTTATTCATAGTTTCATTAGGTTTCTATTAGTTTGACTCCATTTCCCAATGGTTTTCTCACTCTATCTTACCAAAAATATCTGAAACCCTTGTTCTAAGGTTGAAGATCTAGCCATTGATTTAAATACATAAACTATTATCATAGTGACATCAGGTAAGGGATCTATAGAGAGAGCCCTCTCTAAGTTGGAAGGGCTAGCTTCCAATCTAAAAGAATGTTTTTAGGTTACATCTGGGTTTTCCTTTCACTGCAAGGAAAATATTGAAGTGATAAAATTTTGGAACCATTTTCAAGGAGCGAAGGTGAAATCATCCCTGAGAAGAACAACAATGATTGGATCTGATTGTTTATGGTGAATAGTAGTTGAAAAAAAATAATGTGTGCATCATTCACCTAGCGGCTCCATATTCAAGAATATAGAGTTCAAATTTTTCATGGTGACTCCATTGTCCGAAGGATCAATAGCCTAAAGAATTTATTGGTGACTCCAATTTCCAATAACGGATTCTCAATATGTCAGGTATGCTCCTATGGATCATTCACATATTCTTGGTTTTCCAAATCGGTTTCCTCATATATATTGGCAAACATATCTGAAGATGAAGAAGGAGATGATGCAGCTCTGCATCTGATTAAGTTTCATATGCATACACATAATCTAGTGGTTGAATTGCATGAATATTGTCTGATGAAAATGTTCACGTTCACCTTGGAGGGAAAGGCGAGATCATGATATGAAAATTTTCCGCCTGCTAGTTTATAATCTTTAAAAGATTTTCATACACTATTTTTTTAGACTTATAGAGAATCCTATTCATCTTTGTTGCTGGTAGAAAATTGTTTTGAGGATTTTCAACATCTCATTCAACATCTAGAAATTGTTTATGGTGATGAAGATTTTATGGATGAAGAAATTATAGAGGCTATTTATGAAAACTCTTTTCAACATTCGGAATATTTTCAGCATAGTATAGTTTTCTTTTTTACTATAGATGAAAAAGATCAAGATTTTAATGTTCAAATCCATATTCCTTCCCTTGTGAATGATGAGGAAGTCCAACAACCTTTAGAAGCTTCAAAGGAACAAGAGAAAGATATGGATGATTTATTATATTTTGAATCACTTCAATATTTTCGTGAGCCATTTATTCAAGAAAATAGTGAGTTTATTTTTAATGAAGAGCTCATGCCTACACATGACATTCGTGGCTTATAACTTGAAAGAAGTAATGAAGAAGAAGGATAGTTTTAGATCCCTTTGAAAATGAATATGTTTTTCAAGAATACACATCTCTAGAATTCAGAAATCTAGAAACTCTAGAAAGCCATTATGCTCAGGAAAATTCCCAACAGACAACAGCTTTTCCCTGGGCTAAAAATGAAGATGATCGGGATCTTAATGTTGAAAATCATATACCTTCCCCTGTGGATGATGAAGAGAAACATGTGGATAGTTATTCAATTTTTTCTTCATTCCCTTGATTTTCATACTCTTTGTTTCAATAAAAGGCATATCAAAATCAGAGTTTTGAAATTACGTGCATGGAAACTCTAGGAAGTGAACCAATTCATGATGGTAACAACTCGCAGTTGCAAGAAGATAATGTGTGAAATTTTTTTTTTCTTGATTCATTAGATAATCAAAATGGAATTTCTATTATTTTTTGCTGCACATTAAAAAAAAAAAAATGGAATTTCTATTGAAGTACATGAAGGATTATTTTTAGATATTCGTCATACACATGTTATGGTTGTTCCATTTGAAAATATTGAGGAATCTGCAAAACTTATTCTTGTTCTGGATGATAAAAGAGATGAACATATTGGTTGTTTTTTATTTGGAAATGATCTTGAGTTTGATGAAATAGGACAAAGAACAACAATAAAAAATGAAGGAAATTTTTATCTTCATGAAGAAAGAATAACAATCCTTGTTCTTCGGGACCCTTTTCAATTTCGTTGGAATCATCAAGGGAGGTGAACTTTGCAACATTCCTGCGCCAAGGATATCATTTTTAGTCGGAGTTTGAGTTTCCATTTTCTAATTTTTTCTTTCTGCTTAAGGAGGGTGAAAGAAGAGTCCAGTCAAGAAACCAATTACTTTATTGGATACATTGGAAGTTTGATGTTACATGATTGGATAGTTTAATTGATTAGATTAGGGTAGGAAGTTATACCTAAATAAGCTCATTTCAAGAGAACATTTTAAAGTTTGGTTTAATTGCAGTGTCAAGGGATTTTATGCAGTTAGTATGATTGGTGTCAGTTTTAGTTCATCGATTGTTTGCAGTTTTGGTCTTTGTGACTGGCATGAGCAGTGAATTTGGAACAGGTTGTAGGTATCAGGGGTTTTGGAAAATGAATGGATTAGGCACTTGGTTCACGGGTTCTTTGCTACCTCAGAAGGAGGATAGCATCCCCATTGGAGTCGATGTTAGCACATATAAATCTTTTTTAATTTTAGCCTTTGTTATGTTAAAAGTTTGTGCTGAACTCCTAAGCATAGATTCATTACTCAATTTATTTTTTAAAAGCATTGTTAAAATAAAATTCAGTGTGTTGCAATTGTGCATCTGGAGAATGAGGGTTTTAAAATTTTCCAACATGGATCAGAGACCAAGGCTAATGGTTATTATGATCTAAGGTGGGCATATATACATAATTAATCCAAGGAATGGCCAACGAATGTGAAGTGAAAGAGCAAAGGCGCTACCAAAATTTTCTATAGCACTCTGTTTTTTCATGTTTTAGTTATTTTCTTCAAGTGGATTTTATGAACAATTCGAAATGAATTTTTGGAAACAAAAAGAGGTTTTTTCTAGGAATGGGATCATTTAAAAACATTTCTCTCAGTTTTACACAAATATCACGTTTTTGGAGATACGAATGGATCATTGGACCCTATTTTTTAGAAATTCACCAAATTTATTTTTCTTTAAAATTCTTAGATGAGCCACCTCATCATTTCGACTTGGGAATGAGATATTATCTCCTCCTTAGTTATTGGAAAAATTTCCCAAACACTCCCATTTTGACTACCAATTTCATCGCCAAATGCCAACATAGCACCCAAATGTCCAAATTGAATACCAATGTATGTAGAGGTGTCTAGCTATGCAGACAATTGTCAGAGCTATCATCAAAAGGAAATATAAAGTTTCAAGTGCCTCACTATCGAAGAATACTTCCAAATGCTCAAGCAGAGAACACCCAGCCAAAGCTTCTATTCAAATTTGGGATTTTGAATGATCAAGTGTACTATATTTATGGAAATTATGCATAGAGCTATGAAATATAAATAGTTAGTAGTGAATAATTAATTATTAAGTACAAATGGTAGAAGATCAACCAAGTGGATCATTCTAGATTCCAAGATTTGATTCCAACTCCAATAAGTCGCGACATCTAGCAGTAGTTTTCAGATTTCCTTTTAGTATGTGGATTGAAATTAGGAATAATGGGTTAAATTTATTAATCTATAAAAACTTTGTTTTATATAAAACAAGGGTTCGATTTTGGGAGTGAAAAACCTTGTGTTTTGTTTCATACTTTTTGAGATTTATAAAAGATTTCTAGAGCAGAAGTACAAAATTTTGTCATATCAAATATTCATATGATATGTTTTCCTAGTTCGTACTCCTCCATGTGAATGTATTCCTTTCTCAGTAATTCATTTCATGTGTTATCTTCAATATTTAATTGAAAGAAAATGTTTCAGAATCCATCTATGATGCTCTAATTTCATAACAATTAGATACTTTCACCCTTTCTCTCTAAATTCATTGCAGAGTTTGTCCTCTACTAGATTCTCTTCCTTGATGAACTATATTTCTTTATCAACCTATAGCTTACTGTAGAAATTATGCAACAAACATGTATATCTTGGATTCACCCGATCTAACAATGTTCTAATGTTAAATATCAAATCACTTCTACAAATATTTTGTGGAATTAAAAACACAATCGCTAATCACATGAACATGAAGAAAGATCAATCATACACAACACAGATAATTTCCTGGGGAAATATTGCTGCTCAAAACCCCACTATCTTATACTGTATATTCCACGAGGAATCATGAAACAATTACATACAAAAATATTCTCACAAGAGCCCTCAGTACCCAGCTAATTGTCTCACACTCTCTCAGATAAAACTGACCAACACTTAGCCAATTTACTACCTCCAGACAGCCTGCCTTGCTTGCGCAATCCCTGCTCAATGCAATCCCTATATTTTAGGAATTATGGCCTTCCTAAACTGCGCAAGGATCATGGGCACTCCAATGGGTGTTTGGGTGCATGGGTGCAACCCATTATTCTCACAACTGATAGCCAACATCCCTTTCAACTACATATCAACTGGGTCTCCACTGGAATTGACATGCATGTAACTAATAATAGTAAAACATTAGTTGCATGTGAGATCACTGCATGTGAATTAAATAATATTTAATTCACTTGACTTCTCACTAGTGTATCTTTAGTTACAACTAGCACAACTGACCTTAACTTGTAGAAATTATACAATATGCATGTATATTACCGAACTCTCCTGATCTAAAAAATTAATCTTATGTTAAATACAGAATCCTTCCACTTAATTCTTTGTGGAAATTAAATCACTAATTGCAAAACACATATGAAGCAAATCAATCGCACGTAACAAGATGTTTTACCGGGAAAGATTAAAGCTAAAAACCCCAACTATCATATATTATGTATATCAATGGAACATGTAACAATATCATACAAAGTTCAGCTCATAGAGCTCTCAGTACAATCTATAATCATCACACACTGTTGTGTAGAAATTTTCATATCTATGCACCAATTTCTTGCCTCCTGACAGCCTGCCTCCACTGCGCAATCCCTGTTGAAGAAGACCCCTGAATGAATTCGACCTTACCTTGCCTTGACTGCGCAATCCTCGTAAGCATCTCAAATGTGTGTGTAGATGCATTGAATGCATCACTATAGTCACAACTAATAGCCCATCTCACCCTTTCACCTATCTCTCCACTGGGTCTCCACTGGATCTAACATGCAAGTAGTTAACTGTTGTATTTTTTCAGTTGCAAGTAAGACACTACTTGTGAATTAATTAAATAATTAATTAACTCATCTTTCACCAGTGTATGTTCAGTTACAACTAGCACAACTGAGTTTAACTCACTAAACTGAGTTAAACTAAATAACAACTCACATAACTACTCTTCCAACTCTGTTACAACTTGCCACTGCTAGTTATAACTAAGTACTCCATGCATGAGTCACCAACCACCCTAGGAATTCGAAATTCCTTCAGTCCACTGATGTGCCACATCTGTTCACTGAAATAAAGTGCTCCAAGAGAATAAGTTACTATTTATTGTCTGGTTATTAAGAAGGGCTAATAATAATCGACATCCATTCTATTTTTAGATTAGCGATCTATAAATAGACTTCGCCCATCTTCTAAAAATAGGAATTCATCCAAAGATAGAATTTTCTCAACCATGTAGAATCAACATCCTACTAATTTTAGAATATGCTCACCATTCTAAAAATAGACATACACCTAAAAATAGCCTGTGTGGGCCCCACCTAGTTTAGGTGATTATTTTTCACTAGGATCAAGGATGTTGTTTCCGGATGCCACTTTCACTGTTTCTTGTTGCAATATTCAACATAAATCACTTAACTGAGTTAAAATAATTTACAACATGCATTAACTAATGCACAATTGCACTCCGAACTCCATTTTAACTAGAATTATTCTGCATGCCTCACCAACAACCTCTAACTCAAATTCCATGAGCTAACTAAGTTTATCTCACACTCACTTAACTTATTGCAAGTTATCATTGAGAGAATATTACATTTTAATGTCCATTTATAATAGGGGATAACTAAAAATAGACATGCACTTAAAAATAGCATTGTGGGCCCCACCATAGTTTTAGGTGCTTAATGCAATTATGTGGGTGCTGAATTTTTCTTGTTGAATATTAACACTCCCTCTCAATAAGAAAGAGATTATCCTTCACCCCGATCATGTTTATATGGTATTTGAATTTTCTCCTGGTGAGCACCTTTGTGAGAATATATGCATCCTGATTCTCTGTGGGAATGTACTGAAGCAACATGATTCTTCTCTGCACACAATCTCTGAGATGATGGTACCATATATCTATATGATTGGACCTATCATGAAACACGGGATTAATCAAGAGTTTAATGCAACTTTGATTGTCAAAATGAATCATTGTCGGATCCATCTGAGAACCAAACAAACCAACCAAGATCTTTCTCATCCAGATAGCCTCACACGCAGCTTGAATTGCTTCCATGTGTTCTGATTTCGCTGAACTAAGTGCCACGGATCGTTGCTTCCTAATGTCCCAAGAAAATGTTGTCGACCCGATACTAAAGATCCCTCTTGATGTGCTCTTTTTGTCTGATGGACTGCCATCCCAATCTGCATCCGTGAAGCCATGCAGCTTCACTCCCTCTTTTCGTCTGTATCATAGACCATACTCTGATGTGCCCCTCAAGTATCTCAAGACATGCTTCCCCGCCTTCCAAAAGATCTTGGTAGGCTTAACCATAGCTTGACTCAGCTGGTTAACTGTGTAGAAAATTTCTGGTCTTGTGTTCACTAGATACATTAGCAAACCCACTAACTGTCAGTAGACAGTAGCATCCACTACCTCTCCAGAAGTAGCATCCTCTTTCCTCCAATTTCCTGGAAGAGGAGTATCCATGGGTTTGCAACTGTCCATGTTAAACTTACCCAGTATCTCCTTTGCATACTTTCCTTGAGACACAAAAATTTCACCATCCTGCTGCCATATTTCCAATCCAAGGAAATAATGAAGGAGTCCCATGTCCTTCATTTCAAACTCCCTTGAAATATCCTCCATGCATGAGTGTATCAGCTGCTCATCACCAGTCAAAATTAGATCATCAAAATAAAGAAAAATAATCAATAACTTACCCTCAACCATAATCTGGTACAGGTTCACATCTGCTTCACTTTTGGTGAAGCCCAGTCCAGTGAAATAGTTGTCTATTTGAGTGTACCAAGCACGGGGTGCTTGCTTTAGCCCATGCAATGCTCTCTTGAGTCAGCACACATGCGACTCACTGTTGAAGATCTAAAAACCTTCAGGCTGCTCTATGTGCACCTCTTCCTCAATGATCCCATTGAGAAACCTAATTTTCACATCCATCTGATGAATGTGCCAACCCATCTACATTGAGAGTGCAAGGATGGATCTTATGGAAGAGTACCTTGCAACAGGTGCAAAAGTAGCATCATAATATACCCCCTCAATCTGTGAGAATCCCTGGGCCACAAATATGGCCTTGTATTTCTCCACACTCCCATCAACATCTTGGTTAAACTTGTATATCCATCTCGAACCTACCACTGATTTGTCGACCAGTCTTGGGAAAATTTCCCATGCACTGTTTTTTACAATGGAGTCATACTCCTCCAACATTTCATCAACCCAAGTTGGCTGCTGCACTTCTTCCTGAAAGGAAGATGGTTCAGTCACAATACATTTTCTCATAAGAGCCATGTATCTAGTAAATCGGTCAGGAGACTATCTCTGTCTGCACTGTGAAGTAGGGGCTCCTACATTCTCTACAACATCAAGTCTCAATCTATCAACTTATGTGGTGTGCTTTCTGCCATTTCTGATGGATGGCTCTACATGAGTGTTTTCCTCCACTCCATGAACCTCCGCATGTGGCTGATTCACATCTTGAGACTCTTCCTTGGGAACCAACAATTCCTCCTCTACATGCAAGTCCAACTCCCTCTCAAGGGACAACCGCATAGCTTTCTCCTCATCAAATTTTATATCCTATCGCACAACAATCATTCTTCTGTTTGGAAAATACACACGATAATTATGGAGTGTTTCAGTGTACCCCACAAAAATCCCAACCTCAGCTATTGGTTCTAGCTTCTTCCTAGCGTCCTTGGTCACATGCACATAAAAAAATGAGCCAAAAATCTTAAAGTGTGAAACATGAGGTTTCTTACCAGTTAAAGCCTCTTCAGGTGTACTCATGCCAAGTACACTATGAGGACAACGATTCTGCACATGTACTGTTGTGTTGCATGCTTCCGCCCACAAATGCATCGGTAGGCCTTGATTATGCAACATCATTTGTGCTGCACCCACGATCATTCTGTTCTTTCTCTCTGCAACACCATTCTGCCATGGGTTATGAGGCGCTATGAGTTCTCTTCGAATTCATTCTTTGCTACAAAATTTCTTGAATTTGTATTCCCCACCATTATCGTTCCTAAGAGCCTTCACTTGTTTCCCCGACTCTTTCTCCACCAGTGCTTTAAACTCACAGAACTTAGAGAATGTTTGATCTTTCTTCTGCATGAATAAGATCCAACACTTACGAGAAAAGTCATCAACAAAGATTACATAGTACTTATGTTTTTTTTTCGAAGCAACAAAGAAAGGACCACACACTGTGTGAACTCTCTCAAGGATCCCGGAAGCTCGGTTTTCCTTCTCATGAAAGGTGGCTTTTGCATATTTTCCCATAGTACATCCCTTGCATGTCTCTGACTGCGCAAGTGTACCGCTGGGAAGACTAGTAGAAATCTGCTTCATGACTTTCAAGGCTCCATGGTGAAGATGGTCCAATCTCTTGTGCCACAATTCACCCTCATCCCAACTCACCACTTGATATGCCTTGCCCATCATTGTTGTGCATCCATCTACCTCCAGATTGTAGAGATTCTTAACTCGAACCCCTATCCTCTTGGCTTGTCCTATTGTCTTATGTCACAAGAAAGCTTTTCCCTCACTAAAAACAACATCGTAGCCTCTATCCTCCAACATTGCGACTGAGACCAAATTTTTCTTTAGACCTAGTACATGCATTACATATTTTAATTGAAATGGTTTACCTAACGCCCTCTGAAAGGTAATGGTACCAATCCCGGTAGCACTGTATCGTCCGTCATCGCCCATATCAATATGCATCTTGAGGTCTTTCTCCTCCAAGTCACTAAAAAGTTCTGTATCTCCCATCATGTGAAAGGAAGTGCCACTATCCAAATACCACACCGATCCCAATGCACTGGACACCATGCATGCAATCAATGAAAAGTCAATCTCAAATTGCGAGGCAAGGGCCTCACCAGCTACAGATCCAACAACCTTCTTTTTCTTCTTCTTTTGTGTATAGTTAGTAGAAAAATACCCATGTTCGTGACAATGAAAACACTTCACTTTGGACATGTCCTGCTTCTTTCCATTCTTGGACTTGGATTTAGAATGAAATTTCTTCCCCTCCCCCTTCCTCACCTTGGTAGCCAAAGCATAATCCTCTTCATCCTCATTCTTAGATGAAGACCCACCTCGATGTTCTATCTAAACTCCTCCTACACCAAATTCGACCATTGTCGTTCCCAATCTGGCAATTTTTCCCATCCATTGATAGAGTCTTGATAACAATGTCAACTCTTGGGAAGTCCTAGGAGAGCCAAGCTCACCAAATAATCATTAGCCACGGTTATACTAATTCTCCCCAGTTCATCGCGACATTGGACAAACTTCGTTAGGTATTTTTGCATGGAGTTTCCCTTCTCCATATTGATCTTCCTGAGTTTATCTTTGAGAGCCAATTCCCTATGGTCGTTGTTGCTTTGGAATAGATCCATCAAAGCCTTCCACATTGCATATGGTGTGGCTTTCCCATGTAAGCTTGAGACAATATGTTCTCGTACTCCCTCCAATAGGATCCTCCTCGCCTTTGCGACTTTCTTTTCCCATGCATCAAGATTTGCAGCATCTGTCACAACAGGCTTGGGAACATCATTATCAATGAATTCCTTCAGGCGATTATCTTCGATTACTGCCTCCATCATGTCCTTCCAAGAAATATAGTTTGAGCTACCCTCGAGTGCATACTCCAACCTCAAGCCATTGAAATCCATTTCGATCCTGAATCAGATGTAGCACCAAGAAAGTCTTTCTGCAAATTTGAATTCTATCCAGTCACAAACTCAGCTCCTGCTTCACTTTTGAAATTTCTTGTGCTCTGATACCATGTAGAAATTATACAACAAGCATGTATATCTTGGATTCACCCAATCTAACAATGTTCTAAAGTTAAATACTGAATTACTTCTACAAATATTTTACGGAATTAAAAACGCAATCTCTAATCACATGAACATGAAGAAAGATCAATCACACACAACACAGATAATTTCCCAGGGAAATCTTGCTGCTCAAAACCCCACTATATTCTATTGTATATTCCACAAGGAATCATGAAACAATTACATAAAAAATTCTTCTCACAAGAGCCCTAAGTACCCAGCTAATTGTCTCACATTGTCTCGAATAAAATTGACCAACACTTAGCCAATTTACTGCCTCCAGACAACCTGCCTTGCTTGCGCAATTCCTGCTCAATGAAATCCCTATCTTTTAGGAATTCTGGCCTTCCTAAACTGCACAAGGATCATGGGAACTCCAATGGGTGTTTGGGTGCATGGGTGCAACCCAATATTCTCACATCTGATAGTCAACATCCCTTTCACCTACATCTCAACCGGGTCTCCACTGGAATTGACATGCATGCAACTAATAATAGTAAAACATCAGTTTCATGTGAGATCACTGCATGTGAATTAAATAATATTTAATTCACTTGACCTCTCACTAGTGTATCTTCAATTACAACTAGCACAACTGACCTTAACTCATTTAACTGAGTTAAATTGATTTACAACATGCATTAACTAATGCACAACTGTACTCTGAACTCTATTACAACTAGAATTACTTTGCATGCCTCACCAACAACCTATAACTCGAATTCCATGAGCTAACTGAGTTTATATCACACCTATTTGACTTATTACAAGTTCTCATCGAGAATAGATTACAATTTAATGTCCATTTCTAATTAAGGGATAACTAAAAATAGACATGTTGCATCTAAAAATAGCACTGTGGGCCCCACCATAGTTTTTGGTGCTTAATGCAACAATGTGGGTGTTGAATTTTTCTTGTTGAATCTCAACAGTTAATGATTATCTAAGTGTCCAAAGAAAGTGTTTCCACCTTGCCCTTGACATCAGGGAAAATTTTAGGGGCTAATATTCGCAAGTGGGCTATTTTTCCATGTTTTTTCAAAAAAAATGATTTGTTAATTTCCATATTTTCTAAAAATTATTTGCCAAAATTTTATAATATAAAACTATTTCACCTTAAAATTCGCCAAAATTTATATAGAGACTATATAAAATTATTAGAAATTTGAATACTTTTACAAAAACATTCCCAAACATTTTACAAATTGCATGTTATGTACTAGTGAGATTCGCCAAGGTTTCTAAACTTTAAAATAAATTTCCATCCTTAAAATTTTCCCTGCCTAACATCTGCCTACTTCTGCAACTAGTTTCTTGATACTTGCATTCAACTAGTTTGACTCCAATGCCCAATGGTTTGCTCACTCTATCTTACCAAATAAATCTCAAATTCGCATTCTAAGGTTGAAGATATAGCCATTGATTTGAATACATGGACTATTATCATAGTGAAATCAAGTAAAATATCTATAGAGAGAGACGTCTCTGGGTTGGAAGGGCTAGCTTCCAATCTCAAAGATTGGTTTTAGGTTACCTTTGGGTTTTCCTTTCACTGCAAGGAAAATTTAGAAGTGATAACAAGTTGGAAGGATTTCCTGATCATAATATCATCATTGTGGGGAGGAATAGGTCAATTTATCCTCATGACCTCGCTGAGAGAAGAGGCAACTATAAGTCTCACCTTCTCACAAGGGTGCTCCAAGAATATTTGTTGTATCAAGGCAAGCATTGTTGGCTTTAGAGCCCAATTTAGAATCCTTAAATTTGATCAGCTCACCTTGGAAAATTGTGTCTAATTTCTCCAGGTTAAGGAGGGATTTTACAATCACCTTCACGTTCTTCCAGCTTAATCCAAGTGCATAAAGCCAATTCCCTCCCTCTAGTTCTTTCTACAAATCCCTTTTTTTCTCCAGATATAGGATATCATGTACTCCCTTTGAAAAGGGCGTGTTATTTGGTTTTGTTCTTTGGCCCCTCAAAGCATTGCAACCTAAAAAATCAAATGTTGCTAAGTTATTAAGGACATTTATGAAAGATTTGTCCCAATCATTCATTGTGACAATACATCAAACTAACAATGGGATAGTACTAATGAGTCCTTATTGCGCTGAGAGGCGCATTCTACAACTCAATATGACCCCAATGTGTAAGTATGTCACATCCTCAAAAAATAATAATTTTTTTTTTCCTAATGTCGGATTGAATCTTAAATTATATATATCTTGAATAATTAGATTATATATAAAAAAATTTATCTTATGAATGGGCTAAGTTTAATTATTAAAATATAACTATGTATTATTTATATAATTTGAATGGATACTATATTATCTCATCCCTTTAGTAATTGCTTTATCTAAATTTGAATGGGTCATAAATTTAAGTTTAACACATTTTTTTACCACACTAAATTTCCAAATCAGGTAAAATTTTAAACATCTTTACTCTTTACTAAGGCCAATACCATTTCTTAAATCAAAGGGAAAAGGTTAATTCAACACAAACAATCAAAATCATGCTCCAAAATCTTTTAACATTTATTTTTATTAAATATTTGTAAAATGAATCCATATTCTATGAATATAATAAAATATTTAAAGACATAAATATTTCCACATCAAAATTTTAATATTTGAAAACATTAATTTGATGCAATTTTAATATAAAGTTTGTTATTATTCTATAAAAAAACACCATTAAAATTAATATTGATTTTAAAATATTAATATTAAATATAACATTAATATTAAAATATTAATATTATTAAATTTAATAACTTTGGATTAATACAATATTAAATTTAATATAATATTCAATGTGTTATATTATATTAATATATCATGATATATATTAATTCTAGATATATATGGGGGGGAGAACAAAGACATGGAGTGATAGAGGTGGAGAGATAGAGGGAGTGAAAAGGGAGAGATCAAGTTAAAATAAAGGAGAGGGGAGAGGAGAAGTGAAGAAAGAGAGAGAGAAAGAAGAGTCAGAGGGGAAGAGAAGGGTAAGAGAGAGAGGGAGATACAAATATGGAGGGGTTGTGAGGTGGAGAGAGCGGGAGGGAGATAGTGACAAGGTTGGAGAGAAACGAGAGAGTGAGAGAGAGAGATGGGGGGAGGGGGTACGGGATAGAGGGGAAGGACCAGAGAGAGAACTTGAGAGAGAGGAGGAGAGTGAGGAAGGGAGAGAGGGGAAGGACCAGACAGAGGACTTGAGAGATAGGGATTTGGAGGGGGAGAGAGGCAGTGAAGAAGAAATACATAGAGAGAGAAAAGTGGAGAGAGAGAGAGAGGCTGACAAGGGAGAGATGATGAGAGAGTGTGTATGTTTTTGGGTGAGATAGAGAAACGAAGAAGGAGAGACGAAAGGAAGGGGAGAGAGGGAGGGAGATAGTGACAAAGTTGAGCAAAGATAGGGGGCGGGGGGGCGGGGGACAAAGGGAGGTGGGAGAGAAAGGTAGAGAGATGAAGGAAGAGAGACAAGACATGAGAGAGAGAAGGAGAGAGGGAGGGAGACAAACATGGAGTTGGAGGGGGGAAGAGAGGGAGGTAAGAAGAAATACATAGAGAGAGAAAGGTGGAGAGAGAGAGAGAGGTGTGATAAGGGAGATAGAGAGAGAGGGAGAGAGGAGAGCAGGGGGAAGAGAGATAAAAGGAGGAGAGAGGGAGAGGGATGGAGAGATAGATAAATATGGAGAAAGAGTGTCTATGTTTCGGGGGTGATATTGAGAGACAAAGGAGAGGCAGAGGGAGATAGAGATATAAATGAGAGGTGAAGAGAGGGAAGAAGAGAGATATAGAAAGAGGGGGGGAGGAAGGAAGAGATAGATAGATATGGAGAGAGATAGCGTATGTTTTTGGGGGAATGAGATAGAGAGATAAGGAAGGAGAGATGGAGGGAGATATATATATATATAGATGGAGGGGGACAAAGGAAATAATATTTGTTGCACTAGATGCATCGATTTCAGTGTAGCTGATGATTTCTAATCCTATTTGATTGCCTGCACTAGATGAATTGATTTGAGTATAGATGTAATTATATTTGATTGCTTGCACTAGATGCATTGATTTCAGTGTAGACATTGATTTCTAATCCCATTTGGTTGCTTTCTCTAGATGCATTGATTTTAGTGTACATGGTGATTTCTAATTCTATTTGATCGCTTGAACTAGATGCATTGATTTCAATGTAGATGTTGACTTTTAATTATATTTGATTTCTTGCACTATTTGCATTGATTTCAGTGTAGATGCTGATTTATAATCTTATTTGATTGCTTGCATTGGATGCATAGATTCCAGTGTAGATGTGGTTTTATAATCTTATTTGATTTCTTGCATTAGATGGATTAGATGTGTTAATATTGAGGCTGTAAATTATTAAAAATATTTTTCTAGATTAGATTGAGGGTGAAGATAGGGAAGAATATTTCTTGCACTAGATGCATTGATTTCAATGTAGATGATGATTTATAATCCTATTTTATTGCTTGCACTAGATGCATTGATTTCATTTCAGATGTCGATTTCTAATCATATTTTATTGCTTGCACTAGATGCATTGATTTCAGTGTAGATCTTGAGTTATAATCCTATTTGATTGCCTACATTAGATGCATTGATTTTAGTGTAGATCTTGAGTTATAATCTCATTTGATTGCTTGCATTAGATGCATTAATTTCAGTGTAGATGTTATTTTCTAATCCTATTTTATTTCTTGCATTAGATGTATTAGATATTGTTAATCTTGAGGCTATAGATTATTAAAAAAAAAAACTTTTCAAGCTAAGTAATACACACTATTAAGAATTAATTAGTTGTAAAAAATTGTGATACCTAGAATTAAAATATATTGCATACAACAATGTATTCAAAATATTTATAAGAGGAAAAGATATATCTATAAACATTAAAAAAAATCAAAATATTCTTGAAGGAGATGTGATAATTGTTTGGAGAAACAAATAATGTAAAGATTTTATAAATCTGGTCACCCATTAAAAAAAATTAAAAAATTCATTATTTCTTGACTTTGCAAAATAGGCTATAGACAAAAAAAAATCATCAAAATATTCTTGAAGGAAATATATTCTTCCAAACATTATCAAAGAAACAAACTATTTCAAGAGTAATCTTGATGCAGTAAATTATTAAAACTACTCTTCAAGATATATTTAGTATTACCTAAAGGGACATTGTTAAGAAATAATTTGTTGTTAGAAGTTGTGATACCTAAAATTAAATGAAATATATCTCCATCATTAATCCTCTTGCAAACTATTGACAAGATTGTCTCCCTTCTTCATCACCAACTAATTACTAATAGACAATTATATACACATTTGAAAATACAACACAACATTTGTAACATTCATAGAAATTATCGTCCAAATCCAAACACATAAACACACAAACCACTCAAAGCATCCAAATACAATGTACAAAACATTCAAGGAAAGCAACACAAACTAAATTAAAGAAGAGAATGAAATGCTCATGCCAAGCAAAGAAAACATAATGTGAATTTTGAAGTTGAATCTCAAACATATACATAATAATGATAATCTAAAAATGTGACATTGTTGCCCTCAACTGGAACGAGCTTAGATCCATCTATCTAACACCAAATCTATCATGCACCAAGAGGGACCAAATCTCTTGAGGTGCAAACCTTTCCTCAAGTTCTATGATCCAAAAAGAAGGTTTGCACCTCTAGAGATTTGATCCCTCTCGACGCATGATAAATCCGGTGTTAAATAAATCTAAACTAGTGACTATGAAAAATACATGCTTAACCATATATGACATTAAAAGCTATTACAACATAAAACTAAGCCCATACATTGGTTGATCACATTATAAAGAACAAAATATGCCTAGATTCCACTTACAAAATATAGACACTCAACCTTGCCACTCATGACTCAAACATATTATGGACACATACCATACTCACTTATTTCAACCTTGCATAGTATGAGGCTCAAACGACAATTTTACATTGGTTGGCCTTCGACTTTGCTAACCAACTTTGCAATTTACCAACAAAATTCGAAATTTTGGGCAGGTTCTATTGAGTTTGGTCATTATAAAATGTTTCTTTAAGAGGTTTTGTCAAACATTCAGTACACAAAGATTGTTCAAAAATTGTTCAATAAAATGATAAACCTGGACATGGTAGACCAACAAAACTCAGCCTCTACAGAGAGCCTCTGCTACAGCAATCAACCTCTCCAGCAATCTGTCCTCCTTGATTTGATGGTGACTTCAGTTTTGGAGTGAAGGAAAGATGAATCCAGCCTGTTAATCCATCTGAAATTATTATCCTCCAAAGGTCTGGAACTCACCCTCTTTAATATGATGACTTGGCCCCCAAAAGATAAATATCGCACACAAAACTTGAACTTCAACATAGGCACTCAGATTTATGGTAAATTCATGAAGTTAAGGGATGCCAACAATTTTTACAATGAAGAATACTCTCTGTCAATCAATCTGAACTCGATCTCCAATGATATCTGGCTCCAAGGGATTAATATGGTTTTTAGAAAGTACAGGCACTCGGACCTCCCATAGCAGCTTGACTTATTGATGTCTAAAGCAAGGGTCTTTAAGGAAACAAACTTCATATCCATAGTGAATGATACTCTCGGCCCTTTGGATATACGCCCTCTCAGCCTATTCAGAATGTGCAATTGCCAATTTATGAATCTGGAACTTCCATTTAGGCATGTCAATAGGATTTGAAGATTAATTCTGCCACACAATCCTCTGGTATAGGGAATTCAGCCATGCAATTATGGCTAAATGTGTCCTCCAACAGCGGTGAAAACATCAGCAACAAAATCCACTATCATAAATGGATTCGGATTGGCAATGTAACCCAACATGATACCTCAAAACAGTAGCTACTCAAACCCTTCTTACAACCTAAAAACCCTGTGACAATTCAACCTCCTGAACATGGAAATTTGGTGTGTCTGTAGCAAAAGATATGGTCAGATCTATCACTAATATTTTGGTCTCCTCATATCAAAATTTACCACTATAGATTCAGCCTTCCTCAGGAAAGTCTTCAGTATGCAAATAGAAATGATTCAACCTTAGAGATTGGATAACTCAACTATCAACAGATCGATCCATGAGCATATGCGCACTGATTTTGTTTCCTACACATGGAAATATTTGGCATATGCATTACCTCCAATGTGCATTCTAAATGGCCAAATCGTACAACGTCCCACTGCATAGATTAGTCATGCCACATAACACGAATTCTGCTGACAATCCTCGACACACACAGGCAGGCACTTCATGATATTATGTGTTCAGGAATTTGATAGTTCAATCGACTTTTATGTACGTTGGCATCTGCGTACAACAGTGCAACTTCTTGTTCGCCTTTGGCCTAGGAAATCGATCTCGCAACAAATTAAACTCGGTCTTTTTTACGATAGTAATCCTACCTCTGATATGCTGCTAAATGGGTGAATTCGTCCCTCAATAAGTTGAACATGTGCTTCTCAACTCGTCCTTCAAAAACCAATAATTTTGGCCCCGCCAAACTTGAGAGAATTATGCCCAGCAATTTTCCTCCTGAAGTAGGCAATTCAGTTCTTCTTTTGACAAGAGACTCGATGTTGGCAATATAAATTCGGTCCTCAAAGTATGTAAAGCCTGGATTTATTCCAGCAACCATTGGAATTCAATCTTCTGCAATTAGATATAGCTCTAGCAATAATCCTTCCTGTAGCACTAGAAATATTCACAATAATAAGTCACCCTGGAATAAGTCAATGGGCTAGTCTTATTTTCTGGCTAAAGCTATTTAAAGCCATTTAATGTGTGGTGTCGCACATAGTTAGATTTAAACTAATTTAAATTTAATGATAAATGGTATAGGCCACATGGCATTAAATGACTAATAACTTAAGAAATAAACTTTGCCATAAGCTAACTAGAATAACTATATAGAAAATTTTCACTAAGATAATTATAGACTATCACTAAAATTAGTCTCTTGAAACCTTCGATTTTAAACTCACTTGAGTTTTGAAAATGATCTGATGATCTACAATAAACAACCATGAGGTTGGCAAGAAACCGAGGTACGAGTGTAATATTCCATATAGAATATTTCGCTAACTCTTTATATTTAGGTCAATCAAAATTCTTGATATAAAATTTCCATCCATTTAACAAAAAAATTCCAATAAAACGTAACCAGTAAAATATGGCAACTCATATAACACGATAAACTTGAACAAGCTCCGCTTTTTTAGCTGGAATAGGATTTACAAATTGAGTAGCTGAGATAAATAATCTTGCCTCCAAAATAATCTTCTCCAATGCTAACCCGACCTTTTCATTCTAGTTCTAATTGAATCCCAAAAATCAAGTTCTCAAGACCTTTCATAAAGGCAATACACTAATGCAAGATGTCCCTGGTGATTTTCTCACTCTAAAGGCATGATGGATCTTTCAATCACTTTTTAGAAGCATTTTTTTATTATTTTATTTCTTATTATAGAGGTTTTTTCTCTTATCCTTATCTTAAATGATTTTTTGGTCACTTGGCTTTTTTGCAATTAAGCATTTCTCCTTTTTTTAAGTCATTTGGCTTGTTTTTGCAATTAAGAATTTCTCTTTTTTATTTAATTAAATGACTAATTAAAGTCACATTTTAATATGGGAAAATGGAAAATTTGCCTCTATAGTCTTTTAGGCCACTGAAAGTCACTTTTCACCATCCCATCTTGTAGATCTCTTTCTTTCTAGTTCCAACAAGCTATTACACTAAGGTGTTTCATCAAATATTCTTCCCAAAATGACACCTTAAGCATATTTAATTAAGATATGCTCATTAATAACCTTGTTTTATAAGAATTGTTGGAATGTAGTGGAACCAAGAATAAATTGTGTGAAACTAACTTGATGATGAAATTTTGTGAGTGGTCCCCTTCAAACCCATAAACCTCCTCCAAAACCATCCAAGCCCACTGATAGTGAAATATCACTCCCAACCATGAAAGGAAAACCGGAAATGAGGACATTACAGAATAAATTACAATAAAACAAAAAAAAATGATTCTATGTTCTTATCCTCATCCACAATGAAAATAAGTAAGACAGAACCACTTAAATACACGATAATGTGAGAAGAAATTTGTATTCATTGGCACTGGACAAGCAAGCGGGAACATAGAAAATTAATATCTGTGTGTGTGAATTTAAATTCAAAGTGATCATGATGACCATCCTCCTTAGACCCCACGAAATTAGCATTCTACTATCAAATTCACATGGCGATCTAGAGACACGATGTAACAAAACTCTGATGGGACACAAATCACATCCAAAGCATTCCCAATAGCACAATAAAGAAAAAGACATGCATATATATTTATGATTTACTTCCATTAGCAATAAAACGTAAAAGGTATCTGAAGACATGGATAAATCCAAAATGCATAGTTTTAATTTGTCACAAGCCAAAGGTAAATACAATTATAGATTAAAGAGTGAAATTAACAATGGATAAGGAAATGAGAAACCATAGATGCAGGTCAATGACCAAAGGCAAATAAGATTGACATAAATCTAGGTTTACCGATGGGCCATCTCTTTTCAAATGCCTACATTGTTTTTGGTTCTCTCCACAACATATAAATATAATTAGTCGTGATATTCCACATAATAGTGATTATATGTTGTTCATGGATGTAGCTATTACAATGAACCAAAACAAAGCAAAAAAACAAACAAAAAAAACTAGTCATGTGCAAAAATCATGTCACCTTTGCTTTTCTAGTTTGATATTTGTCCTTGAAACCTTATTCCTAAACATGAGAAGGAGCATGCGCACTCAAATTTGTTTATCACTCTATACATGCATGCATGGCTTGAACCCGCATCTTAAGTGTCACATTGTAGTTTGTGGTCTCTTATGTCAAAATGAGTGTGTCCAAATGTTGGATTCCTGGGATGAGCAACCTCAGGCTTTGTATACGTCAAACCATAATGTGTCCTTCCTCACCATGTGCTTGGATACTAGTACCTAACCTGAATGACTCTCTTGCTAGCCAATGGATGGGCTTCTTGCTAGTATGGTCATTTTGCAACGCTTTTTTTTGACATATTTTAATCTTCTTTTACCATGCAATTTAGGTGACGCCTCAATACTTTCTTTTTGCAATGATTTTTCTTGAGCCTAGGAAGGTATTGGAAAAGGATGGCCTGATAGAGTGCCCGATCTGTGAGTACCTACATGGCCTGAAATTCTATCTTAACCATCATGATGTGGTCTATGGTTTCTTCTAAGAAAACAGATGTATCAAGTCATTCTCTTCCTAGGAAAAGCAACCTTAGGATTTGCATGCATGAAGCTGTGATGCCTACTTCCTCATTATGTGATTGGATGATTGTACCCAACTTGGATGGGCAAGATTGTTAGCTGACTAATGGGCTTCTTGCTAGCAGTGATTGTTTTGTAGGACTTTTTTTTCATATACATTGATATCCTTTTGTTGTATGAATTCAGGCATCACCTCAATACTCACATTTAGCTCTAATTGTTGCCTCGTAGGGAGG
The DNA here is from genome assembly GCA_034641835.2 of Pinus albicaulis. NCBI lineage: Eukaryota > Viridiplantae > Streptophyta > Pinopsida > Pinales > Pinaceae > Pinus > Pinus albicaulis. Next base: position 475,458,066 of record CM076579.1, on the reverse strand, counting down.
CCATGGAAAAGTGCAATAATGATATATATCCCATGGACATAGAGCTCCATAGGGATTTGAATTTAAAATACATAAATAAATAAGAAGAAAAAAAAGAATATAATATGTTGAAGATGATGGTTAGGAGCAACACAAGAAGATATGCGAAAGTATTATTAGAATTGTGATTATACAAGCCTGAGCTATGGAATTTAAGTATTTTTCGTGTGTTAGCAGTTTGATTGCTAAGGTATGGACTTAGTTGATAACATGGTTTCTTATGCATACTTTGTTTCTTAATTTTTTGTTACGGTGAAAGTGTCTTGGATTTAATGAAGATATTAAGATTAACAACTTAAATACTAGAGTAAATTTATTTTGTTGGAATTCACAACTCTCACAAATGACAGATAAAATAAGGAGATCCAAGATAATCATTGAATCGAGATACCAATGATTAAGATAAAGATGTCAAAGATGCAAACAAATGCAAAGGAGGATATTTTTCATATCACATGTGCCAAGTATCTCTTGCTAGTATTTTGTAGCACTATAGTACTTTTGCAATGGAAAGTCTTTCTTGAGTTTACTTAGAACAAGTGTTGTAGCCGAAAATGAGTTCTAGATACATGTTTTGCTCCATGAACTATTTTTCAAGTGGTGCACTATAAGTCCTCACTGGCATTTGTAGAAAATCTAAGGCTGAGATGGATACATTTTGTATCCATACTAATTTCCTACCTAACTAGTTGGTACAACAAATGGAACCCCTGTATCTAAGTATATGGAAGTAGGCCCATAGAATATTTAGTTACTTAGTCTTCGAGGTCAGACTAATGTTAGGCCCCAGATTACAACAAGTTCATGGTTAATTTGAGGTATCAATGGTATAATTAGTTTCTAGCTAGTATGTGATGACAAATCTTTATGTAAAGGGAGGAGGAATGGTGATTTTGCAATAGGGAGCACAGAGTTATCTTAGATACAATAGGGAGCTCTTTGGATCTTGGTCTAAGAGAAGCAGGTGACAATTCTTGTAGTGATGTTATGGTAGTAGAGAATATTGGTTGTGGGAGTAGCATAGGTTAGACAATGGTGGAAAAATTAAGTTCTATATGTATTATTTTTATTTAATGGTTCTTGAAGGTTTATACTTGGTGCCTCCCTGAGTTGGAGTGTGTTGTATGTAACCATATCTATGTAACATTAAAACGGTGTAATTATGTAAGACTTGGAAAGGTATGCATACCCCTTTATCATGTGTCCCTAATGACTTGGTAACTTGTCTAGGTTATTTTGGTAGCCTTATTAGGGAGTTCTTTAAGGCTTATAGTAGGGGCCCATATATTGGTTGGATGCTCTCTAAGAGTACAATATCGTTGGCTGTAGACTCTAGAGGTGAAATTTTACATTGAAGGGGATTTCAAACTATTGTTGGTTGTAGACTCTAGACGTGAGATTTTACATTAAAGGGGATTTCATTAATAGTTTGAATGAACTATGTATATGAAGAAAATCCTCGTGAACCAACGGTTAGGTGCATTTTGGTGAATGGTTATTCCATTATATGGATATTGTGTTAGAATTCACTGTAGAAAAAATATATTTACCGAGAGGAAAAATCACCATAAAAGGAGCCATCAACAAATCATAAACATAAAAACATGTTTATATCCGGAAAACCCCAAGAAAACCCAACCAATAAAATTTTATTAACCATTGGCCAAAACCCTGGCCAATCCAGCCAAGTGAGCCTTCCATCACATGCAATACCATGGGCAGTAATACCATGGGTACACTATACCATGTGCCCAAAACCACTATAAGTGAGCCTTCCATCACATGCAATACCATGGGCAGTAATACCATGGGTACACTATACCATGTGCCCAAAACCACTATTATTTACCTTAGTAAACTTTGACTCTATCCAGAGTCAAGTTTACTTAACAATTCCCCCCTTGAACTTGACTTGGGGTTCCTTGACTAAATCTAGCCAAAACTCTTAAGTGAGACAACCCCACTCACTCTAGCCTTTTTCCCCCTCAAAGTTTTACCCAGGGTAGTTGCTAACTTGACATCCCCCCTATCACCTAGATCTAACCCAGACTTTACCAGTGATTACCTAGGGGTACGCCTGCCATACCAGGTCTTACAACAATATGCCCATTTACATGCAATAAAATTTGACTCCATTACAATATTTTTTTTGTTTACCCTTGTTGTTGTCTTTATACATATGACATCAATGTCAATATAAAAGGAACCCATCTACTGGAATACACTAATCCTCTAGGATTTATGTTGAGATACATGGTTCATTAATTAATTAATCCAGATGCACATATCCTCTCTCACTTTAACAAGCTCTCTTCGATCTACCCAAACCCTTGATTACAAATTGCTATGATTTGCCTCAAAACTTGCAATCAATGTTGGATCTCTTTCGCGGGATCTTCTCTTGCTAAAGTAACAACTCACTATCAATGGATTTTGACACATGCACAACAACATCTTAGTCGACAAACACCATCTTTTCACTTCGTAAGAGTTTTTTTTTTTTTTTCTCGCATTGTACTAACTCCAATGCTCCCATGTATGCTTCCATCAACGACTCATTTTCCAGAACAAGCCTATAATTCATCCCATTCACCTATTAAAAAATGTATTCTTGGAGAATTTTGGCTCATCCACAATCGTTAGCCATATCATGACCGTTGTTGCCACTTTCCACTTCATCGTGGGTTTTATTCAAAACAACACTCATCTTGTCTCATATTACATACACGCACCTCAGCGGAGTACTTCACCCAGATTGAGTGTGCTATATATCTGATGTTCCATGCCTCTCTAAACCTTCTCAACACTTTTCATTCAAAAGCTCGATGCCCTTCTCTCCCTTGTGTGTTGATTTGCAGAAGAGGCCTTTACCTATTCGAGAGAGGTGAGGGTGGCTGCCTTTGACTTGTTAAGAGAGACAGGGGATTCTTCTAAATGGGTTTCGACCTTTGTATTCAAAGCACCGGTTTTTGCCTTCTTTTGTTTGGGCTTTACAATACCCTACAATTGGGATCCCCTCAAACACTGGACTGCAAAAGAGAAATCGTTGGTACATGCAAATGCAGAAGCAAACCTCAATGTCGTGGCCATGGCTTCCGCTAGCACGATGAACTAATGATCCCCTTTCAACTTAGTCGTAGCAGTAGCATGCTTTGGAGCCAAGTGCTGGCAATTTTCGTACCATGACGCATAAAACTCGACTAGAAAATAATGGTTTTTTCTCACGACATCTCTGAAGTTTCTCTCCTTTAACACCAAGACGTCTTTCTCGTCGACAGCCGGTGCACTACCAGGTCGTACGTGTTAAAGAATGTAATCTCAACCACGCTAGGTGTCAAATCCGTTTGTCCAAGTGTCCCAGTTTAGTTTAAGTCAGTCCAGTTTAGTCGAGTTTATCTCCAGTTATTTATTGTCGATGTTTCCAATGTAATCTATTTAACCATTTCGTAATCTTGAGAAGAGCAACTCTCTGCTCCAGTTCATTTTCAGTGTTTCAATTCTTGTCATGGTATGAACGATTGCATAAACTCCACAGGCAATGACAAGAGCCCGCGAAGAAGCGAGAAGAAGAAGAAGCAGTCAATTGGCTGTGACTTGTGTAGTTGATTAATGACTGGAATACATACCATACAGTAACGACTATTCCTAGAGTCCTACCCTTTGCACAAGCATAAAATAATTGTTTTTGATAGAGGCGCGACTGTATACAGTCGGGACCGCGCCAATCTACCAGCACAAAATTAATGCTTCTGCGTGTTAATATTTTCCAGAAGTCGTTTTTTCAAAAAAGGTACGAAGCGTATGAAGGGATTTATGTAAAGATTGCCACAGTCGATTTTGAAGCATCGTATTAAAAGTAAGCGCTTCACGTAAAGGATTTTTAAATCGATTCAAGTTTTAATATGATTTACGTGAGAGCTCTTTTATGTAAAGTCCTTTTATATGAAGAGTTTTTTAATTAAAGTTTCTTTTTATTAAAAAAAAGGCTTACAATTTTTTAAAAGTTTTATAAAGAGGGTTCGAACAGCAAGTTGAGAAGTTTTTTAAGAAAGGAAGTCTTTTGGAAAAAGGGCCTTTTCTGAGTTTTGGATTTTTTTTAAGAAAAACTTAAAGTTGTGAGAAAGTGAAATTGTGAAAGCTTTGTAGAAGTAATAGATATTTTGAAGAAGAAGTTTTCGAAAGCAAAGTTGCATAAGACTCATTCAAGAGCAGCAAAATTTTTGAAGAAGTGAAGTTGCATAAGACTCATTCAGGAGCAGCAAATTTTTTTGAAGAAGCAAGGTATTGATGAATATGTAAACTCGTTTGTTTGTGGAAGTGAGACAACGAGATCATGGAAAAAGCCAAGAGGCTAAAGCAAAAACAGATTATGTTCAAGATCTTTCTAGATCTGGAAATCAAGAGGCAAAAAGATGCCTATGCATTAAGATGCATAAAAGAATCAGTTGATGAAAATATACTTCCCTTGATTTCAGATGCCAAGACAGCCAAGGAGGCATGGGATACCCTTGAGAGATGTTTTGGTACAAGGGGAAGCATTGAAGCAAAGGGAAGCATTGAAGCAAAGGGGAGCTTTGAAGATAAAGATGAAGGTGGATCTGTAGCAGCAGAGCTACAGCCAGATGAAGAGTCAGAAGAAGCAGAAAAGCAGCATGAAGATGCTCGTGAATCCCACTGTGCACAGCCACAATTGGATGAAGAGATTCCAGCAACAGAGATTGCTGACGAAGTTTTAATGATACCAGCAACAGAGCTTGCTGATGAAATGGTAAATCCAATGATTGATATGGCTGATGTAAACTTTGATAATGAAATTTTTGCTAATGATGATTGGTTGCAGATGATGCAACAAAAGTATGATATCGACATGATGTTATTTGGTGAGATTACCCCATTTCAGTTAGTGGAAGACAACCTGTTTGCAGAAGCACAGGTCAGTGAAGAAGAGGCAGAGAAAAAGACAGAGACAAAGATAGAGGAAGATGCAGCAAAGGAAGAGCAACAACAGAAAGCTCTCATTGCAGAGAAGAAGGAAGAAACAAAGAAAGAATCAGAGACAAAAGTAAAGAAAGAAGTTTGCAAAGGGAATGCAGAAACAGAGATTGAGGCAGAGGCAGAAAAGGAAAAACAACAGAAGAAAGCTCTCACTGCAGAGCAAAAAGACCAGAACCAATGTTGTTCTGAAAATAATTTTTATTCTAACATTGATTTCAAGTGTGCAGGTATACAGATTGATTATGAAGAAGAGTTAAAGTTTATTGAAACATGGCTTGCAACACCATGTCTAGTTGGGGTCTACACAGAAGTTGTAGATATGAATGTTGAAGACGACATGCATGACGAACATGTCAATGAAATTTTCATGCATTGGAGTTTTGAAGAGATAAGATATTGTTCTAATCTTATGTTGCAGCAGATTGATGATGAAAGACACACTACAGAGGACAATATCTGGCAGCAGCCCACATACAAGTCAATTTTTGAAGAAGTCCAGGACATGCTTACACAACCTGGAACAATAGAAGACCTGCACCAGCAAATGAAGAAACAAAGTTCTCAAAGATACAACAAAACGAAAAATCTAAAACAATTTAGAGGCTACAGAATATGGAAGAAGAGAAGAAGAAAACTAAATCTAGTTGAAGTCATTTTTTTTGTAAACCTCGCTGAGACATAGACCAGCAGGTATCTTAATTAAATTTTTTTATGTGGTTGATATTAAAGGGGAGTGTTAAAGAATGTAATCTCAACCACGCTAGGTGTCAAATCCGTTTGTCCAAGTGTCCCAGTTTAGTTTAAGTCAGTCCAGTTTAGTCGAGTTTATCTCCAGTTATTTATTGCCGATGTTTCCAATGTAATCTATTTAACCATTTCGTAATCTTGAGAAGAGCAACTCTCTGCTCCAGTTCATTTTCAGTGTTTCAATTCTTGTCAGTACGATCCTTCATCGAAGTCCTCTGTCAACATCGCCTCCTTGTAGTGCTCTACTTGCGTGAGAAGACCTACGCTGCACGATTGATTTCATCCTGAGACTACATCCTCACAATCATCCTTGTCAAGCCTGTCGATGCTCTGCTTGGCTTCCCAACCTTGCAATTCATATTTACATACGCTACTTCCAGCGCAAAGTCTGATCGTGTTATCATGAATAATTTTTAGATCTTAGATCAGATCTATCCAACCACTGCGCCAAATAAAATATTTTCAATAGAAACGACCTTCTGAACACATCAACCTTCGGTTATGGCCCTTTTCAACATCATATCTGATCAGATACGCCTCCTTCACACGCAAATCTAGATCTTCAAACATCAAATCTGACATATCTAATCAAATCACTCTCATTCCACAATCACTAAATGATCTTGGTTAATAAAACGATCCACGATCCTGCAAGTAGCCTTAAACCTGGCTCTGATACCAGTGGTTAGAATTTAATGCAGAAATAATATATATATTTATTAAGATGAAAAATCAATATAAAAAGAGCCAACAACAAATCATAAACATAACTTCAAATCTGGAACAAAATCCAACTAATAAAATTTTATTACTCATTGGCCAAAACTCTGGCCAATCCCGCCAAGTGAGCCTTTACCGCTCACCTCCAGGGCAACATTACAATGAAGTCCTTCCAACCTTTTATAGGCTCCATCACATGTAATACTTTTGGTAGTGATATCATGGGTACACTATACCATGTGCCCAAAACTACTATCCCGAGTCGAGTTTACCTAACATATCGATAGGTTGGTGATATTTGCATGGTCAAGGTATGAAGTGAAAGCTCTAGGTTGGACCAGAGGTAGAGGAGATGAAGACCCCAATGAATAGATATTGAGATAATTAATCATTAAGGGGAGCAGGTATGTAACTAACTCCTACTTGTCATATGCAATTATATTTAATTATTACGATTATTGGTCATTATGAGGTATATTTTTAGCACAACCACATGAATTAAATGGTTGGTAAACAACTATAGGCATGAATCCATTATAAGAATCAAAACACTTATTTCGTGATAAATCTTATGTTGCTAAAATTAAAAAAACAATAAAACTAACTAAATTATAACTTTATTTTAAACTATATTTATTATATTAATTTTAAAGATAACTAATATATAAGTTAAACATATATACATTTGACTAAAAAACATGAAACAAGATTATTAACCATGGATATTTACCCCACTTTACCGTCAAGGTTTTTGATATGTAAATAAGTTTTGTTACAATACCATGACTTGTCAATAACACATGCCCAAAAAATTATAACTAGCTTCATATGGCATTTTTTTAATTAATCAATTTAATTAAAAAGGCAGAGAGGACATAACTACTTTGGAGATAAATTTTAACCTTTGGATTTTGTATACTGCTAAGAATATTCTAGAATATTAGGTGGAGGTTAAATCCCTACCATCCACCTATAAAATTAAAATTTTGAAAGCCCCATTCCAAAATAGACACACATATCAGCATAAATATAACTAGCCATGTGCAAAATGCATGTCACCTTTGCTTGTCGAGGGTAATATTCAACCTTGCAAGCTTATTCCTAAAGGTCAGAATGAGCTTGAGCACTCAAATTTGTGTATCATTGTGAATTGTCACATGGATTGAACTTGTATCTTAAGTGCCACAATGTATTTTGTGGTCTCTTCTAAGAGAATGGGTGTGTCCGGTCGTTGGCTTCCTAGGATAAGTGACCTCAGGATTTACATACGTCAATCCATGATGCCTCCTTCTTCGTTATGTGATCGAATGTCATTGCCCACCTCTAATAACGCTCTTGTTAACTAATTGATAGGCTTCAAGCTAGCAATGGTTATTTTACAGGGCTTTGTTTTGACAGACATTTATCTCTTGTTTCCATGTGAATTTAGGTGACACCTCAATATACTCTTTTGGAAGTGTGTTTTATTGAGCCTGGAAAGGTACTGGTGAAGGATGGCCTCATAGAGTTCCTAGTATGTGCGTGCCTACATGGCATGAACCTACATCTTAAGCATCACATTGTGGTTTGTGATCTCTTCTTAAAAAAAATGAGTGAGTTTATTTGTTGTCTTCCTAGGAAAAACAACCTTAGGCATTGCATACATGAAGCCACAATGCTTCCTTACTCACTATGTGACTAGATCCCAATACCTAACTAGGATGATGCACTTATTAGTCGATTGATGTGTTTCTTATTAGCATAAATCATTTTGCGTTTTGATACATATTAATCTCCTTTTGTTGTGTGAAGTTAGCCACTCTGCCATGTATCATTTGCATGATAAAGCTTCACGGATGTAGCCTCCATTGGAGAAAATTGTTTCAACATCTTCAACAATGTATCATTCCATATAAATTTGAAGAACTTGGCAGCGATGTGCATCTCTACGGCCAATTCTGGTTGTTATTACCATATTTGAACTTAGATGGGTTGGTTGTCTCAAATCCTCGTGATTCACTGATCATTTCAATTTTCACCAAACATTGCAGAGAAGTATGAATGCACCATCCATTGATTAACTGGTTTTTCTATTTTCTTGTTAATTAATTAGGGTAGGCAATCTCTCATCAACGATAATTGTGGTAAATTCATCAACTTAGTTTTTTTTTTGTTCTAACATTCCTGAGATCAAAGCGTTGAATCTAACTTCTTAGCTCGCAAAAGTGAATTGTTCTTAATAAATTTTTAATGTATATTGTAATTTATTTGATATTCATGCCATCTAAAACTTTTGATTTTTTTTTCAAAAAGAAAGAACTCACATATTTTCATTAATGAAAACTAGTTTCATTTTCACAATTGTTTTTCATTCCCTTGTTTCATTTACATTCTAGATTCCCATATTGACCCTCAACACCCTCCAAAATTTTTACCATGCATTGATTTTGGAGCCTACCTTCTATTCACAAGAGCTCATCATTCATTTTCGTCAAGTATTCATGCCAATGTTGAAGACTTATCCTTCCATGCAATGCTTGTCATGTCTTGTTTTGACCTTCATTTGAACTTTTCAAAGCACAAACCATCTCCTACCTTGACCTTGTGCAATGTTGGTCTTCCCTCTTAGAACTGTGCAATCCACTACTTCTGGAAATTGCGCTAGGCCTTGAGGATATGAACTGTGCAATTATGGAAGGTGGACCAGTCTTGAGCTCAAAAACTGCGCAAGATCTTCTCTTCCCCTCAGAAATTGCGCAATTCACTGAGGCAAGGAATTTCATAATCCTTTGAGCCTGGGAATTGTATATTCCTTTCTTCTAGTGTGAACAGGAATTTTCCAAAAAAAAGAAGCATTGGCACTCCTAAAAAATAGGCATTTCCCAGTTTATGTCTGGTTATGTACACTAAGTTGTTAATTATGACTTTTAGACAAGTGGTGTTTTTTCCTTGATTTTAGGTATGTGTGTGCGTCAGAAACCCTAACCTGCCTAGATATATTTAATAGACACCCCTAGAGCTCATTTTCAAGCTCAATTTTTGATCTCTAACCTTCCCCATGATATCAAGGAACTTTCGCCTAAGTTTGCGGCACTTTTTCGGTAAGTTTTGAATGTGTCGTTTTTTGTCACTTTTGTCACTTTTTCTTATATTAGCATTGTTTTGGATGTTTATTTTTATAATAGTTGGAGTTTCAACTTATATTATCTTGTACGAGTGTTGGTTCAGTCCTTCATTTACATTTTCCAAGTGGCACATTGAGTTCTTGTTTTTTTCCTACTAGCAGTTGCCTCTTTTGGGCCATTTTTTGCATGTTCGTTTTTCCTCTTCATGTTGGATTCAAACACTTAATTTTCACTGATCTATATTCCAAATGAATTTTTATAGTTCAATGGGAGCGACTGAGGAAGTAAATTCCCAGTTGCATGGATGCAGAGTTGTGGGTGTGACTGGAACTCTATATTTATTGGATTGTAGATACTGTGGGAGCGACTAGAGCCAAATTTTTCCAGTGTTGTGTGTGTTACCGAAGAAAAAATGGAATTATCTCAATATTTCTCACACTCTCTTGGAATTAATTTTTTTTGGCAGAGATTATTTTCATATTTTTCCAGAAAAATGTTGGGACAATATGTGGGGCCTCCATAAAGTGATCAAGTTTTAAATTATCAAAAAAGATATTGGAAGGATTGGTTGATATGGTCAAGATGCCAATCTCTATCAGTTCTGAAGTGTGTGAAAAGGTTTTGTGTGAGCTCCATCATCTATAAAATTAATTTAGTTACCATTTATAGATTCTACAAATATGAGAAGTAAATAAGATCATTTTTTGGTTTGAAACAAGTGTGTGCGTGTGTGAGTGTGCTTGAGTTGCAAGTGCACAAATAATGAGTTTTGTAGTGAGTTCATAATTTCATATTTGCAGTGTGCTTCATAGAATAATATTCAAAATATTTTCATAGTAGTGCGTAGTGATTGAAAATATATTTGGAGAGAGTGTGCGTGGAGAGAAATTGTTCTCTCAATTGGAGTTTGTATTGTGGATGCATGAGTGTGTCTATTTGTTGCATGTTCTGTCTATGCAACAATATTCTCATTTCTGAATCATATCATTTTAGAGCAGAATTGTTTGTACTTGGAGTGAAGGCTTCACGAAGTGCATGTTATTTGTCTATTGTAGGAGTGGGTGCTCCAAGTTCCTTGTGGTTAACATTTCTCATTCAGTCAAGGGGCGGGTTCTCCAATGTTAGTGGGTGCTAGTTGATGTAATGTAACGAGAAATTTTTTGAAGAAATAGATAATAGAAGAAGAAGAAAACTGTTTGATGGTTTTTTTCCCTAGAGGGGGGTTTTTCCACCTAAAATCTAAGTGTATATATGGGTTGACTATTTTTTTTCATGTGCTTGATCATGTTATATTTCTGAATAAGTTTTATATTTGCAGAAATGCTTTTATATTTTCATAATACTTATTCACCCCCCCCCGCCCCCCTTAGTATTATTTTTTTCTAACACATATAGGATCAAACCAACACAGTCCCTTTTCTAAAGATAACTAAGGAGTCAAGCTAAGTAGTCAAAAATATTCCTACATATATAAGTATTGACACAATAAAACTAGTCTTCATTGTATTTCATCAAGCATGTTTTACTGCTCGTAGGCAGAACACTTCCTTTGTGAAAACCTTTCTAATCAATTATCTTCATATACTATCAAATCAACCAGAAGTTTCACTATTCAAATAAGAAAAATCCTTATTGTAGATGGATGTCAAGTTAGTTTCCAAAAAAAGCTTTGTTACTCAGTCATACCATATGTTGCGGTAATTTAATTACTTAAATTCATTTCCATAAACTATCAACTCGGGGGTCTGTGGACTTGTGAGGCACATGTGCACTATATGTGATAGAGATCAACTTCTAATTTTGAAACAAAAATTTTAATCTATCAAATGAAAAATAACAAAAAATCTAATCTAGAAAGAAGTAAATTACACCACACTTTCGGAATTAAAAATAACACTTGCGAGAATTGAAAGCACACATCTGCAGAAATGAAATAACTAATCTAAGCACACTTACGGAAATTGAAATGAATAATCTAAATAAATCTTGCAGGAATGGAAATGCACACTTGCGGAATTGAAAAAAAACTAATATACTTGCATGAATTGAAAGAAACTAATCTACACACACACTCACATGAAATTAAAGCATACTTGAAAATGGAATGAAATAATGAAAACAAAATTCTAATTTACCTTTACCAAAGTATGTTTGTTGTGATAAGGGCCCTCCATTCTTCAACAACATACCAACACCATGATAAGCACTCTCAAACACAGATTTGCACACTCAAAATGACTTTATGTATAAATGAAAGAATAATTACATCAATCTCCAAATAAACCTATAATTACATACTCAAACTCTATGCTATAATCCTACTAATATATATCTCATTACATGACCATTTCACATCTCCTTCCATGATTCTCAACTTCCCAAATTTACATTACAAAGTTCTATATCACAAATGAAAGGAGAAGGCTCTCTTATTTATACAAAAAATTAAGCAACTACCTCACTAATGGAGATCTACCATTTTCTCCATAGATCCATAAAATTTTCAACCAGTTAGTTAATTATAAGACACATATCCCTTTATTTATGATTCCCCTACATGAGATATGGTTGATCCCCATCTAAATCTCCTCCAAATCTTGAAGAGAATTCGAAATTGAACCTTGGAAGCCACATAAGGATGTCTTGGAAGCTTTCTAATCACCTACACATGTCACCAAACTCATTCCACCTTTAGGTATAAATAAATATATGTTATTTTTCTAACTTTTAATCACAAATTCACTCTAAATGCATGAAATTATTAACTTTGGAAAACACTAATGTAACCCCATATGAGAATGAGAATGGAGGCTAATGTAGGTTTATGTGGTTATAGAATTGTGAAATGTGAGTGAAATAATGGCAATCAAGGTAAACGCGTTTGAAATTTTGAAGACATTCTCGAGGCCCAACATACCCCCCAACTGAAGTTATTACATGTCCTCATGCAATCTATTGCATTCATTTACTTAATCATGATTTGATATTTTTGAATTGTGTTGCTTTTATATGAACTTTGGCTGATATTGATTCTTTTTTCAACTTTTCATAATCATTTGATAACTTTGTTCATTTTTCAAAGTGTTCTTTTGAAAAACATTTGATTGCAACATATTACTATGGTTGGTTCTTGTGTGATAGCCAAATTTTATTAGTATTCGTTCTTTTGTAACAATACTTTTCTTATTTTTGTGTTGCATCCAAAGACATTGAAAACATTTAATCAGCCATCTAATGTACTCATTCTTTGATTATCACATAAATTTTTGAATCATAATGAAATAGTAGTTGTTTGTAAAAGTATGTTGGTTAGGTTGAATAAAATGAATCGATATGAAAGGTAAACATGAATGGATATCCCTTCCCCCAACTAAAGATGTTTTCAGTTTTTTTGAAATGAGAAAGGGAATTTCGTGAGGTATTTTCCAAAAACTATGATTTCAATATTTAAGGAATCACATGGTTATAAGTTAGAAAAGAACATACATTTACTTACCTAAGAATTGGATGAATTGCGTATATGTAGAAAAATGCGGCTCTTGTTGGATCATGGAATGTGAAGTACATGGAGTTGATCTACTTCTTGATTTCATAAGTGGTGGATGAAGTCGTGAAAGTGGATTCTTTACTGTTGCAACTAAATCTATTGCATATGCTACAAAATGTTGAATCATGATGAATCTTATAGTCTTCATACCATTCCCACACATTGGCATAATTCTTCTCTATGTGAATGAATTTTCTGATGTCGAACATAGAAAGAAATAGTTGGATTACCGACCATTAATGAATGTCGTTAACCAAATTGAGACTACTCACCAATAATGTTAATGAGATTCAAGATGCCTAAGTACATCTTGCTAGGTACAAATAGAAATTTTGTAGTCTAGTCACCTAACAAAGAAGGGACATTGATGTATTCCCATTGTTCGTTGGTGAGAGGACTTACCATTAAGGCATGCAAGCCTCAAGGTACTAAAAAAAAAAAAAAAACTCTAGTCTTGAGCACAGATAATGTGCCGATGTCAATGGGCCAAGACTTGTTATAAGGGAGACACTAATGCATCCTCCATCATCGTACATGAGTACAAAACAATAATTTGACAACCATAGGTAAATGATTTTTTATTGAAGTAGGGTTTATTGACGAAAAAGGAAAAAGGACAATCAACATGTAAGTGAGCTAACTGATTTTATTAATGGGTTATGAGTGGATGGAAATGAATGGATGTGAGTGAAAAGTGAATGGAAAATTGAATGGAACATGTGACATTTTCCAGGAAAATGATTGTGGTTATGCTCGAAATGCTTGGTTGGATTGCAAATTTTAGAGAGGGAAAAATGGATTGAACTGATTTCATATTTTCTTGAAAAAAACATAAGTCTTTGAAAACCAATTCTGCACATATATTGGTCTTCGTCAATTCTTCAATCATCTCGGAACCTGCAAAAAAAACTTGGCACTAATATTGCAATAAAATGTAAGTGTATTCAAAGGAGAAGTGGTCAATTTCTCTTGATACATACACACAAAAAAATATACATAATTAAATGCCAAATAAAATAGATTCTAAGAAAATCAAATGCACGACATGTCTTCTTTTGATATCTAATTTTAGTGATTTAAAAGCCAAGTTAAAGAAAATCCATATTAGAACCATGTTTTAATGATCTAATGATGATTTTTCCAAGTCCAATTGTTGCAAAATCCGTTAAAAATTTACCATTTTTTATTATATGAAATGCTAATGAAACCTATATCATTACATAGAGTTCATCGATATATTTCCAACGATACTTGAATCGCATCAAATGGACATCGTATGAGAAAGTTATTGTCGTTCGAAGTTTTAGCAAAAAAATTAAATTGGGGTGTATGGGTGCTACGTGGCAGCACCAGGGAATGCCACATGGAAGCACTGGAAGGTGCCATGTGGCATACATGCTCTTTTGGACACTAACTTGGCAGAGTGAAGTGGACTACTGACTAGACAAGGTGACGTGGAAGGAAATTGCGCAATGACTGTGCAATATTGGCTAATGGTACGTTGCCACGTGGACCAATCGAATGTTGCCATGTGGCAGCAAAAGCCCAACAAAAAAAATTCAAGATTTTGGGAGAAGATTCCAAGGCTCTAGGGCACTTGTCAAACAATTTCATGCCACCAAAATATTTGATTTTTATTTTTACTCATCCTCTTGCCAAAAAAATGGATCTCACAACCAATTTTTTTCTATAAAAATTGTGGAAGTATTGACGCAAAAATTCAAATTTTTATTTTATTTTATTTCTTTTGTTGCAGATTGAAAGCATGAAGTAAATTTTCTAACTTCTCTGTCTGCAAATTCTAGACTGGTTTAATTTCTTTGAGGAAAATTTTTTAAACAAGCGTTTTCTTTAATCCAACCGTCACAAAAATTTCTAAGAAAATAGCTGATTTTAAATCAATGATATCTCCCTCATCCGGACTCTGATTCGACCAATTGTTTTTTAAATTTGGGTGTTTTTTCGCAAATAATTCAAATATGAAATTTGTTTTTGGAAAATTCTTTTTCATTTTTTTTTGCTACGAGTTTGTAGATCAAATATGAAAATTTTCATGTTTGATCTGCAAACTTGCAGCAAAAAAAAAAAACAATGAAAAAGAAATTATTGTAACAAATTATAAAACAAATATATTTGACAATTAAAGATCAATTTTTTTTTTATTTTTTTTAATAGAATCAATGGTAAATTTAGATCTCTTAGTCATTTTTATTGAAAATTTTTAAAAATAACTTGGTTTTATTTTCTTTTCTGATCTTCATGATCGCACAAAGTGCAAGAAGAGAGAATACTCAGCAATTTTGTCAATTTTTTTATTCATTTGAAATTTGGAATTAAAGTAAGAAGAATTGATCTCAAACCTCAAATTTTAGCTTTCTAAATTAACTATTTCCAAGCTTGGGTTTATTTATGATTATGAAAATTGATTAAAATTCAAAATGCATCAAAATGGTTTTTTATTTTTTTTATTTTTTTATTTTTTTATTTTTTATAAATAAAAAATTAACTCTGCATGAAGACTAAGGGTTGCAGACCTTACCTGTTTATCCTTCGGTTGTAGTAGATCTCGTAAGGTTCAAACCCCCTGCAACAACTTGTGCTCTAGAACCTGCAAACCAGCAAAGAATGAGCACAAAACCTAGTTTTACAACATATATAAGTTCTAGATGTTAGAAATAAGCATGCATAATCTCATAAAAATAACAATAACTGAACTATTAAATATCATTACACATGTGTAAGAGATAAATGACACGTGAGCATCAGGAACAAGATGGCACTTCTTTTGTTAATTACATGTACAGTAAAAAAATGTGGAGAGATCACCTGAAATTTTCCACGGCCTTCAAGCATACTGTCCTCTGGATCCGTCGAGCCCTAGCCTCGCAAAACTTCTTCCAGGAATAGTGCACAATGGATGTCACATAGAATGAGTAAACATCTCAAGGAAACAAGGGCTTCCTGAAAATATCTAGGAAGTGTAGGAGGCACAAGGAATATATCAGACTTGGATAGGGCTAAAACATAGTACAATATCTATAATTCTCTCTCCTCCTCCCCTTAGGCCATTCCCTTGAGGGGCTTTTATACTCCCTCAAATTAGTTTTTCAGTTGGGAAAAGTTAGGCCACGGGTTGGGGTAGTTAAGTTACAGGAACAACCGTAAACCCCACCTCTAAAATAGGTAAATTATATATTTTTGAATGCTTTAAATAGCATACGTGGTTCTCTATGTATGGACTCGTGTGTATAAGCGGAAAATTTTGGGCAAAGCTGCGTATGGGTTTTGAGAAACTGTTTTTTAGAGAAATATGTCCAAGTCTGAATGGAAGGGTTGCCCAAGGCTAATGCATAAGTCATCAAGTATATGATGGTGATAAATGACGCTATAACAAATTCCCCCTAATATATGAGGTTTGAAGGGGTACATTATGGCCGAAATTTATTATGTGCATAGAAAGAACCTTGCGAGGACTAAAGAGGACTTCACCAGAATTTAGCCTGCCGGAAAATGAGTGAGAGAGATCAGAAATATAGCTCATGTCTGAGGTAGGCATACCCATGCTTAGTGAAAGAAAAGCATGTCCGCATATGAAGTATGGAGCAGATCCAATATGTATATAAGTATCGCTGAAATGTAAAGTACATAGTGAATCATCTTATCACTACCCGGAAGTATAAGTCAAAATTAGGTCCAAGTATCACATATAGAAGACTAATCAATGATGCTGCAACAGATATCTGATCACAAAACTCGCAACTGAATCTCCAAGTACCAAATCATAAGTGGTGGAACAAATGGTACAACACGCAACTCGGGAGCCAACATATAGGATGTTGTTGTGATGAAGCTACAACATATAAAGGTGGATGGTGTCACTGGTCGAAAATTGAAGGAGCTTTCAAAGTGAACCAAAGCATGTTGATGTAAACCCAAGGACTTCACCGATCACCATGGCACAATTCTACACAATGAGAATAAATGAGTTGAGGTCGACCATGTGAGAAATTTTTTGATTATCGGTCAAGGTGAGACAACCCACCGATAATGATAATGACTGTCAAGGTGCCCCAGTACAATCTAGAAAGTGTGAATAAATGAGTTGAAGCTGAACACTTGAAAGAATCTATCAATCAGGAGGAAATGATGTATCCTCACTGTCGATAGTGAAGAGCCTATCACTGATGACTGCAAACCCTAAGGTACTGACAAAAGGACTGTAGACCTTATTCCCAAAGCAATGAGTCAGAGTTGATGGGAAAATATTTGCTGCAAGGAAGGAATTAAGGCATCCCACATCAGTCCAGCGGGAGTGTAACCCACAAGCCAAGATTTGGAAGGAATCAGATGAAGTAAATTGAAGTAACCAACCCGAAGTAAATTTCTGGCATGCACAAGATGAAGCTAGTGCACGACAGAAACCCTCTGAACCAACCAATAATGAAAGCTAACAAAGAGGTGAGATATCCACCGATAAGGTCAAATGGTAATCAAGGTACTGCATGAATCCCAGGTGTGATAATGTAAGCTGAAGTCGAACACAAGGGAAACCACTCATTCAAAGACCCATGGTGTTGATCAAATGTTGAGCACAAGGTCGCCTATCAATGATGTAAATAGGGCCAGGGTGCGGCTGTAGGCTTACTCTCAGAGCACTATGTCATAGACGATAAGAGACAAATCTGCCAGCAAGAAGTCAGTGGAGACCTTCTCAAACCAGCATGAGGAGAGGACCAAATATCTGATGTGATAGAACAAGATACTAATAATAACGGGAAGGCCAACTGAAAAAATGAGTCAAGAGACACCTCAGAAAGGCCGACTCGGGTTAACTTCCCTTGAACAAAAGCACGACTCATGTTGACTATGGCAGCAAATGATAACTTTGTATAAGTTTTTTATGCAGGAGGCATAAACAAACCCTCCATATGATTGGAAGAGATAACCAACCGAGGGAGTACTGACTCAAAAACAAGGTTATGGCTTCTCCTAAGTCAAAAACTAAAACCATCCCAAATGGAGAAAAGACTTAGCTTTTTTGTGCTTTGTTCAAAGGCGACACAACTAACACTGTAGGTGCCATCAAGTATGGAAGTAATATTTCATTCCCACTCTTTTTCAAAATATTTAATTTTTTTTATCTTTTTCGTATTTCAAAGCCTAAAAAATAATAAAAGAATGTTATCGTACAATGGATAGAACGAGTGTCAAGAAACAGATGCACTAGTTCCTGGGATAGGAACAAACCTATGCTCAATGCAAGGTGGTGAAAACTGGTAAGTGACACTCAAAGGAATGTTCCATCCATGGGTAAAGGTGTCAAGTCGTAGAAGCTAAGTGATTTCATGGTTAACTTGTACATAAATACATGGTCAAAAGAGGGCATAAACATGAGTCCAAATGAAGCCAGCTAAAGGCCAAGATAAACAAGTAGTCAATATGCAATGCAGTAATACAATTCGACAACATAGGGGAGCCTCTAGGGTAAATGGCTAGAATAAAGAGAGCGAAGAAGAAGAAGAATTAAGCTTCAATGCATAAGTCATGGAGGGACTAAAGAGGACTCCCGAGTCTACATAAATTATAGCATGGGAGACAAATGCTAGCGAGGAACTAACTAGGAAGCTCATGAAAAGGATGGCTCTACCACCAAGTCATGATTAAAAAATTGGTGAGTGAAATGGGTTAAGTACTCATGACATAATGGGATCGACCATATGGAAAGATCAGAATGGAGGCTAGTATGCTAAAATGCAGCAAAAAGTGAATTCCCTAACCTATATTCCAGTTCGAAATCAAATACCTGCCATGACAGGTCAGTGGTCATGGATCCGAAGGAAACTATGAAGATCTCAAATTTAGTAAAATGTACCTGAAAAATAATTTTCCCAATGCTTACAAGCCAAATGGTTAAACAACCTTAGTCAAATTCAAAAAATAAGCACAAATGAAATTTGTGAAAAAATTTCAAATTCTGGGCATAAATACACAATTTGAATCACATTTTGATCATTTTTAAATTACAGAAGTGGAGAAAGAGCTTTGGGTCAAAAATTCCTCTTCTTAAATACGGTGCAATCGGCCACCAAATCACGCCAAATCAGTTAGGTAAGCCTTAAAATCATCCTATTCATCAATTTCGTTCATGTTTGAAGAAATTTTTTGGATTTTCGACCGTAGGAAAGAGATTTTCATCGAAACCCTTTGCGCATACGCGGGTTCATGTGGAGGAACCTGCATATGATATGCAACTGTGTACAAGCGAGGTCGCGTATGCCCAGAGGAAAAATTTAAAACTTTTATCTAATCAGTCAATTGATGATTTTTCCCAGGATGTTGATCAGTTGGAGAGAACATGAGCATAGTAAAATTGATAATGAGGTGATGGAGGACCAAACTTCCTTCAATATTCTTCGCAATTGCGGATTGCTCAAATTTTTAAAAATTCCCAATATGAAAAGCAATGTTCGTTTGCTTCAAATGTTGGTTGATCATTGGGAACCAGAAGAATATTGTTTCATAATTGACTAGATGCCACTATGAATAGAATTGGAAGATATATACTTCATTACTGGACTCTTTCAAAGGGGAGACCCAGTAGATTTTCATGGAAATCCTGTTGGAGGGCTCAACGTGGAATATTATGTCCAAGTCTACTGCGTGGACGATTCAAAGAAGGTAGGAACACATATTCCTATCAAATATCTAAAATATTTGTACATGAAGATCCTTCTCTTTACCATTGGAAGAGTAGCAGGATCAGCTTCTCTGCATTAGGCTTCACATGCACAAATGAGCATAGCAGTGTAATGCTTGATTCACCTTTTTGATTGGTGCACAACCTTGTTGAGTAATATGAAAAAACAATTGACTTCAATCCGAAAGACAAAGACTAAACACTTTGGATACGGTACAATCTTGCTGACATTCTTCTTCGAGAAGGTCCTAGGGCTTCGGCCCAAGGTCATCTCAACTATCAGCAGCCTGAGAGATCCAAGAATAGCCCGATGGATAGATATGATGAAGAGATTTGGGGGAAGTGAGGTTCCCCGAACCACTTGGGATGATGAGTTCTTCCAATGGTGGGAAGAACAAGTCATCGCAGTGGAATATTATCCCTATGTTGGGGTGGATTTTCGTGCAGATCCAGATCTAGTCCTTCCACTCATTGCAACATGGGGCACAATTGGTGAGATTGCATTTTCTGATTATATGATTTTTTGATTTTTTCAAATTATATGGAAAATGAAAAAGTATTTTTTATTGGACAAAATGACTTACAAAATTATGATGATCATGATGCAGACATGGGACCAGTCAGGCCAGAGGGGTACCCAAGGCATAAGCACCATAGAGGTGAGGTAGATGCATAAGGCCCTGGCAGGACACTCCATGCAGTATAGAGAAATGTGGAGAGTTTGACTCGCCAAGTGCCTATGGCCGCTATAGAGGACCTACCAGAGGCTGTCCAGAGGCGGGTGGTAGGAGTACCACGAGACTGGGTGTGGTTATTCCGTCGTGTAGAGACTACCATTGTGTTCTATAGGAACAACAATGTTGGGCAGGGACCTCAGGAGTAGATTATAGATATGATCGGATGACTGTAATATTTTTTGATGATAGACATGATCGAGCATAAGCCCCAATTTTGTAGGACATGATGGTCCAGATTTTGTATATTTTTGAACACTCTGATATATATATATATATACAACGATTTATATGATGTGATGTATCAAATGTAAAATATTGAATGATGTTTTTTATATATTTTAAATTATTGAATGATTAATATGCCAATCAAGTGCTTGATTAGCTAATGAGTCTACCAACCAATTATCAAATCGAGGAATATGAAAGAATGTGATAAATTGAAATGATTGTTATAAAAAACGTACCCTCAAAAACAGTTGATGCAAAAATGGGTCTCTAACACAATAGGTGTTGTTCAACTACGAAACCACCAACTGTGAATCCAAGTAAACTACTAACGAACCAACACCCAAAGATATTGCCTCTGAGTGTAGGTTGACCACTGCAGTGTATTCTGCTACATTGTTCCAAGCAGGACCAATGTAGACACCTCTTGAGACTAACAACTGACCAGATGGATAATGGATTACCCAAGCCGCAGAAGCCAAGTTCTGGGTATGTCTACTAGCACCATCGGGGAAACCAAAGTGAATCATTTCATCTAATATTACCTACCAAAGCAGATCAAACCCATCAAAATCACACCGAAAATCGAAACACATATATGTACAAAAAATAAAATATATACAACAAAGCAAGATGCTAGGCCTAAGCCTAGGCATAATACTTTTTCAAATATAGCCCATTTCTGGGCTCCGCCAACTCGTTCCCATCAAAATCAACCAAGGCATAAGATCCTTTCTTTAGGACCTTTTTTATGATAAAGGGACCATACCACATAGATTTGAACTTGCCTGCCCCCAAGGCATCCTTCTCTTGGGCATAAACCAAGACAAGGTCACCTTCAGAGAAAATCTTAGGTTTGACCGCTTTATCGTACTGAACCTTTACCCATTTCTTATGCACCTCATTCATCGTAGCTGCATCTCAGCGCTGCTCATCAAGATGTTCTAGATGAATAAGGCATCCTTCGAGACTGTAAGTGTCAGGAAGAAGCTCAACAGCTAAATTAAGAGAGGGAATTTCGTATTAAATGAGAAATATTGATTCCAACTCATAATCTATTTGAAACGGAGTAAAACCAGTTGCAGTTTTGGCTAACATCTAGTATGCCCAAAGTGCAAGATACAACATGATATGCCAATTGGATTTGCCTTTATCGATCGTCCGTTGAAGAATTATCTTTAGGGATTTTGTTGGAACAGGGTCTCCTACAAGCTACGAAATTGGTCCATTTTGAATATTTTTGATTAGATTTAGTCTAGCACAGGGGTTTTGGGGTGGGTCAAAGCCTCGAAAGCATTGTAATGGGTAAAAGTGTAAACCAGGGGTCTGAAAACCATAGTTTTCAGACCATAGGAAATTCTAGGCTAGATTACTATAAATAGAGGATCATTTTGTATTGTAAAGAAGAAGAATGATGAGCTACAGATGCGAATTGTAGTTTAAGCTATCTGTTTGAGTTTTTGGGGAAAGGACTCCTGCTGGCTGTGTGCGCAGATTTCCAAGACCAACTGTGTGTGGACCCTGCTGCTGTGTGCGCAGGTTGGGAAGGGAATTGTAAGGAAGAATTGATGAATGAATGAATAAGAAATATTGATAGAGAACTAAATTTGAGTACTCTTGTGCGAATTGTTGGTAATTGTTGTATTGTGCATTTTCTGTCTTTGAGCTGCGAAGATCTGTGTAAGTGTGTTTCTGGATCTGGATCAATTATGTTTTGTTTATGTAATGTTTTTTTACTATCATAAAAGCATATAATTATAGATCTAGCGCACGTGGATGTGAATAGGGTCCTAATTAGCCCTGCGCAGAATAAGGTAATCTGGGAATTACCAGACCTAGTGCAACTTTGCTTACCTTACCCATCCTTTCTCAAGGTGTGGAAACCTGGTTCCAACACCCACCCATACTACTTCGGGTGAGACTTTGACCTACACAAGCAGGTCACTGCCGAAAGGGCCAGTAGTATAGGGGTTTTTTGGCAAACCTTGCACACCGAACCTGGGCCAGGACCCCTCAAGCCAAAAAATGGTTCCATTTTCGGGACCAGAAGAAGTCTGAGAAAGGGCTCAGGCAATGACAAGCGAATGCGGGAAACCTATCAAGAAGGAGACATGGCGGTGCACTTGAAATTACCTACCTTTAAAGGCATGGTCGATGAAGACATGGATCGATTCTAGTTTTTGGTAAACTCGGTATGGGTTGCGCAGGGTGTGGTGAGCGATCTATGAAAAAAGTGCAGATATCCCTGGCCTTCGAAGAAAGAGCTTTGGACTAGTATATGAGGTACGTATCTCAAAATGGGGGTACATCTATTCAAAACATTAAGGACGCCCTGAAACAATAGTTCTGGAAACCTAAATCCTACTCTCAAGTTGTAGCAGACGTACCTCGGCCATTGACAGACCACCCTCCCAGGAGCTCGTCGATCTTGCACAGAATGTTGCTGCTCAAAGTCGAGACATCCTCCCTCAGCTCAGCAGTGCTCTTGATACCTTGCATGCGCAGATCAAGGCCGCACCACCGCAGTGACTCGAGACGAGTCACAAGATTGTGTTGGGGGACTGTTAGAACAGGGTCTCCTACAAGCTGCGAAACTGGTCCATTTTGAATATTTTTTATTAGATTTTTTCTAGCAGGGGTTTTGGGGTGGGTCAAAGCCCCGAAAGCATTGTAACAGGTAAAAGGGTAAACCAGGGGTATGAAAACCACGATTTTCAGACCATAGGAAAGTCTAGGCTAGATTACTATAAATAGAGGAGCATTTTGTACTGTAAAGAAGAAGAATGATGAGCTACTGATGCGAATTTTAGTTTAAGCTATCTGTTTGGGTTTTTGGGGAAAGGACTCCTGCTGGCTGTGTGCGCGGAGATCCAAGTCCAGCTGTGTGCGGACCCTGCTGCTATGTACGCAGGTTGGGAAGGAAATTGTAAGGAAGAATTTATGAATGAATGAATAAGAAAGATTGATAGAGAACTGAATCTGTGAGTACTCTTGTGCGAATTGTTGGTAATTTTTGTATTGTGCATTTTTTGTCTTTGAGCTGCGAAGATCTGTGTAAGTGTGTTTCTGGATCTGGATCTATTTTGTTCTATTTATGTAATGTTGTGTTACTATCATAAAAGCATATAATTATATATCTAGCACACGTGGATGCGAATAGGTACCTAATTAACCCTGCGCAGAATAAGGTAATCTGGGAATTACTGGACCTAGTGCAACTCTGCTTGCCTTACCCATCCTTTCCAGCACCCACCCATACTACTTGGGTGAGACTTTGACCTGCGCAAGCAGGTCACTGCCAAAAGGGCCAATATTATATGGGTTTGTTGGCAAACCTTGCACACTGAACCTGGGTCAGGTCCCCTTGAGCCAATAGATTTGTTCATGGCTTTAACTTTCCCATTGGCTTGAGGATAATAAGGAGACTAATTCTCCTACCGGAAACCTAATTTCAAAGCCAATTCAGCCATCATGTTGTTCTGAAAGTGACTACCATGGTCAGTGACAATCTCTTTGGGGATACCAAAGCGAGAAATGACTTGATTGAAGAGGAACAGAGTTGTTGTCTCACCGTCATTCCAAAAAGTAGGCATAGCCTCAACCCACTTGGTGAAGTAGTCTACAGCTACAATAATGTACTTGTGACCTTTAGCCGAAGGAGGGATACAAGTAGTATAATCAATACCCCACTTTGTGAAGGGACCAATAGTGATGACAGGAAAGAGCGGAGCTGGATGAGTGCATATCTTTCGAGTATAAACCTGACAAAGATGACACTTTTTGATTGATTCAACACA
Source organism: Pinus albicaulis (assembly GCA_034641835.2). Lineage (NCBI taxonomy): Eukaryota > Viridiplantae > Streptophyta > Pinopsida > Pinales > Pinaceae > Pinus > Pinus albicaulis. Next base: position 475,433,458 of record CM076579.1, on the reverse strand, counting down.
ATATTTGAAAATCGAAGGCCAAAAGTATCCTTCATGCAAGATTTTTTGGGTTGTAGTAAGCCCAGATAAATGACCACCACAAGCTCCACTGTGGCAACCATTCAGCGATCTCATCTTCTTCGAGAGTTAAGCAGCATCTAAGGATCGAATCGACCCCAAGATGATATAATGTGTCACCAATAATCAAATAACTTTTGGCTAAGTTATGTAACTTCTGACGCTCATCTTTCGAAAAAACTGAGGGAAACTTTGCAGTCTGGAGATCAAATATAAGATCCCCATACCAAGGATCCTTTGAAGAAACGAGAAAAATATGTTCATCCGGAAATGACTCTTCATAAACAATATCTTCTCCAGAGGGCAACTCAGAAATCAACTTGGAAAATACTAACGATTTCTTGGACTTGGCAGACAAAAATTCAAGATCAAATTCCTGAAAAATAACAATCCATCGATTGTATTTTCCCCCAATCACTCACCTACTGAGAAAAAATTGAAATGGATTGACTGTTGCCAAAACATAAGTTTTGCGAAGGAGAATGTAATGTCTGAGCGGCTAAACAACATGAACAACTGCTAAAGAAAGTTTCTCTATCGGAGAATACTGAAGTTCAGGACCTACCAAGCCTCGACTAAGGTAGTATATAACATGCTCGAAAATAGCTTCATCTTCCTGAACCAAAACCATACCAATGGTAGATTCTGCTGCAACGAGATACAAGAGGAAATCCCTACTATAATCGAGTGGACTCAGTAAAGGAGTAGAGGTCAATGCTTTTTTCAAAGCATCGAATGGGCGTTGAGAAAATTCATCCCAAAATAATGTAACTCCTTTCTTTAATAATATCATAAATCCCTTTGTAATCTCGGCATAATTTACGATGAATCTTCGCAGGAAATTAGCTTTTCCTTGCAAACTTTGAAGTTGATGAATTGAAGACGGGGGAGGCAAATGAATTATTGCCTCAACCTTGAAGGGATATACTTGAATCCCTTCCATAGACATGATGAATCCCAACAACCGACCGGATATGGCAGCAAAAACACACTTATTAGGGTTCAACCGTATTTTGTAATACCGACTTCATTCTAAAACTTGGTGGAGGTGAGAAGGATGATTAATTCTCTTGTGAGAACGAGCAGCTAAATCATCCAAATATGCCTCGATAATATGTTTGATGTCATGGAAGGCGTAATACATGGCCCGCTGAAAGGTAGCCCCAAAATTTTTAAGGCCAAAAGGCATCTTCTTGTAAGCAAAGGTACCCCAAGGACAAATAAACACATTCTTATGTTGATCTTCAGGATAGATAGTGATTTGATTATATCCCAAGAAACCGTCCATGAAAGAGAAAATCTCATTCCCTACACACTCATCGATAATATGATCTTTAAATGGTGTGGGGTAATTATATTTAGGACATAACTTATTTAGGTCCCTGAAATCAATGCAAACTCGAATCGTTCCTTGTTTCTTGTCCATGGGAACTGGATTTGAAACCCACTCAGTTAATGGAATGGGGTAAATGAAACCCACATTAAGCAGATTCTCCACCTCAGCTTTGATAGTTGTTTCCTTCCTAGGGTTGATCGAATGAAGCTTCTGCCTGATAGGCTTAGAATTTTCGTATGTCTTGATCTCATGCTGGACAATAGATGGATCTATACCAGGCATTTCCTCATAAGACCAAGCAACACATCCCGAAATTCTCGAAAGAGATCGGTGTAAGTCTGAATTTCTTCAGGAGAACACTCAACTCCAATGAATACATTCTCTATGATGTTGGGATCTCTGGAGATGTTCACCAGGGTAGTTGCAGAAATAACAGCCATGTTCCCTTCAACAAAAACCTGTGCTAGTGCTAAAGGGTTCAGGACTGGGTGAACAGGACCAGAACACTGAAGGCTAGGGAAACTTGATTCAAATTCTCGCAAGTCTGGTAGAAAGTAAGACCGATGATGCAAATCATCCCACGATCTCTCTACACCATTCATTTCTTTGAGGATAGCCTCTTCAGATGGAAGAGTGGTATCAAGGCAATCCTGAGCAAATGATGAAGCAAGAGTCCAATCTGGAGCCACATCTCCATCCAATTCCTCCGATGAAAGAGAAACTGGAATGGAATCTGCAGATTCAACAATAGATCTATAATAAATCTCAACTATAGACATAGGAAATTCCATTCTACCCACTTGACCTTCTTCTAATGTGGAGGTAGGAGAAGGCAAGGTCCAAGGGTTTAAAAAATAATGAGTTCTAAATAACTCTCTTCGAATGGGAACCCTGGAGGATGAAATAGCATTGATATGAACCAAAGGAGGTGGAAGATCAAAAGTACCCATCAAGGATGTATACATTCCAACCCCCAGATTCTCAATAGGCTACTTACTATCCTTCACCAAAGGAATAGTTGAGTCAGAAGATGCATTCGGATCTATAGGAGAACAATCTAGTTGATCTACTGTGACAATTCTCCCTTCGTGAGGGAAAAATACAATATGAAATAATGAGGATGTAATAGCATCCATCTCATAGATCCAGTTTCTCCCTAACAGAAGGTTATAGTCTAAGCTTGCATCGACTATCTCAACTTCGATATTGACAGTTTTTCCCCCAACACAGATGGGTAAAGCTGGAACAACACCATGCGGCCTATGAGAATGACCATCAAATGCAGTTAGAAGAGTGGCTGAAGGGACAACTGCGGGATATCCAATACCCTTCCAACATGCAAGAGACATTACACACATGGAAGCGCCCTCATCAACAACTATTTGAAAAATATTAAATTTCTGATATGTTAACCTGATATGGAAAACCATATGAGGAGGAAGTCTCTTTTTAAAAGTCGACATGTCAAATGTGATCATCAGATAATTCTTCGGATCAACAGCCCCAATAGTAGTGAGCAATGCACTCCTTTGTGTAGGGCACGACTGGAGTACCTCTAACGTAGACATGGCACAAGGACATTGAGCCAGATCTTCTACAATCGAGTAGTTATGGGTAGCCTTGGAATTAGGATTGATCGTCATACACTTTGTAGACCCTTTTAGCATCTGAGGTATAGTGTCAACTGCAGGCCTCTCAATATGGAGCGGCTCAACACTATTAGGAGCACCCTTAGCTTTTGAAGACTCAACTTCGCCATAATCACAAGATCTCATATCAATATCTGCATGAGCACTCATCATGTATATGTTTGATGTATTTTCCCTTTCCTGGCTGCCCCCAGAGGGAGCCGTAGTATTTAGATTCGCGCCAGCAAGTAATTGCTGCCCATGGGGAAAAGGGTTTGTTAGCACATCTTGGGAACTAGAAGAACCATGTTGAGCCAACAAGTGCTGCGCATCTTGAATTTTGGGGAAGAGGTGTGTTAGATGGTATCCAGTGCATAGCTTGCATGGAAACTTCACTTTCTTTTTATTATCCTTCTTACCCTCTCCAACATGATCATTGGATTTGTTTGCATTCCCCTTCCCATCCTTCTCCTTTTTCTTGTTATTCCATCCCTTCTTCTTCCCATCAAATTGTTGATTTCCTTTGGGGTTAGAAGTTTGAACAACATTAATTTCCGAGGGTTGAGAAGGAGTTGACACTAAAGGCACAACCTGACCAGAAGGAGCAGATTGTATATACAACTGCTGCAATTGACTTAGCAGGTTAGTCATACCGCTATTGATTGAACCGATAAGCCCGTCACCATGAGGACTAGGTTTAGTTTTGGCTAAATCCAATTTGGAGTGAGGAGAATATAGCAAAATCTTATTAAGGAATCCAGACTGAGAATAAATCAGTTCTAGATGTTGAGCCCTAAAAATAGCTTGCTCTTCAGAAAATACCCCTGAAAGGGATACATCCTTAGAAATTTATGGCTGTAAAGATTTAAAAAACCATTAAGAAGGAATTCATTCGAGATTTGGGCTTTGATGAGCCTCTTCCTTCTTCGTCATTCCTGAATATGATCAGAAATGTGAGTTGCATTGTCCTGTTGAAAATTGGCCAACAGGTCAGTCTCGGCGTCATAATGGACAAGTAACTGAAAATGATTTAAGAACATAGTAGCCAACTCTCCAAAAGAAGAAAAACTACCCCCAATTAGCTCGATGTACTATTTGGCCTCATTTTGAGTTAGGGTTCATTTAAATAATCTCAACCTAATCGAATCATTGATAAGGGAGTTTGACAAACACCATAAATGGAAAGTGGTGATATGATCCGCTAGATCCTCACCAGTCTTCCCTTCAAACTTTGGAATGTCTGAAGACAGTTTGGTGGGGACCGGAGGCCAACCCGGACTATATCGAATAGGATCGTTAGTCAATTTTGATAGATCTGGCAAGTTTAACGTTGCTAGAAATGGTAAGCATGGAGGAGCCTGGGAATTCCATCCCCCATAAGAAGGATTCCTCGCATTCTAAAAATAATAACCTGGATTTGTTGAGGCACCATGTTGCCAGATGTTGTTTGTAGAAAATATTGGGCCATAAGAAAATTCTTGGAGAAGGACCCACTCCCAACATAGAGTTACTATACACATGAACATTTCCTCCAACTAAGGTATTGAATGAAGAAGAAACCCTTTGTTAAGGGTCCTAAGCATTTGCAAATGGAGAACATTCCCATGCTGACCAATGAAAAATTGACTTCCTGCTCCTAATGCTGTAAAAGCAGGGTTCCATCTCGAAAATAAATTATAGCTTTCACCTCTAGAAAAATTATTAAAACCTTGATTTTGAGAGGTGAAATGCATGGATCATAAGGAAGGGTTTGAATGAGGGATATTCCCATTTCCAAAGGGGAACCCTTGAAATGACGCTGATCCACTAGCCATAGAAGGTATGGGTGTGGAGACAGCTGAAGCAGCAGAAAAGGAGAAAGAAGGAATTCCACTAGTGGGCATTCCATAAGAAAAGGGACCAGATTGAGAAGCATGTGCCTGGGTGTTTCCAGAGCCAAGCACAACAGCACTAGAAGTGATTTTCGATATAGCAATAGTTCCTCCTCCTTCAATAGAAAGAGGAGTCTGAACACTTGCAGTGCTCATAGCTGAAACCGTGTTCCCAGTCGTGGCCATCGAAAGAAAGGGATATGATGTAAAAGGACTAGCCAATCTCTGAGACTCGAGCCCGATGTACCAAAAAACGTTAGTACAACTAGCAGGAAGAGGAGATGGAAGAGACTCAGTAGGCTAAGGAACTTCCTCTACTTCAACTTCTTATGCTAGAAATAATGTTGATCAATGGTTATCATTGATGTCAACCCAAGAAGCACCAGGGGCTACCCCAATCTTGCATGGTAATTTTTACCTACAAAATTACTATATTCTGGGTCAAGAATATTTTTTATGGCTTCTACTTGTTGAGATGTTTCTATTGATATAGGGCACGCCATGTAATTCCTTAAGGTTTGAGAGATATTCATGTTTGAAGTCTGTAACCCCTGTTAGTGGGCTAAAAACCCATGGGGTTGTAGCATGGGTCATTGAAAATGCAATAATTAATAATTTTTAAGCTCCTAAAATCCCTCCCATGTTCACTTTTTGAAGCCCCTCGCAACCTAAGAATTTATATAAATTGTGATCCTCGTATCCTCCTTATGTAGGGATCTTGCTATCAAAAACAAGTCATCATGGAATTTTCGCTCTAACTTTTATTCTACGAAGGGTCATAAGCTGAAATTTTTATTAGGCGAAGATAAAATCCTGAGGAAGCTCCTATACAAATTTTAGATCAAGGTGCGCAATATGTTCGGAGATATGATATGTGGAAGTCAGTGTTTTTGCAGGCTCCTCAACTTCATCTCAAAGAAGTGACCTTGGGAAAATCATCATAACTCTCCCTTTAAGTATCGGATTGGAATTCTATAAAAATTGGCAGATAGTGCACAAAATTTCGTTTTCTCTGTATCAATTTCAAAGCTGAATGAAGAAACAGTGACACGTGGCACACCATACAATTTCGCTCTACTGAACTAGTCCATAATTAGGACATTGTGAGAGATTGGGCATAACTCTCCCTTGAAGAATCCAAATTGGGTCAGACCTGTGGCATTGGAAAGAAGACTCATAGGAATACTACAGAACTGAAAATCACATATTGGGGATCTAAAACAATAGAGATACACCAGATTCAATATCGAGCTCCTAGAAGGCAAGAAAAATCTAGATCATGTGTTTTCAAGGGCTGCAAAGGACCAGACTTTCTAGGGAAGCAAATCAAAGCAAGGTGCAGCAGAGGGTATCATAACAAGAGCAGAAATCAAGGTGCAGAATAGCAGCAATAATTTCATCACATGAAGACTTCAAGTGGGCAGCACTGCATACAGTCACTGTAAAGGTATCATTGTACTAAGTCATTGTGAATGCATCATTGTAAAAATTGTACAAGTGTCTATATGCCAAGATTTGAAAAGTCAGTCTCGAGAGGTCTAGGATCATCATTAGGTGGTTGTGTCATAGATGGGGTTATGGTCTAGTGTGTCTTGTTCTTCTACATCATTCTATATCATTGTAAAGTGGACCATTTTCATTGGTACGGAAGTCCATTCTTCTTTTATTCTTCTATAAGGTGGTGGGGTGGTGCTAGGATGGTGCATGAAGTCACCAATAGGTTCAAGCCTATGAAAAATTCAGGGTGGTAGGGTGGTGCTAGGGTGAGTTGTAGCTCATTGGGTGTTGGGGCATCTGTTTAGTTGACTATTGAGTAATCTCGGGCGTTGGAGCATCCATCTAGTGGGAGCTGGAGAAGAATACTTTTCTAGATTCTAGGAAGTTGGAGCTTTATTTTCAATTGGAGTTGAATATTAAAGAATTATTAGAAAATTATTTAGGTGGTTTTTGTCCGGAGAGGGTTTCCACCTTAAAAACTGTGTGAATTTGTGTTCCTTTTGTTTACTTCTATCATTGTACAAACATTGATAATAATTAAAGATTAACTAATGCTCTAATTTAAAGGAATACTGATCCGCCTCCCCTCTCAGTATTTCCAACAATTGGTTTCAGAGCTTGGTTAGTTCAATAGCAGTTTAACAGGTGGAAGGAGGTCATAGAGCATACCAAGAATGGTGTACCTCTGTTCAATGAAAATAATTATTCACTCTGGAAAGGAATAATGGAGGTCTATCTCTTGGCGCAAGGTTACGAAGTATGGGACACTATTCAAAATGGATTTACATCAATCGTGGATGAAAAAGGTAAGAAGAATTTGGTAAATGATGAAAAAGCAAATAATATTATTATCAGTGGACTTATTGAATCTTCTTATCATAAGGTGTTGGGTTGTAAAACTGCCAAAAATGTATGGGACAAGCTTGAGAATATATATGCAGGTGACTCAAATGTAAAAGAAGCAAAGCTTCAAATCTACAGAGAAAAATTTGAGCAACTCAAAATGAAAGAAGATAACAAAATTTCTGCATACTTCCAACATGTTGATGAAATAACCAACACTCTAGAAGGATTGGGAGAGCCTGTTGACAAGAAGACTATTATACGAAATATTCTTATAACGTTACCAGGGAGATTCAACCCAAAGGTATCGGCCTTAGAATATAGTGAAAATCTGGACAAACTCAACAAAAAGGAATTACATGGAGTTATCATAGCATATGAAATGAGACTTGATGAAGAAGAGGGTACTTCGCATCTAGAAACTGCGTTCGCTGCATCTAAGAAAACCAATAAGGAGAAACAACCTTCAAAGGCACGAACCTGCACTTGTAAGTGTGAAGAAAAGGAAGATGATGAAGAAGTTCTTTCAGATGGAGAATATGCTTACTTTACGAGAAAACTAAAAATTTGTAAGGGAAAATTCAAGGGTAAACTTCCATTGATATGTTTTGGTTGTGGTGAGGTTAGGCATTTCGCAGCGAAATTTCCGAACAGAAGTGATGGCAACTCAAAAGAAAAGAAAGGCTTTAATAAATTCAACAAGCAAAGAAAAAATTAAGGATTTAAAAGGAACTTTCTCTCTAAAGAAGATAGTTCATCATTGGATGAAGACAATGACAACGAAGAAGAAGCAAATGAGAGAGTATTGTTTATGGCCAAGCACATTAAACAAGATGTATCAAACAATGAAGAAACCATAGAAGAATTTTCTAAGGAGGCAATCAAGCTTATAAAAGATCTCAAGGCTGAGAAGATCCATTCCAATACTCTTGAAGAACAAGTTCAAGGTCTCAAAATTGAAGTTGAAGAACACAAATGTATTGAAGAGTCACTTCAAAAGAAGTTGGAAGAAAGCAACCAAGAAAGGGAAGCATTAGAAGCCAAAGTATTCTCACTGCGTAAGGAAGTGAAGAAGGGAAAAACTTTCCAAAACTATGCCAAAAGCTCAAGGGCATTGGAAGAACTCATCAACAATCAACGATCTTACAACGACAGAACTGGCCTCGGTTACAAAGAAGAATAAGCAGGACCTTCTACAACAAAATACAATCAACCTATGAGATCTGACATGCATGTAGACTTCATTGGACAAGATTCACAAGAACATCCTTGGAAGACGATTCCTCGACGAAGATTTCCATCCAGGTACCAACATATTTTTCATGGCTATTGTTATTCATGTGGAAAATTTGGTCATAAAGCTATAGAATGTCGCACATACCCTAGGAACCAATACAATTCCAGGAGATCTATCAAATATGAAACTCCCAGGGCTCAACGAAACATCAATAGATTTGAACATTTAATAAATAATATGGAATGTTAGAAGTGTCAGAACTTTGGACACATAGCCAGAGACTGCAAACTTAAAAATCCTCCAAAAGAATCTTTGAAGCCACAGAAAGAACAAACATGGAAGAAGAAGAAGACTGATAATTGTGCTCTCACTCTCAAGGCTAAAAACAAAAAATATGTGTGGTATGTTGATAGCAGTTTCTCAACGCATATGGCTGGAGATGGAAAGAAATTTTTATCTCTAAAAGAGAAGAAGGATGGAACCATGTCCTTTGGAAATGATGGATCTTCAAATGTTATAGGAACAGTGATGCCCGAGATAACACTCTTATACACATTTACTCCCTAGGCATATAACAATAATTCACTTCAAGGGTTTACCCAATCAATTTCTAATCTGGAAAAATCCACCACCATGCGGAAGTTCGACCCTTTACGTGCACACCTATGGTTAACATCATATGACATTGCCCATTTCATGAATTTGGGTCAAGGGTTCAAAAATTTAGTTTTAACAGCTTAACATAAGTTGAATTAACATTAATTCAAAACCCAATGCATATAAAATGCGCTCCACGCCCTATACCTCGACTTCGAATTAAACGAAACCCGACTATCGTTCGAGTCCCACAGCAACTTCATACTCCAATATACAAATTTCATGTGCACACCCTTTGTGATCAACTATAATATATTAGCATGCATCACAGTGTATATATTACAGTCTCTGCCCAACAATAGAACACCATAACATACCTTATTAAACTTTGATCACGATCCCACGATTGTAAACTCGTCGTGCTCCCATCCATAATCCGATGGCATATAATGAATATCGCGCAACTAAAGTCTCCAAGAATTAACGCTCCAATTTTACGCGAAATTAGCGGTATTGAAATACCACCACCTCCTTACGTGTCAACCGCAAACATACATCGCTTTTTTTCACCAAATTTGATTACCACTCTTGTGGCCATGTGACACGGCCAGTATTAGGCTGTCAATCCACTTTTATTTTTCATGTATTTCATGGTTCCGCCACATCTTCGAGGTTCCGTTCTTCACCTTTATATTATATCTTATCTGTTCTGAAGGACCGATCAACCAACCAGATTCGACTGCAGGTTCCGAGCTCTTACTTTGAAATTGGAGTTTGAATCGCACCTCTTCACATTAATTCGAACAACGACACTCCACCTCAGCTGATATCAATTTCTGTTAGGCTTTCATCTGAAGATCAATATCGATTAACATAATCGATATTCCCCTTTCACTCCACGCAATACAAATTGCATTAGTAGCAATGAATTCCAAAGACCAAAATCCTCTACATACAGGTTTAAACCAAAATCGCATAAGTCAAATAAAGTTCAAGGAAAGACTTTACAGTTCACACAAAGGTTAACAATCCAGATCTCTTAATAGCATAATGGCTCAGGAGCTAAAGGGAATCGAGCCCTCCTTCAACCAGAGGCTACAGGAATTCAGTTCATCGCAGACTTCATCCAATACATCCTATATAAATCCGAATAGATAACTTACTGCTTTGTTGGAATCGATCCTTTCAGTGATCGATTCCTCCTATTTGCAACTTAATTTGAAATCTACATAGCATCATCATGCACAGTTACCCACAGAGACTCAAACCATTCTCCAATATCAATCATTCAATGATCAGTCTTCCTTGAGTAATATATAGGCATAATTACACTAACCCTTCTATTTCACACAGGGCATCAATTCAGCCATTAAACCCTCATCATACAAACCCTCATTACATAGTTCTTTCATCTGCCTATCATTTGTTTAACACACATACCTCAAATCCATAAATCTATACACAATTAATACAACATCGACATGGATGTCGATTTTCTCAAAGACACACAGAAAAAAGGTTCCCCTCACAGTTTATCATATGAATTCTTATTGAAATCAAAACTCAATTACACAGAGTTAATCCAATTAATACTGAAACAATCCCTTAACATATATGATTTTACTTACAAAACCATGGGTCTTTGGCCAGATCTTCAATCATTGGCCCTTCTTCAATCTACCTTGTCCCTGAACAGAACTCTCCTTGAATGCCTTTTAGGCTTACAATTATACAAAATGGATAATCAATTGATTCAGTTTCCACAGTGACTCGACAAACTTTAGGAATTCCTAACCAAAGACAAAAATCCCTAAAGTAACTAAACTGACTCCTCACATTCCTTATGTTCTCTAGTGGTTAGAGAACATTGACAATTCCTCCTAATTTATTCAAAATACTAATATTTACATGGGAATTTTAAAACATGAGACCCCCTATGTCTACTTAGATACAAAGTGTTTAATTGTGCCTAATGCCCTTACATCAATCAGGTATCGTCACTCTCGGAAGCAAAGATGCTCTAGCTAAGAATGTTGTATTGGTTGAAAATATGAATCAAAATCTGCTCAGTGTTGGAAAATTTTGTGGTCAAGGACACACAATACTATTCAACTCCACAAAATGTGAAATTAGGAAAGGAAGGTATGGTGAAATTGTGGCTACAGCAAGTCGAGCTCCAAATGACATATATGTTCTGGATGAAGCAACTAAAGCACGTCTAATAGCTAAAGAGGATGATATAATATTTGGTAGCAATGATGATCTACTAAGTAAGAAATTTGCTACAAATATGCAAATTGAGTTCGATATGTCTTTACTTGGTGAGCTGACATACTTCCTAGGGCTTCAAATATCTCAGCAAGAGAAAGAAATATTTATATGTCAAGCCAAGAACATCAAAGAAATGCTCTAAAAATTCAAAATGGAATATTTCAAACCCATCCTTACTCTGATGGTAACAGGTTTCAAATTGAGCATAGATGACTCATCTAAGGATGTGGATCAAAGGTTGTACAGATCTATGATTAGTAGTCTTATATATGTAACAGCCTCCCGACCAGATATTATGCAAGAAATTGGGCAAGTAGCAATATTCCAAGCAACACCAAAAGAATCACATATCATTGTCGTCAAAAGAATTCTTCAATATCTAAAGGGAACAGTAGAATATGTCTTGTGGTATCCCAAAGGTAATAATCATTTGTAATATTCCCAATGAGTTGCTGCTAGTTGGAATATTCTATGTTGCTATATTTTGCAGCTTAAAAGAATAAATGGACTAGGGAGACCCTTAAATCACTTTAGTAGGAATAAAACATTCCCAATGTGAAAGGGGATTAGTATAGGTAGGAAAAATAAATCCACCTTTGGTGTGAAAGGAGGTAATGCATGAGGACTAGATCTATGTTGACCAAATCAACAACGCTGCTAAAAGAGGAGGAAAACCAGTGGGGACAACATAGTTTTGATGGAGGACTCTTTGCAAGGAAGTAACCTCATGAATGAGTGGGGTCAAAGGTGAGGAGGCTCACCAAGAATAAAAAGGAAGGGATGGAAGCCATTAGGGGCATTCAGAATCTTGTCTATGTTTGGGTCTTATGACTTCTTACATGCTTCAGTTGTTTAGCTAGGTTTGTTGCACTGTTTAGTGCAAGGGATTCTCATGCGAGAGTTCCATACTCTTTCTTGGTTCAGCTTGTTGAAGGGATATAAGAGGAGAATTATGGGCTACATTTCCACTATCAGACATTGGGTCAAGCAGTCACCAACTTCTACAGCGCAGTCTCTTGCAGAAACTGCATCATTTCTCAAGGTGTTACTGTGGTAGGGTTAAATCCCTGTATTTTGAGCTAGTTTCTTAGGGGAAGGGGCTCTCCCTCTCCTAGAAGGATAGTAAGGAGGATATTTTAGCCATCTTATGTACTATTCAGCCATATCCATATAGTGTTGTAGTAGACTGCGTGATTTTAGATCTAGATCTGCAGATCTACCATTTTGTACTTGTGCTTTCATGAAACCCTTGTCGGGTTATCTCCATATTGTATAAAAGGGGCTAGATATTCATTTTCTTGGATCATTGAATAATATCATCTCCAGATCTGTTGTTTTCCATATTTTTCTGTAGAAACCCTCATGGAATAACGTTGTCACATGCTTCAGAAATTCTATTTGGAATAAGTCATGGGGATTGGGTGTTTTTGAGCTGTTTTGGGTTGGGGAGATCTGTTTAACGTAGCTAGAATGATTTTTTTCTAATCCCATTCTGTATGTAATGGTTATAATGCATAAAGTAAAGGATCCAAGTCCCGTTTCTCAATTCTATAGTGTAATTTTCTGAAAACATCATTTTTACTGTCTATATTGCTGAAATTCCTAAGAAGGAATATTACATCATTATTCAAGCCTTTACAGATGTAGATTGGGCAGGAAGCGTTGATGATCATAAGAGTACTAGTGCGTACAGGTCTACAGGATGGTTGTGTGTCAAGGGGAATTACAATTTGCCATTTATGTCAAAGGGGGAGAGAATGTTGTAGGAAGAGGTGTCATGATCGCAGTGAAGGTACTTGTGTTGCCATCAATGCCAAAGGGGCAGATTGTTGATAAGTGGTTGTCATTGATGTCAACCCAAGCAGCACCAGGGGCTACCCCAATCTTGCATGGTAATTTTGACCTAAAAAATTACTATATTCTGGGTCAATAATATTTTTGATAGCTTCTACTTGTTGAGATGTTTCTGTTGATATATGGCAGGCCATTTAATTCTTCATGGTTTGAGAGATATTCATGTTTGAATTTTTTAACCCCATTTAGTGGGCTAAAACCCCATGGGATTGTGGCATGGGTCATTTAAAAGTCAATAATTAATAATTTTTAAGCTCCTAAAATCCCTCCCACGTTCACTTGTTGAAGCCCCTCTCAACCGAAGCATTAATATAAATTGTGATCCTCATATCCTCCTTATGTAGGGATTTTTCTATTAGAAATAGGTCATCGTGGAATTTTCACTCTAACATTTTTTCTACGAAAGTTCAAAAGCTGAAATTTTTATGAGGTGAAACTGAAATCCTATGGAAGCTCCTGTAAAAATTTCAGATCAAGGTGCGCAATATTGTCAGAGATATGATCTGTGGAATTCAGTGTTTTTGCAAGCTCCTGAACTTCATCTCAAAGAAGTTACCTTGGGAAAAATCATCATAACTCTCTCTATGAGTATCGGATTGGAATTCTATAAAATGTGGCAGATATTGCATGGACTTTAGTTTTCGTTGTATCAATTTCAAAGTCGAATGAAGAAACAGTGACACGTGGCACACCGTACATTTCGCTCTACTGAACCAGTCCATAATTAGGTCATTGTGAGAGATTGGGCATAATTCTTACTTGAAGAATCCACATTGGGTCAGACCTGTGGCATTGGAAAGAAGACTCAGAGGAATACTACAGAACCGAAAATCACATATTAGGGATTTGAAATAACAGAGATACACGAGATTCAATATTGAGCTCCTAGAAGGCAAGAAAAAACTATGTCATGTTTTGTCAAGGGCTGCAAAGGACCAGACTTTCTAGGGCAGCAAAGAAAAGAAAGGTGCAACAGAGGGTAACATGACAAGAGCAACAATCAAGCTACAGAAAAGCAGCAATAATTTCATCACATGAAGACTTCAAGTGGGTAGCACTGCATATAGTCACTGTAAAGGTATCATTGTACTAATTCATTGTAAATACATCATTGTAAAAATTGTACAAGTGTCTATCTGCCAAGAGTTGAAGAGGCAGTGTCGGGAGGTCTAGGATCATCATTAGGTGGTTGTGTCATAGTTGGGGTTATGTTCTAGTGTGTCTTCTTCTTCTACATCATTCTATATCATTGTAAAGTGGACCATTTTCCCTGGTACGAGAGTCCATTCTTCTTTTATTCTTCTATAGGGTGGTAGGCTGGTGCTAGGTTGGTGCATGAAGTCACCAATAGGTTCAAGCCTGTGAAAACTTTAGGGTGGTAGGGTGGTGCTAGGGTGAGTTGTAACTCATTGGGTGTTGGGTAATCCATTCAGTTGACTACTGAAGAATCTCGGGCATTGGAGCGTCCATCCAGTGGGAGCTAGAAAATAATGCTTTTCTAGATTCTAGGAAGTTGGAGCTTTATTTTCAATTGGAGTTGAATATTGAAGGAATTATTAGAACAACATTCAGGTGGTTTTTGTCCCAGAGAGGGTTTCCACCTTAAAAAATGTGCATTTGTGTTCCTTTTTTTACTACTATCATTGTACAAACACTGATAATAATTGAAGATTAAATAATGCTCTATTTGAAAGGAATATTGATTCACCCCCCCTCTCAGTATTTCCAAAAAATAAAACTCTAGAGATGAGTGGAGCACTCCTCTCTAAACTGACACTAACACCAGAACCACCCACAGAAACAATAAGCCCTGACGAAGGATCACTCTCCGCTGTGTTCGAAACCACCGGGTGAAAATCACCCTCTGAATTACTCCTACGCCTTCTTGAAGAAGGCTCAGCACTCGCAGGAGAAATCCCACGAAGCCTCCTCGATCGAAGAGGCGATCGGTCATCCACCTTAAGAGATTAATTTTAGACTCAAAAAATATAAGAAGCTAAGCAATCTAGGAGCAAAGAGCACACTCTAAAAATTTCCTAAGATACAACCAAACAAGCAACTCTCATGTATTTCCACTCCGGGTGATGAGGACTGGACACAAAAATACAAGAAAGCGAAATAATAAGACCTTCTGAAAATAGTCTGGGGTAATTATGCCCTAGGCCTACTAGAGAAGGTAACAAAAATAGTTACGCTGACCTTCTAACAACAGCTTTTTCCAGTGCAAGTCCCTAAGCTTCCCAAGTGCACCCTCCATAAGTACTGATGGAAGTGATGCAACGTCTGTCTCAGGTACCACGGGTATTCCCCCCCCCCGCATTCACCTGTGTGGTCCCTAGGATAGGAAACTAAGGGCACCAATCCATATCGGCAGCCAAGCGGAACGGTCTTAGGTTAAGATTCATCAAATAGGAGAGGGGGTATCTCTCTTCTCTGCCTACACTATCCCTCGCGCTTGACTCTCTGGAGGAGATCTTTCCTAGTCCACTTAATGGTGTTGGATTTTTCTCTTTAATAAACTTTCTATGTTTAACAGTTTGAGTGGCCTTGGAGATTTAACTCTCCACTCACATATTCCAACGCCCTACAACCTAGCTAGTTGGTGTATGATTAATGACAATGATACAAAAAATTCTAGTTGCTTTTAATTATAGTGCTTGTTTTAAATTTGCTCTTACTTAAGTCAAGGGTATACGGAAGTGAAACAAATGGTGTTTGTTGACGCAAAAGAAATCAATGAAAACCTTACTACTTGCAAATGCAATGATTTCCTTTCGACGAAAAGAGATCTCTATATGGGTTCGTCGAAACTAAGTAAGCAAAAACTTTGTTTTTCTTTTCAGTTACTCACACTTCACACAATCCAGTAAACTATGAAAAAGACTAAAAATGCTTCAATTCACTTAATGCAAACTACCAATGATATGAAAATTCTAAGATGCTAACTTTGAAGAAGAAAAAAGAGTCTCTAGAAAGACAATGGTTCGATCACTTTTGACAGAAAAACAGGGCTAGCTCCAAACAGAACACCTATGCATAAAAAATGTCAAAATGTACTTGATATAAAAGAGAGAAATCAAGAAAATACTTCCTTCGAAATCAAGGCAAGAACCAAAGACTAGAAACCAAAAAAAATCTTCAAAAGATATGAAGAAACCATAAAAATGAACTCAAAGAAAAAGCAACAGAAAACAAGAAATTTTTTTGGGCTTTTTACTTATAATGAAAGGAAAAATATTTCAAGAAGTCAAGCATCAACTACCCAAGAACCAGAATCAAGAAAAATGAGTCTCAACAAGGCTTCAAAGTGCTCAAGCCAACTATGCTACTTTCATAGAGGGACCCAAACAATCAAGAAGAAGCAAGAAACTCAAACAAATGATTCAATACAGTAGCAGAATATTTCAGTGAACAACAACTCAAAAAAATAAAAAGGGATTCTTCAAGATTCACTGCAAAGCTAGTCCAAGAAATCAAGAAAACCAAGATAGTCCAAGAGGGCAAAAATCACAAGCGAAGCAATTCATAAGGCCAAGAAGAGAAAACAAGCAGAGGCTCACTGTTCTGAATGGTCAGAACAACCAAGAAATCCAGGAAGAGATCTTGGTGCTACAACCGCAATTGCAATCACACAAAATAGGAAATTTTAGCAAATGGTTAGGTTTTCACAAGAATAAGAGAGAAATGGATATGCAACCGCAATAAACACAGTCCAAACACCTTAAAGACACCACAGGAATGGTTCACCACAGACAAAAAAGACAACAGAGACTAAAAAATCAATTTTTCAAATTTTTCTAGGCATACGCAGTTTTGCAGTATGCAACAAGTGTGTATACGCGACTGTAACCAAGTAAAATCGCGTATACGCGGGTCCCTTTGGAAAATACAGGAGGTATACGCGACTGTGAAAAGACTAAGTTGCGTATGGAAACAAAAATAAGGAAAAAAAAAAAAGTCAAGCCTGATCAAGAGACCAGGTCTTCTGTCTGATTGAAAAAATACTTACTAGACTATAAAAAGTGATAAACCTGTCAGGGAACCTACAAGACAGATATAACAACCCAAACTAGGAATTACACGGATGTAATCCCCAGTGGATTCGCTAGTTCTGTTATGGGCAATGTTACCCTAAGGTCTTGGGTTGATAAACCTTCACATATCAGCGGCATGTCATCACAAGAAGGACTCAATTAACCAATTTCTACGCTCTAAACTAGAAACTAAGGGTTGCAGACCTTACCGTTTATCCTTCGGTTGTAGTAGATCTCATGGGGTTCAAACCCCCTACAACACCTTCTACTCCAGAACCTGCAAACTGGAAAAGAACAAGCACAAAAACCTAGTCGTACAACATATATAAGTTATATATGTTAGCAATAAGCATTCATAATCTCATAAAAATAACAATAAATGAACTATTAAAGATCATTACACATGTGTAAGAGATAAATGAGACGTGAACATCGGGAACAAGATGGCACTTCTTTTATTAATGACATGTACAGTAAACAAATGTGGAGAGATCACCTGAAATCTGCCACAGCCTTCGAGCATACCATCCTCTGGATCCATCCAGCCCTATCCTTGTAAAACTTCTTCCAAGAATAGTGCACAATGGATGTCACATAGAATGAGTGAATATATCAAGGAAACAAGGGTTTCCTGAAAATATCTGGGAAGTGCAGGAGGCACAAGGAATATATCAAACTTGGATAGGGCTATAACAGAGTATAATATCTATAATTCTCTCTCCTCCTCCCCTTAGGCCATTCCCTTGAGGGGCTTTTATACTCCCTCAAATTAGTTTTTTCAGTTGGGAACAGTTAGGCCACGGGCTGGGGTAGTTAAGTTACAGGAACAACCATAAACCCTGCCTCTAAAATAGGGCAATTATATATTTTTTAATGTTTTAAATATCATACACAGTTCTCTATGTATGGACTCATGTGTATATGCGGAAAAGTCTGGGCATAGTTGCATATGGGTTTTGAGAAACTGTTTTTTACATAAATATGTCCAAGTATGAATGGAAGGGTTACCTAAGGTCAATGCATAAGTCATCAAGTATATGATGGTGATAAATAATGCTATAACAATGAAACTGGATTCTTTATTGTTGCAACTAAATCTGTTGCATCAGCTACAAAATGTTGGATGGTGATGAATCTTATAGTCTTCGTATCATTCCCACACATTGGCATAATTCTTATCTATTTGAATTAATTTTCTGATATCAAACATAGAAAGAAAGAGTTGGATTACCGACCGTTAATGAATTTCGTTTAGCAACTCGAGACTCAAGAGTACTCACCAATAATGTCAATGAGAGTCAAGATTCCTAAGTACATCTTACTAGGTACGAACATAAGTGTTGTAATAGAGTCACCTAGAAGACCCAACAAACAAGGAACATTGATGTATTCCCATTGTTCGTTGGCGAGAGGACTTGCCATTAAGGCATGCAAACGTGAAGGTACTAAAAAAAAAAAAACTCTATTCTTGAACCTAGATAATGTGTCGATGTCGATGGGCCAGGACTTGTTAGAAGGGAGGCACTAATACATCCTCCATCATCGAACACGAGTACAAAACACTAATTTGATGACCATAGGTAAAATATTTGTGATTCAATCAGAGTTGTTTGATGGAAAAGGAAAAAGGACAATCAACATGTAAGTGAGCTGATTGATTTTATAAATGGGTTAGGAATGGATGGAAACGAATGGAGGTGAGTGAAAAGTGAATGGAAAAATAAATGGAACATGTGACATTTGCCAAGAAAATGATTGTGGTTATGCTCGAAATGCTTGGTTGGATTGCAAATTTTAGAGAGGAAAAAATGGAATTTATGGATTCTAGAAATGGATTTAACTGGTGTCATGTTTTCTTGAAAAAAACATCAGTCTTTGAAAACCAATTCTACGCATAAATTTTTCTTCGTTAATTCTTCAAGCATCTTGGAACCTGCGAAAAAAACTTGGCACTAATATTTCAATAAAACATAAGTGTATTCAAAGGAGAAGTGATCAATTTCTCTTGATACATACGCATAAAAAAATATGCATAATTAAATGCCAAATAAAACATATTCTAAAAAAATCAAATGTATGAAATGTCTTCTTTTGATGTTCAATTTTAGTGATCCAAAAACCAAGTTAAATAAAATCCATATTAGAAACATGTTGTAATGATATAATGACGATATTTCCAAGTCCAATTGTTGCAAAAACCATAAAAAAATAACCATTTTTTATTATCTCAAATTCTAATGACACTTATCTCTTGCATATAGTTTGCCGATATATTTCCAACGATGCTTGAATCGCATCAAACGGACGTTGTATGAGAAAGTTATTGTCATTTGAAGTTTTAGCAAAACAATGAAATTGGAGTGCATGGGTGCCACATGGTAGCACCAGGGAATGCCACATGGAAGCACTGGAAGGTGCCACGTGGCATCCATGTTGTTGTGGATGCTAACTTGGCAGAGTGAAGTGGACTTGTGCCTAGAGAAGGTGATGTGGCAGACAACTGGACGATGATTGTGCAATATTGGCTAATGGTACGTATCTACGTGGACCAATCTAATGTCGCCATGTGGCAGCAAAATCCCAACAAACAAAATTCAAGATTTTGGGAGAAGCTTCCAAGTGTCTAACTACTCTAGGGGACTTGTCAAACAATTTCATGCCACCAAAATATTTGATTTTTATTTGAACTCATCCTCTTGCCAAAAAAAAAAGGATCTCACAGCTAATTTTTTTTCTATAATTTTTTTGAAAATATTGATGCAAAAATTCAATTGTTTAATTTTATTTTATTTCTTTTGTTGGAGGTTGAAAGCATGGAGCAAATTTTCTAACTTCTCTATCTACAAATTCTGGACTGGTTTATTTTCTTTGAGGAAGGATTTTTAAACAAGTTTTTTTTTTTTTTAAATCCGGCTGTCACAAAAATTTCTGAGAAAATCATTGATTTTAAATCAGCGATATCTCCCTCATCCGTACTCCGATTCGACCGATTTGTTTTTGAATTTGGGTGATTTTTCGCAAAGAATTCAAATATGATTTTTTTTTTTGTAAAATTTTCACCAAAATTTTCATATCTTATCTTCAAACTCGCCGCCCAAAAAAAAAACAATGAAAAATAATTTATTGTAACAAATTATAAAACAAATATATTTGACAATTAGAGATCAATTTTTTTTTTTAATTTTAGAATCAATGGTAAATTTAGATCTCTTAGTCATTTTTATTGAAAATTTTTAAAGCTAACTTGGTTCAATTTTCTTTCATGATATTTCAGATCCCAAGGAGCGCAAGAAGAGAGCATACTTAAAAGTTTTATCAATTTTTTTATTCGTTTGAAATTTGAAATTAAAGTAAGAAGAATTGATTTCAAACTTCAAATTTTAGCTTTCTAAACTAAGTATTTCCAAGCTTGGGTTTATTTATGATTATGAAAATTGATTAAAATTCAAAATGCATCAAAATAACTTTTTTTATTTTTTATTTTATTTATTTATTTTTTATTTTAATTTTTTTTTTAATTATTTTTTGTAAATGAAAATTTAACTGCACATGAAGACTTAAAAAGTGAAATTAGATTGAGGAATGAAAAAATTATTTACTTACAAAATGAAATTGCAAGTATAAATGAAATTGAAAATTGAAATGAAATTCTAAATTAAAAACTTGATGGGAGATTAAAAAACTAAAAATAAAAATTTAAACAAAGAGAATTTGAAATCGAAGGTTGATCCCTATGTATGCCTCCCTGGCAGCGACGCCAAAATGTTGAGGTAATTTAATTACTTAAACTCCTTTCCTTTGAATTATCAACCTAAGGGTCCGTGGACTTGTAAGGCGCATGTGCACTATATGTACTAGAGATCAACTTCCAATTTCGAAAGAGACTATTTAATCTATCAAATGGAAAACGGGAATAAATCTAATCTAGAAAGCAGTAAATTACACCGAACATTCGGAATTAAAAATCACACTTGCAAGAATTGAAAACGCACATTTGCATAAATGAAATATCTAATATAAGCACACTTGCAGAAATTGAAATGACTAATCTAAAGCACTCTTGCAGGAATGGAAATGCACACTTGCGGAATTGAAAAAAAACTAATCTACTTGCATGAATTGAAAAAAACTAATCTACACACACACTTGCATGAAATTAAATCATACTTGAAAATGGAATGAAATTATGAAAACAAACTTCTAAGGTACCTCTACCAAAGTATGTTTGTTGTGATGGAGGCCCTCCATTCTTCAATAGCATACCAACACCGTGATAAGCACACTCCACTACAAGGAAAATACCCTCTAGCGGAGGTTATAGCAGAGGTTTTTAGTGTTATAAAATTGGTCAAAATTATCAAAAAAAAATTCTACAACATTCGTTTTCGGTAACGGAGGTTTTGGTAGAGCTTCTAATGGAATTTCAACACAACTAAAAAAATTGGGTGGCCAGAGGTTATTACGAATGTTTTTCTCATCGATGCGCTATTCAGGTGTCAATGCATCGGTGCGTTTTAGTGTAAAATTCATAGTGCGTGTCATCCAGACGATCGGCCCGGGGCGGTCAAAGGTGCATGCACCGGGCCGTAAAGGTCTAAAACCACACCGGGCACACTATAGGTGATACAACGCACCAGGCCGTTCTAATTGGTATTGGGATTTGTGTGGTGCCCATAGGTCGTATCAACACACCGGTTCGTAGTATTATAGAAACGCATCGGTGCGCAATATCACACAAATGCACTGATTGTTCTAATTCGTATAGGTATTTGTGTGGTACCCATAGGTCATACAAACGCACCGGTGAGGAGTCTCACATAAACACACCGGTGCGTATTATCGCACAAACGCACTAAAAGTTATAATTGGTATTGGTATTGTTATTTGTGTGGTGCCCATAGGTCGTAGAAACACACCGGTACGCTTTATCATACAAACACATCGGTGTACAGTAACTAACACGCACCAGTGTTCATTTTGTATTTTTTAGAAACATCGACCCCTGACAGTGCAATTATTGTGATTATTTTAAATTCATTATTCATCAAAAGTCGACACATATCTTATAACAGTATTCATATCAATTAAATTTTTATTAGTGAATTTGAATGTGATGTTTGGATTATTTTGTTATATCATATCATAATTGTTGTGATTTTTTAAAATTCATTATTCATCAAAAGACAACGCATATCTTACAACAGTATTCATATCAATTAAGTTTTTATTAGTGCATTTTAATGTGATGTTTGGATTAATTTGTTATATCCTATCATCAGATTGCACATCTCTTCATTATAATATTTAATCATCCATATATTTAATCAGTGGTGTTACATTTCACAGCGAAAATGGAGAATGCAATAGAATAAATTAAAACATATATATATATATATAAGACACTCTTTGTCATACAAAATGGGACAGTTATTGGTATCCCTTTGTCTTTCAATTGGGAAAATATGTCCATTACATTAAACAAAATGTCTGATTTCACAGACAAATATTTCAAAAAATACAACGCCTTGATTTGATATCCAAACATAATGATCATCATTCTTTGCTTGAGAACTACTGTCACTGCTCGAGCTACTTCCATGACTTGTGTTATTTTTAGAAATGTTTTGTTCATGGTGTTGATCGTTTTCTTCTTCTTCACCTTCATCTACAAACATAAAAATAAATTGTAATGAGTGTATATACATTGGTGAGAATAATGAAATCTGCAATATTAAATAATATACATCAATGTAAATCGAAATAAATGATGTACCATAGCAACAATTGACTCATGAACTATACACATCCTTTCAAAACCAAATTTCATGTCATCTCTCAAGATTTCGTTTGTTGGCGCAGTTCCATACTTTGTTTCCTGCAAGTTTTATACCCCATAACAAATCATATATTTAATATAAACTATTTTTTTGTTCTATTAATTATAGATGGAGATAAGTAAAACAAGATCAATAGATGCTTACAAATTCCACAATTAATTTATGATATGCCAACATATACTCACAACCCATATTTAACCCAATGTCATTCAATTCGTCTGATGGTTCTTCTTTGTATGTTAGCACTTGTTTGAAGACATGCAATGATGATTGTTGTAAAACAACTTAAAATATACAAAAATGAAATCTAGTTAAGTTGTTATAAGGAAGTAACAATTAATCACAAACTTAGATAGCAACCCTTTTCTTCCTTGTAATCCTATTTTATGTGTTGAATGGGTTCCATTTTCTTTTCTTTTATGCAAGAAAATACTTGAAAATTTATATTTAATGCTAAATTGTTTATTTATTTTACCTAATCGAAAAATTCAATGATTACATATTACATTTGAATCACGTTTTTGTTGATATGGCTCCTCCTGTGATGCAATTTTGTCCATTTCTTTTACCATCTCTTTGTACACCTTTTTGGACATTCCTACTAGCATATTTCTGATATCAGCTCGTTCATCTTTTGATATTTTTATAATCTTCCTGAAAATGTAACATGACAATAAATTATAAAAAATTTATATTGATATATGAAAAGTAAATATAACAATTTTTAATTTAAGTGATATTTATAAATAATTCTAGAAAAACATTTAAAGGAATATTACTTTTTCATTCCTTCTTTTTTGTTGTTGTACGTTTTTTCTATTTAAAGTCTAACATATCTCATTGACCAATTCTTTGGAAACTCTTCCTGTAGTTTAGATAACATTTGGTTCTTGGAATCATTGATTTGATTTTTGTATTGTAAGTGGAAATAACGTCTATACATTCATTCCACTAGATCCCTCAAAATTTTGTAAAAGTTTTTCCCCATTTTGTTAACCTCCAACGCTACTCCAGATGAGCTAAGGAGCAATTCATTTTCATTTGCATGTTCTATTTTTTTTCTTTTCTTAGAACAACATTCCTTTTCTGAGTTGTTGGTCCCTGTAGAACATTAAACATATGTGAATTAATAGATTGTTTGAAACATGTTATCTAATAATTTTAAGTATATTATTAATGAAAAATAAAAAAATAAACTCATATTGGATCGATAGTATTTTTTCATTCACCTGATTCATCCTTTTGCAATTTTTCCATCAAGCTTTTACGCTCTTCTAGTCCTAGATCAGACATAATCTTATCGAGCTTTGTCATTTTGTGGCTCTACATGATACACGGTAAATAATACATATTAGTTAAACTTACATATAGTTCAAAAATAATATTTTTTGTAAAGAATTTACGAAGAACTTGCCTTTTTTCTTTTTCTTGATGTGTTATCAGTATTTTTGTTACTTGATCTCTTGTCAGCCATTTCTTTATCAATATGAAACATGTACCATATCACTCATTAATATATTTTATAAATAAATCATCAAATTTTCAAGTAAAAAAAAAATATCAAGAAAACAGTGCGCCTTTAATGTTGTCCGCATCGAGGTTGGTGTGTCGTGTTCTTATAAACGCACCGCCAAAACAGTATAATACACCATACAGTGCTCTATGTCAACAAGGAGTAGCGGTGCATTATATGTTAACCAATTCACTGATTAACACAAACAAATTAATAAAAATCCCCAAGTGTTAGTTTTTGTAGCATATGGAATCGTGGAGGGGCGGTGCGACCTATTCTTATAAACACACCGCGCAAACAGGGGACCACTTTACGGTGCTCTCTGTCAACAAGGAGACCCAGTGTGTTATGTGTTAAACGATGCATCGATTAACAGATAAAATAAAAAATTGTTTTTCCCAAACAGTACGTGTGCAGTGCGCTATAATGAAATAGCGTACCAGTGCCCTATTTTACATATGGCACACAGATTAAAAAAAATGTTTTTGAATTTTTTTTATCAAACAGTACGTGCGCGGTGCGCTGTGATAAGACAACACATCAGTGCGCTAGTTTACGCAGGGCGCACCGATTAAAAAAAATTCATTTTTTTTTAAATTCATGAAAGGGCCGACATGGATTGGGATCCGACTAAGCAAGTCGTCCCGTGGGTTAGATGTCATAGGCGTATATATATATATAGAAATACAAACCATATAAATCTAAAATGAAAAACCCTAATTCTGAAATCACAGAAACAGGAAGAAGCAAGGGAAGAAACAAAAAGAATGAAGGGTTTGGGGTAAAATGGATTTTTTTTTTTTTTTTTTGAAAATGAACAGTAAATTTAAATTTTTTACTTACTATGTAAAAAATACTGCAGAAAATGTAAAAAAAATAAATAAAATTTAATCACGAAATCGTTTGAAATTCTATGCTACAGGGTTTGAATCACCAAAGGTTTGGAATTCTGATTGTCTAAATAGTTCTGTCCGAAAGTATTTGGTTGCTCCATAGTGCTCTCGTGCTCTCTTGCTCCAAGAATGTCTCGTGCAAATTTCTCACTGAAAAATTTTGCAAAAATAGTGAAATGATGAAAAGTGTTTACTATTTAAATAATTGTTTTATGAAATTAGATTTTCGAAAATATTTTTTTGCCCATTTTTCAATTACCGTTTTTTTTCACTTTAAAAAAATAAAGTTACACTTTTTTTATTTGTGGCTATTCGTCACCAATGCGTCAATTAATAACACCGCACCGATGATTCGGTTAATAACACAGCACCGGTGCTCATTAACTAAAATGAACCGGTGTGGTTATCTGTACATTAGCACCGATAATAATAAGTCCATTTTTAAGGCACCGAAATTACTTTTAGGTGTGTACACCAAAATTTATTGTTATTTTTTCTCAAATGTAGGGAGAAAATATCATAATTATATCGAATGGACAATTTTTCAAAATCCAACTCATTCCATAATATTTCTCAAAGTCCATTGCGGAGTTCTCCCTATCCATCTGATTGAGACGTAATATTTACTTCAGAATTTATTTATATTTTCATTATCTAATTGAATTTATGTTTTTTATCCATGTCAATCAGCTTAATAAAATTTATAATGTATACAAATTTGTAGATTCATGCAGATTTAGAATCGAGTTCAGATGCACAAAATATTCAAACTGCTCCAAAACGTCGAAAGCTCTTATCAGAAGTAGCATACCACAAGGCACATTTTGTAGATGAAAATGGACAGCCGCTTCACCTTGTCAATTGTAACAATATTGTATCTTCTAGCCACAATCCCAGGACAATGATGGTAATAATAATTGTTTGGTATATTAATGTAATTATTTCAACATCAAACCAATTAATCATGCATTTTCAACGTTCTTACTAATTTATATCATAGATTTTTTACTAATGATGTTCAAATATATTTTTTGAAATTATTAGGATTCTAGTGATGATGAGCGACCTACCTACCATCTTCCTTTGCACCCCACGATAATGTCAAATCGAGAGAAGGTTGAATTAAGAGAAAAAAATCAAAGAGGAATGATACTAAGAATGGTTGAATCAACCACCAATTCAATTCTGAATACGTCCAGATTCACCAATTAGGAATGACTACAACAATAGTAGTTCTTCACAAGCTGACAATGCAGGAAGTCAAATAGAGGTTGGTATGGATGATTACTTAAGGGATACGACTGCCATGGAGACAATGTTGTTAGATGCATTCCAAAAAGATGATCAACTAGGGGATGATGCTCATATCGCTGACACCTTTTTCGAAAGCCTTAAATTTGCTTCCACCACCCCTCTCATTAGACCTGGTGGTTAGTCAAAGTCTACCCAGCTGGGGACAACAATGTTACTGTACAACTTGAAAGAAAATTTTGGCTTGTCAAATGCATTTTTCTCAGAAATTTTGAGGTAAGTTACCATAAAATCCTCCCTTATATAGTTTTGAGAAATATAATCACACAATGAACATTACAAATGGTCAAATTTATGAACGTTAATAATTATATCGACATTAATGTACATTTAATATTTTCCATGATCACCAACTACAGGTTATTCAAAGATAAGGTTCTTCCGAGTGATAATGTCTTGCCTAGTAGCTGCGAAGAGGCAAATAAATTGTTGAAAACATTGGGTGTTGATTACATATTATATCATGCATGTCCAAATGATTGTATTATATATAGATGAGAATATGCAGACAATGAGATATGTCTGAAATGTGGGCATGACAGTTGTGATAAATAAATAAAAGAAGGGTAAATCATGTGGTCCTCATTTTAATATATTGAGGCACATGCCTATAATCCCAAGGATTGAAAGGCTCTTTCGTTGCAAATAATTAGCTATGTTGCAGGGATGGCATGCCTCACACAGAAGTGAGTTGGGAGTTACAAGAAACACAACTGATTAAATATCCCTGAAGCATATAGAGGATACATGGCCCGAAAAATTCAAGGATGAAGTACAAAGTCTACGACTCAGCATAGCCATGGATGGCGTCAACCCATATTCCCTCCAGAACACCAAATATTTT
Source organism: Pinus albicaulis (assembly GCA_034641835.2). NCBI lineage: Eukaryota > Viridiplantae > Streptophyta > Pinopsida > Pinales > Pinaceae > Pinus > Pinus albicaulis. The sequence continues at coordinate 475,405,835 of CM076579.1, read as the reverse complement.
GTTTGGCATGTAGTATTGATCAATAACAATATACCCCCATGGTTTTCCGTGAAGAATGAACATCTTATGTTGGCTCTCATAGTCCCTGGTAGAAGACAAGTGAAGAATATGGATGTCTACTTACAACTACTGGTAGATGAATTGAAGGAATTATGGGATTGGATAAATGTATACGATGTATCAAGACCCATCGCAATAGAGAGGAGTTTTATGTTGTATGGCATATGTGCTTACATGACACATGATTATCTAGGCTTATGAGTTTTCTCTGGTGAATTACATGTTTATTGATTTGTTTACATATGTAACAATATTCTTTCGTATATTAGTTATTTAATTCATTGTAATTGTTCTGATCTTCATGATATTCTTTAACGTGCCATGCATATAAATTGTATGCAATAATCTCACAGGTCTTGTAACAAAAGGTTATTTTGGATGTAAATGTTGTGGACCTTCTCTAAAAGCTAGATGGTCCAACGACCTACGAAAGCCAGTGTATGACTGCTCCAAGGTATTCCTCCCAGAAGAACACCTTTACAGAAGAGCAGCATCTGCTTTCAATGGTAAACGAGAGAGAACCCAAAGGCCTCAAATAACGACACCAGTTGAATGGCTTATAGTATACGAGAGAGATACAAGGAGAAAGAGTTCATAGAAATGTTTGATTCCAATGAGGACCCTATGTTCGCTGATATATAATTCTTTGACACCTATGTTGAGAAATTTCCCATTGGGATGAAAAGGAAATCTATCTTTTATAACCTCCCATATTGGGAGCATATTAAGATTACTATAATATTCCCAAATTTTCAGATAACATTTGGAATATTAGAGTTCTTAATTTTCTTAATGAACTAAGTAAATAAAAGGGTGGAGGGACCCATAATCCTCAAGATGAATAAATATCCACTTTTTATGTGTGAATGTGGATTAATTAAACCTAGATCTACATAATGAGGTAGTGGAGCAACTACTAAAGTGAATGGAGTGGAGATCATGTCTCATTAATGAGATAAATCATGGAGGTTGAAGCAGTCAACTGAGATCATGGAAGGCATCTTATGTATGATCATAGAGCATTCATGATGAAGTGATGGAGGAAGTGGTGAAACTAATGCACACATGATGGAGAGGGTGCACATTGCATCTAGACATGATGGATGACTTGGAGAGACAACGCAGTCAAACATGGAAGATCATGTCCAAATGCACAACGTAGTTTAGATGAGGGCCAAGGCATGGGAAGGCTCAAAAACTATATAAATAAGGTGAAGGAAAGAATGGAGGGAGGCTTGAGTTTATTGATGTAAAGGTCTGTTTATATCTGGAATTGTCATGTGACATTCCATGCTTTCTTCGGCTTTTTAGCTAAGATTGCAAGTGATGTTTAGCACTGGGTGTTCCTGGGCAGGAATCCCACCTCTTTCCTTGAGTGATATATTGGGAGAGGATTGTACTTCATTCTTAAATCAGGCATTGGTTCCACACTTATTTCCATTCTCTGTAGAGAACCTACCTTCAAGAATTACGCAATTTCTGAAGGTCAGTTTGGGAGGTGGAGGTTTTCTTTAGTATTTCAGCTGGAGAACCGGTGTAGGGTTATTCCTAACACCTTGGGATTGAATATCAGCATTCCCAAGGCTTCATTTCATATCTGGCATCAAGCGAAGATTTATTGACCTCCTAGCAGCAGCAGTCCCATTAAGGATTGCGCAGTCCATCATTGCAGATCCAAAGGAGGAAGGAAGTTGCTAGCATTTCAACTAGTAATCCTGTGAGGGATCATCCCCTCACCTTTCCATCACCATTTCCATCCGCCTAGAACTTATTGCAGCACATTTCATCAGGCATAGAGCCTCTCTCTCTTGTACAACGCAGTTTCTGTAGCAACTGCATATTCAGTTGCTGCAACTTGAAGGAGGAAGAAGAGGAGACAAGATCTCAAGCTCCTGGCTTGTAGATCTGAAGGAGGGGTCAGCCCTCAAAGATAAAATATGTTTGTATAATATATTGCAGCCATATTTATATCAGATCTAGCTTCATATCTGTATAACCCAGCAGTCAAAGGATCAGACCCTAGGAGGGTGATTTTCAAAATTTGTAGATCTAGAAAATCCTTTCTAGGTTATCTTGGGTTCCCATAACATTGGCCAGATCTTGAATCTTAGCATCATCAGAGCTCCTGAACTCCATATAACTGCATTTCCTTTTGCGGTAGCTTCATGTACATCAGCAGCAAAAGGGATAGCGCAGTATTGCTTCCTATAGCTCATCAGTTACGTTGTACCTGCTTTGGCATGTTTGTAGGGTCATTATAGGCCACTTCTTTAGCTAGATCCCCTCATCTTCTGTACATTGTGTAATTGAATCATCTCCATATGATAAAAAGGCTCAGCTTATCTGTATATTCTAATGTTGTTTTTAGATTTATTGTTTACTTAGTTGCAGTTCTTATATTTTGTTTCAGTATTACTGCATTCTCCCTTTTTGGATATTACAGTGGTATCAGAGCATGATCTTTGGCGCAGCTTGTGGATACTTAGTCTTTTTCATCAAAAGAAGAAGCAGATAGATGAGATCTATCATGAAGGAGGATTATAGTTTTGTCACTCCTCTCTTTGGATCCATGCAAGATCTCCCCAAAGAGGTCAATCAAATGAAGAGGGAAATTCAAAGGAAGAATCCAAGAAGAAGATTTGACGAGGAAGGTCCAAGCACTTCCTATCAGCAACAAAGAAGACCGGAGAATAATAGATCTCCTCATAGATCTACTATGCCCACTTTTTTTGAAGAAGGTGAAAGGTATAGCAATGAAGAGAGAAGAAAGCCTAAGATTCATGAAACTCTCAGTTTGTATCTTGAAGAGTACAAAGCACAGTCTAGAGCATTCAAGGAAAGTCTAACTCTCCAAGAATTCTTTGAACTCAAGGAAGAAAGAAGATCCTATAACAACAATAGATGTTGGGTGTGGAGCCTGATTATCTTGTTTATTTTGTATCACAGCGTTGGACCCCTGTACCTTAATGGGGTGGCAACGCCACCCGTAATTAAACGCTGCCTGGGGGGTCCAGGGGGGGCGGCTGCGACTTTATGGAGCCCCCCCCCCTAGAGGGGGGTTCGGGGGCAGCGCCCCCGAAGCTAAGAATAGATGTAAAATTACCTTGTAAAAGTATAGTAATTTCTAGTCAATCTAGGCCATTCATTAGGTGGATGATCTGACAGTAGAAGTTATGTTTAGTTTAGGGTTTTTTGCCCTAGAAGGCAACCCCTCGCTTTTATGAGGGTATTGTATTATGGCTGTGTATTGTATGTGTATTCTCGGAGTGAGAAACAGAGAGGGAGACTGTGAGAGAGAATAGAGGATATTACAGCGGATCTGCTGTAGGTTGTGTCTCTTCATTTTGATGGATAATAGAAAGGAAGGACTGGCTGTTCGGGGTGGACGTAGCCCAAACTGGGTGAACCACGTATATTTGTGTCTCTCTGGTTTTATGTGTTTTTTGTGCTTGTGTTTTCCGCATATTTTATGTGTTTCATTGCTCTGTAATATTTAATTTTCTAACAATAGAATGAAGAGGCACAATATATTTTATTTTCCTACATTTGATGGATCCTCCTCAAGCACTGTTAAGGCTTGGAGGAAAGAGTTAGATACATTTTTTATGCTACACCCTATGGTTGAAAAAGAGGTTGTCCAAATTGCAGCACTTCATCTTTTAGTTGAAGCCAATGATTGTTGTTTTGGTCACATGGAGCATGCAAAGGTGACTAAATATTCAGATTTCTTTCGCAAGTTGAGGAAGAAGTTTGATGTGAGAAAACCAGAGATGTGTCACAAAGATACATTTCCTAAGGAAACAAAGGAGGATGTCAATCTTGTCACTCTGGACAAAGAGTCACTACATTCACCACCAACTGTAGAAGTACTTACATCTGGAGAAGAGACACTTGCAACTTTGCAAGATAGTCTTGATCTCTTGACACATAGAGTCCCATGCATGATTCAGGAGATGCATGAGGAAGAGGAGGAAAATTCCAACGTTGGTACATTGATAGAAGAGCAGTCATCACTCTTACCAGCAGTTGGTGACACCATTGTCCCAGTTGGAGGAACTCTTGTGTTCTTGCAAGAGGCTCCCACACACCAGTTGATCCAAGGTATGCATGTACTTTCATCACATATTATTTCAGTAGATCATATTGAAACTTATGGTAACCTACCATCAAGGCCAATGCATAACCAAGGGTTAGAACAAAATGTTGATTTGAAGCAACAACATATCACAGCGCAGAGGACCCTTGATCTAATCAAGGAGGAGATGAAAAGCTATTCCAGCTTGTCATTGATGAACTACATTCAACCCTTTGATTTGAAGTGTAGATTTTCAGAAAATGGGATGCGCATGATCCTATGTACAATGATTGGTTATGACATCAGCATTGTTCCTTGCTTTGAGACAATATATGTATTACCATGAAAATCTACAAAATTGTCACTTAGTAGCAGTGGTAATGAAGGGGCCCCATTATTCTTGGAGCATTCAGAAGGTGGATTTACTCATGAAGCAATGGAGGTAAGGATGATAAATGGTAGACATCTTGAGATGAGGAATATTTTCTCCTTTCTAGATGACATTTTCTCAATGAGCATCTCACAGCTCAAAGAGAAACTTGTACCTGTAGCAGATCCAAAACCTCATTGGTTTTGGAAGGCCATTGATGAGAAGAAAATCCCATTAAGAGCTCTCATTGGAGGTGGACTTCAACATTTCATGGAGTGCAAAGTTCTTCATTAGTTTTGGGAGGAGGGTATTCTACAAAGGGAGGATACCATGTTTATGCAGTACCTCATTCATCATCCACATTGGGATGAGTGGGTAAGAATGATAAGCAATGGGTTGCATAACCACTTGCATATATATGACATGGGCCAGCAAGAAGCTTGGTTACATTGGTTTCTCTAGGGTGAGTTTGGTTACTACCCAAAGGCTATTATTTCTTTGATCCATGCCTTGAAAAACACTCATGTAATGAAGAAGGAGGCATGGTTGTGCTGGCTGCTCTTGGGAGAGTATGGTTATTACCCAAAGGCCCATATTTTCTTATCCCATGCCTTGTGTATCAATGATAGTATGCAGCAAAGAAAGGCATGTTCATTTGGGATGTCCTTAAGAGAGATTGGCCATCACATGACATCTCCCATGTTTATGTGTTTTGTATTGTTTGTAATATGGCATAGTACTCTCATGATGTGTGATAATGGAGTTTGCTTGTATTGGTCCGGTATGACATTCTATATGTCCTTCAGTATGTTTTTGTTACTCCATGATTCACATGATGATGTGAAGAGGCAGCAAGATCTCTTGTTTCTTTGGTTGCTTTTGGGGGAGTTTGGCTTGTCCATCTTACATAGAGGAGATGGAGCATGGCAGCAACAGGCCCTACTCCGGTGGTTACTATTGGGATAATATGGTTTGACACCTTGTTCTACCCATATGTCTCTATTTCTTCTATGCATATTTTTGGAATGATGCTTGGAACCAACAAGGCCAACAGGGCTAGGGATGAGGGCATGTCAATGCTCAATTTACTTCATAAAACATGGGATGAAGAAATTCTTTGTGAGATGGAACTTTTCCTTGGTGGAAATAACCACTTTATTTTATGTATCTCATGTATTTATGATGATTTTGGACATCATATGATTGTCACTTGGTACTTCATGGTGGAAGGAGGGCATCTAACTATACAGTTGGAGGTCATTTTATGCATTCTTAAGAGACAAATATGGAACGAAACATGCATAAACACATTGCAGCAAATGGAGGAGGCCTTCCTTATGTGGATGCCATTTGGAGGGGATAGATGGATTTTGCATCTACTTTTGCAGTTGCTTGAGGACAAGCAAAATTTTACCGGGGAGGACTGTAATAGTCCCAAATTTTCACATGACATTTGGAATATTAGAGTTCTTAATTTTCTTAATGAATTAAGTAAATAAAAGGGTGGAGGGACCCATAATCCTCAAGATGAATAAATATCCACTTTTTATGTGTGAATGTGGATTAATTAAACCTAGATCTACATAATGAGGTAGTGGAGCAACTACTAATGTGAATGGAGTGGATATCATGTCTCATTAATGAGATAGATCATGGAGGTTTAAGCAGTCAACTGAGATCATGGAAGGCATAATATGTATGATCATAAAGCATTCATGATGAAGTGATGGAGGAAGTAGTGCAATTAATGCACACATGATGGAGAGGGTGTACACTGCATCTAGACATGATGGATAACTTGGAGAGACAACGCAGTCAAACATGGAGGATCATGTCCACATGCAAAGCGCACTTTAGATGAGGGCTAAGGCATGGGAAGGCTCAAAAACTATATAAAGAAGATGAAGGCAAGAATGGAGGGAGGCTTGAGTTTATTGATGTAAAGGTCTGTTTAGATCTGGAACTGTCATGTGACATTCCATGCTTTATTTGGTTGTTTAGCTAAGATTGGAAGTGTTTTTTAGCACTTGGTGTTCCTGGTCAGGAATCCCACCTCTTTCCTTGAGTGATATATTGGGAGAGGATTTTACTTCATTCTTCAATCAGGCATTGGTGCCACACTTATTTCCATTATCTGTAGAGCACCTACCTTCAATAATTACGCAATTTCTGAAGATCATTTTGGGAGGTGGACGTTGTCTTCGGTATTTCAGATGGAGAACCGGTGTAGGGTTATTACTAACACCTTGGGTTTGAATATCAGCATTCCCAGGGCTTCATTTCAGATCTGGCATCAAGCCAAGAGTTATTGACCTCCTAGTAGCAGCAGTCCCATCAAGGATTGCGCAGTCCATCATTGCAGATCTAAAGGAGGAAGGAAGTTGCTAGCATTTCAGCTAGTAATCCTGTGAGGGATCATCCCCTCACCTTGCCATCACCATTTCCATCAGCCTGGAACTTATTGCAACACATTTCAGCAGGCATAGAGCCTCTCTCTCTTGTACAACATAGTTTTTGTAGCATCTTCATACTCAATTGCTGCAACTTGAAGGAGGAAGAAGAGGAGACAAGATCTCAAGCTCCTAGCTTGTAGATCTAAAGGAGGGATTAACCCTCAAAGCTCAGATCTATTTGTAGAACATATTGCAACCATATTTAGATCAGATCTAGCTTCAGATATGTATAACCCAGCACTCAAAGGATCAAATCCTAGGAGGGTGATTTTCCAAAATTGTAGATCTGGAAAATACTTTCTAGGTTATCTTGGGTTTCCATCACATTGGCCAGATCTTGAATCTTAGCATCATCAGAGATCCTGAGCTCCATAGATCTTCATTTCCTTTTGCATCAGCTTCATGTACATCAGCAGCAAAATGGATAGTGCAGTATTTCTTTCTGTATCTCATCAGTTACGTTGTACCTGCTTTGGCATGTTTGCAGGGTCATTCTAGGCCACTTCTTTGGCTAGATCCACTCATCTTCTGTGCATTGTGTAATTGAATCATCTCCATATAATAAAAAGGCTCAGCTTCTCTATATATTCTGATGTTGTATTTATATTTATTGTTTACTTAGTTGCAGTTCTTATATTTTGTTTCAATATTACTGCATTCTCCCTTTTGGGATATTACAATTACCCACTTATTAGATCCCATGCATATATTTAAAAATGTTTCATATTCTTTATGGAGGCACATATCATTTAAACAAAGTGACACATTTGCGGTTAGGAAATATCTTATTACTTCAAAAACTAAAAAGAAACATTGGCCAAGACGACTAGAATGTACAGGATCAGAGGCAGGCGTTGGTCCCTCTAATTCATGGTATTTCAATGAAGGTGATGTCCCATGGATTTTAAAAAAACATGATCATTCTTTTGCAAAGGAAGTTATAATGGGTGTGAGGGTACCATCTTCATACGGGTCTTCACTACGGTGTTGCTTCACCGTGGATGACTATTTGTCGGGGTTGAAATTGCATGACCATTTGAATCTTCTAAGAGTACGTATAATGTTAAAAGAATGATTTTATTATTTTTTATATTAATAAATTTTATCCCATGCAGGGATCATAGAAAATAACTAATTTTGTATATTATTGCACGTGTTTATAACTTTGCAGTTTCATTATCCTTTTTTCATGCATGGGTGTGTGAAACATGAATTCCCCCAAGACCTAGGATGTGGCATATCTAAATTATCTACATTTTTACGTTGGATCACGTCAAAGGAGATTCATGTGGCTAGCATTCCATGATGGTGTCAAGAGATAGTTAAGATTGTTTGTATGTTTGAGAAGGAATTTCTGACGAGTTTCATGGACTTGTAGGTTCATATTCTAATCCACCTAGTAGATGAGGTTGAATTAGTTGGGGTGGTTTCTTGTCGTTGGATGTTCTTCTTAGAGAGGTACATGAATAAATTGAAAGGTTTTGTTCGACAAAGGGAAAAACCCAAGGGGTCTATGGCAGAGGGGTATATATCATATGAGTCTTTCTATTATGCCAGTGAGTACATCAAGAAGATCCACAACAGACCAGGTGCAGTGATTTGGGACGATGAAAGGGATGAAGACAAAAGAGAAGGGGAGTTTCTCCAAACGAATGGAAAAATGCGCTTGATACAGATTAAGCGACTTATAATTTTTCAAATTTACACAAAGTAAATATTCATGTTGAACTTAGATATAATGTATATTTTTATCTTTATGTACTATATAATGTCAGTTTAATTTCATCAGCGAATTCAGAAATTGAAGTAATCAATAAATTCGTTCTTTACAATTCCGAAGCGACACAACCTTGGGTCGCATTGTACGAACAAAAGATGATGAAATGGGATAGTGACAAGAAATAATTCAGACGGTTGAATGGTAGAAGTGTGCATTATCCCGATCATTTAAAAAAAAATATGCCAAAAATATGCCCCAATGGTTGGGTTGCTGACCAAATCAAAGAGAAATACGGTGCAACCAGTCGTTACCCGCGTGCTGAAGAGGATGCGCTAAACGTAGGGATTGGGTGCAACAACTCAGTAATAATCTATATAATTTATATGTACATTTGAAACTAAATAATGCAACTTTCAAATGCAGTTACATATATATTTCATATTTTAACTGTTGGGTTATTATATGACACATGACACTATGAGTTTTTAACTTTTTTATAGGTGCATTTTTTCCCATCTATGTGGGCATATGGACACCATTATCGCACATAAAATGTCGATGATGGACACATGACACAATACTGTGGAGTAGAAGTTGAGTTCGATCAATCTAGTTGATCTAGCCACCGTGATCAAAACCTAGTATGAGGGATGTTAGGTTATGTCGGAAAGATACAAGAAATCATTGAAGTGCATTTCTCTTCTTTTGAATGTGTTATTTTTAGGTGCAAGTGGTGGGACACCTTTGATCGGAATAATGTAAAGGAAGATCGCAATAGTAGGCTGATATGTATCAACTCTAGAAAGATGTGGGATGAAGCTAAGGAGCCCTATGTTTTCCCCAAACGCTCCAACCAGGTATTTTTTTTTTCCCAGATGTGTTGGATGGGGATTGGTGGTTCTTATTGAGACATGACCCTAGATCAAAACATATTTTTGAGAAAAATAGTGTTATAGCCAAGCAAGCTGGAAGATAATGAGGGTGACCATGAGAACCGAGAGTGATATGGTACATGTGTTATTTCATCAATATTTATACTTTTAAAGATGGTTTTTTATAAAGAAGAGGACTTAATTACCTTATAACTTATAAGACTCATTTTTCGAAACATTATATTATGTATTTTGAATTAATTGGTAATTTGCATTGTGTTAATGTTAAAATCAATATTTCACTTGATAATTTACAATTATGTTGATCTCAAAAACAATGGCATACTGTATAAAGTTCTTCTTTTTGGTATGTAAGATCATAATAAAATAATGATAATTCTAAAGTACAAGAATTTATTTGCATTATTTTCTAAAATTTATTATGTTACAAAAATTCATATTATTCTAGATTTATTATTTTACAATTATTTACAAATTTACAGATTTAAAATTTTTAATAAAATCATTTCACATTAATACAATTAAAATTTTACAAATATTTTACATAAAATTACAATTACAATTACAATTTTACGATTTCACATACAATTACAATTACAATTTTAGAATTTTAGATACAATTACAATTACAATTACAATTTTAGAATTTTATTACAATTACAATTACAATTTTACAATTATATATATATATATATATATATATATATATATATATATATATATATATATATATATATATATCATTACAATTACAATTTTAGAATTTTAGATACAATTACAATTTTACAAATATTTTACATACAATTACAATTACAATTACAATTTTACAATTTCACATACAACTAGAATTAGAATTAAAATTAAAATTACATTTACAATTACAATTTTATAATTTCACATACAATTACAATTACAATATTTACAATTATAATTTTAGAATTTTACATACAATTACAATCATTTCACATTAATACAATTAAGATTTTACAAATATTTTACATACAATTACAATTTTACAATTTTACATATATACAATTACAATTATTTCACAATAAATTAAATATTACAATTACAAATACAATAACAATTTTACATACAATTAAAATTAAAATTTCAATTACAATCACGACATAATATTTAATAAATATCATGATTTAATATTAAAAATAAACATCATGATCATGATAACCATCGTAGAAACATCATATTCGACTAAAAAACACAATCAAATTCGCTAACATCATCTAATCATCGTGATCATGATCATCTAACAAAACACAAGCATTGTATAACATCATCACAACACAAACATCAAATATACATCTCATTTCAAGTAACTGCTATCACATACACATCTATCTGCAAGCTGCGCATTAAATGAGCATATCTAACATGACCTAGCAATATACACATCATGATGATCACCAACATGTAAATTAAGTACAACTACAACATGAACATAAAATACATGGACTATATATATATATATATATATATATATATATATATATATATATATATAATGTCAAAAATATACAACTGTAATATAAATGTCAAATATCAGCTGGTGGTACATCATCAATAGTTGTACTAGTCGAGGCCTTCTCAGTCAATGGTGCAGCCTCGACAAGCTCAAATAGATTTCGATCATCACATACCTGTTGATCTGGTGGTGCCTCATGCTGATCAAGATCAACTGCCAGCTGCTCATGATGACTCAACATGGATGGTCCAGCCTGCTCATGATCATGAGTACTGTTGGATGCTACAGGATGCTGATCATGATGACTCGACGTGGATGGTCCAGCTTGTTCATGATCATGAATGTTGGATTTTGCGGGCTAAGAAGGCTGACTTGACATGGATGGTCCAGCCTACTCATGATTATGACTATTGGTCAATGTTGCAGGCTTCCCATATGCGGCGCGAGGTGAACGATGATCACTCCCCTGATCGTGATCATCAGATGATGCATCGCCGCTCGAGTGTCGACGTACTGTGTCTCGACCATGCCTACGTCGAAGGCCCCTCCTCAACCACGTCACTAAGCTGGTAGCGCCTATGACATGCCGCATCAAGGTCAACATGTCACCTTGCATGCCTCTCCACATCTCTACCAGCATAGCATCGGCATGTATCTCTCTCATAGTGGCGGAACTGACTCCCCCCTCCACAAGCAGTCCACAGAGTTGGTCGCCCAACTCCATCCTAAATCTAGTGTCAGGCCTACGCCTCACACCAGCCGGTACCTGCACAACATGAGGACCAGGTCTGTTTGCACCAACCTGATCCTTGGCATCTACCATTTCCTGATCATCATCAAGATCTACACCTGGATAATTTAGTGGCAGTGGCATCTCATCACCATCAAATGGCCCAATGTCTGCAAAATATATATAAATACACAACAATAATTAGACAATCTCATTAAACGGTTTAATAAAAGAAAGTTAAATAACATGTTAGAAAAAATTTAAAGAAAACAGTAATATTACCTCTATCATCCGGCGGCTCATCGTCTGTGAAGAGGATGTTAGCACACCCTCCCCAATCCAAACCAACATTTGAACAGGGGACCAGAACAAAGGGATGCTCATCAACACTGGCTAGAAACTCCAGTGCATCATGCGATATCCTCATGGAAAATTCTAACTCGCCCCTCTTGGGCATCATCTGTCCCCACATCAGCATTCGTACATGCAGCATCGACCTACGAGGCTACCGAAAAAAAGTAGGCCTCGTCTCTGGAAACCTCTCAAAAAATTTAAAAAAAAATATCTCTAAACAAAAGGGAAGTTCACCCTCCCTTGTGCCTAAGCACGACATCTATCTAAAGCTATACAGAACTACTGCAAAAAAATGGCAGACCACCTCACAAGTCGTGGCACCTGTAATAAAGAATCAACATAAAATAGAACTGGGAAAATAATGCGTTGCCCGTCGCTGGTATGGTGTGCGATGGTCGAAATCAGTAGAGAGAGGCACCTGACCTCCTCTCCACCAAATGAAGCAATACATAACTGACCTCCGGAGACCTGAAAATCTGTATGAGACAGTATATCTGCACTAATGTATCTCTGGGAGTACACCAACTCACTCCCTACTGCATAGCCAATGGGAACCTTTTGGAATGATGGAAAATCCACCCCTCTCCTTGATAACCCAGTAATGAAATAGATTTTCTCCTCAGTGGGCACATACCACTAGTTAGGACCAACCCGGAAAGCCTATCGGTGGGCATTCCACCTATGGATAAGCTGTTGCAAAAACCCACCATGGCCCTTTAGGGATGTAGCATCCTCATAGAACTTTAGGAGGCCTATCTCCCTTAGGAGCGCCTAAGTGTCTGAGGTAATACGGCGAGGGTACATATCTCTCTCCCTCTCTCGTGCCTCCCACAGGCGAACCACGTTATGCTAGTCTGCCTATTGTTGTTGTTGTTCCCTCCCTTCTCTCCTTTGACGTCGTTGAATGGCTAATGAATTAAATACAATTTTTTAATTAAATTAGACATGTATTTAAGAATATATATATATATATATATATATATATATATATATATATTTATTTATTTATTTTTATTTTGAAAAAAAAAAAATCGGTGCGCCATAAAAAACAGGCATGCATGGGTAACGGTGCGTCTGTTTTTGTCATGCACCGAAGGCAGTGCACCTAAAAATTTTCAGCGCACCGCCCTCCTGGGATTGTTACAAGGCCAACGGTGCGGTGGTATAACCGACCACACCATTGACTATGTACCAAAGTCGGGAGGGTGGTGCGCTGACAAAACTATGCACCCCGGGGCGTATAGTTTAGGAAGTGCACCACCCTCCTGACATCACTACATAGTCAACGGTGTGGTAGTTTAGATGACTGCACCGTTGACTATGTCCATTTCGGGAGGGCGGTGCACTGACAAAAATACCTGCCCCAGGGCGCATATTTCCGTCAACACACCACATTCCCGCAATTTGAAATGGTCAACGGTGCAATCGGGTAATTGACTGCACCGCTATTTTTTTTAATTTTAAAAAAGCATGGTGCGCCATTTCAGTACCACCCTGGAATCGGTTTGGATATTGTTAGCACAGATCGCGGTGCGGCCTGTAAATTTACAAGTAGGACCGCGAACCCATGCAAGCCGAACGGCTCAAGAGCACCTCGCGGGAAATGTTTTTTTTTAAATAAGGTGAATTTTAAGTAATTTTAGAAAAATGATCCACTAAAAGGTTTAATTATGGAAAAATAAGTAAAATAACTGTACATTTGGTCATCGAGGAGGCATATTGGTTGTAGAATTTGCGAAACTAAATTTTCCCACCATTTCTCAAAATTCGAAATGGAGATGGTGGGAAATTGACAGTAGCAGTGCGTGCAATGGGAGCACCGATGGTAGGGCACCTCACACAAGGTAAATTTGCACCAGTGCTTGAGAGCTCTAGAGCACTGAAAAGTGAAAAATTCAGATTTGTGGCCATAATTTTTTTTTAATTTAACCATGTTTCAATGCACGTGTTTTCGAGGCGCACCGGGTTGTTTCAGTTTTGGCGCGGGGTTTTAGGATGCACCGGTGCTGAATCTTTGTAGAGCACCAGTTCACTACAGTAATGAGATGCACCAGGCAAGTTTGAACCTAGCGCACAGTGTCCCGGTGTGCCACTTTTTTGTACGCAACGGTGCTTTCTCTAGTGGAACGCACATGTGCGAGTTAGGATGAGAAACGTACTGGGAAAAAAACATCTGCAAAACGTCCACCCGCCAAACTCCTCTATTAACCTCCACTACAAACGGATGTCTGGGCTATTTTTATAAGGGGTTCCTCAAAAAAATCCACTAGAGGGTATTTTCCTTGTAGAGCTCAAACTCAAATAGCCAAACTCGAAATGACTTTATGTATAAATGAAAGAATAATTACATCAATCTCCAAATAAACCTGTAACTACATAATCAAAGTCAATTTTATAAGCCTACTACTATCTATATCATTGCATGATCATTTCACATCTCCTTCCATGATTCTAAGCTTCCCAAATTTACATTACAAAGTTCTAGATTACAAATGAAAGGAGAAGGCTCTCCTATTTAAACAAAAACGTAAGCAACTACCTCATTAATGGAGATCCACCATTCTCTCCTTAGATCCATACAAGTTTCAACCAATTATCTAATTATAAGACACATATCCCTTTATTCATGATTCTCCTCTATGAGATATGGTTGATCCTCATCCAAATCCTCTCCAAATCTTGAAAAGAATTCGAAATTGAACCTTGAAAGCCACATAAAGATGTCTTGGAAGCTTCCTAATCACCTACACATGTCACCAAACTCATTCCACCTTTAGGTATAAAGAAATATATGCTATTTTTTAACTTTTAATCACAAATTCACTCTAAATACATGAAATTATTAACTTTGGAAAACACTAATTGTTATACAGAATTTTAATCTACGAATAACTAAATTCCCTAAGTGTGGTGTTCCTTCACTCAGAACAATAGAAGAAAGACAACTATTATTTTCTCTAAGACAAATAGATATACAGAAAGGGAAATAAGCCTACATGTGATACTTTTTCTCTCCTTCTAATTCTGTCATTGTTGTCGTCGCTCTCAATGCAACTCAAGCCGCTAGATCGATTCCTGCAATAAAAAATAGAGAACAACAAACAACATACAATGTACAAGTATCTACTTATATTAGCCAAATCAAACCATTAGATTTGAGAATACATACATAATCAAGAATAAATTTCACAATATATACGCATATGTATGCGAAAATGAATAGATATATTTATTTAAAGAGTAGGAGGAGAAGATTTCAACCAATAGATCAATTTGTCATCAACCTGCTCCAACTTCATTCCAGCCTCATCACATCTAGCATCATCTTAGCAGCATATCAGTACTTCCAATCTCTTATCAAATGAGAATCCAACAGCGTAACATTGCACAAAATTCTTCCTCCCTAGCACTTATATCAGTGCTCAATTTATAGGGAAACTGATGGTAGTTTCTCATTAAATGGATTTCTAATAATAGGAAAGACATGTTTCCAAGTTCAGAGGTGGCGGATGGACACTTGGATTCGAAGTATGACACCTATGGACTCTTCTAGAAGGAAATGATCATGTGGAGATTCCCAAAAAAATGATGATTTCACTCCCAGGTGACTAACACGCCCTTGAGTGTTGGGAAGTGCACTGCAATTTGTTGATATTCAACAAGAAATTTCATCACCCATGCCTAGTGTGGAACCAGGAGGTCCCAGCAACACCTACACTAGGGTGGGACCCACAGGGCTAAATTTTGTGCATGTCTATTTTAGTTATCCCTTAATTAATATGGACAATAAAATGTAATCTAATCTCAAAATAACTTGTAATAGTTAACTGAGTGTGATAAACTCAGTTAACTCATGAATTTTGAGTTTAGGGTAGTTTGTGAGGCATGTAGAGTAATTATAGTTGTAACAGAGTTCGAAGTGGAGTGGTGCATTAGTTAATGCAGGTTGTAAATATTTTAGCTCAGTTAAGTGAGTTAAAATTAGTTGTGTTAGTTGTAATTGTTAGATACACTAGTGAGAGATCAAGTGAATTAATATTAATTAATTCACAATCAGTGATCTCACATGCAACTGAGGATTTACTATTATTAGTTGCATGCATGTCAGTTCCATTGGAGACCCAATTGAGATCTAGGTGAAAGGGATGATGACTATCAATTGTAGGAATATTGTATTGCCCATGATATTCAGTGCAGTTAAGGAAGGAAAAATCTCATATTCTTTATGGATTGCATTCCTCATAAATTGCGTGACCAAGGCAAGCTATTAGGAGGGCTGAAATTGGCTAAGTATTTATCAGTTTTTGTTGAGGACAGTGTGAGACATATAGCTGAGTGTTGGAGAATCTTGTGAGGAGAGGGAATTGTATTTGTTTCATGTATCCATGCTAAATATACAATATAAGAAAGTGGGGTTTTGAGAAGAAATCTTTCCCCAGGAAATTATCTGTGTTGTGATTTGATTTGAACATTTATTTGCTTCATGTAATTGGCGATTGTGTTTAATTTCCACAAGTGATTTGTAGAAGTGATTCAGTATCTAGCTTTAGTATATTGTTAGATCAGTTTGAATCCATGATATACATATATGTTTTATAATTTATACATGGTATCAGAGCACAGGAAATTACTGCAGTAAAGAAGAAGTTGAGTTTGTGACTGAATAGAATTCGAATTTGCAGAAAGACTTTCTTGGTGCTACAACTGATTCAGGATCGAAATGACTTTCAATGGCTTGAGATTGGAGTATGTACTAGAGGTAAAATCTAAATATATTTCTTTGAAATACATTATGGAGGTAGTACTTGAAGACAATGGCCTCAACAAATTCATCGACAATGACATTCCTAACCCCGCTATGACAGATGCTGCAAATCTTGACACATGGCAAAAGAAAGTGGCAAAGGCAAGGAGGATCCTATTGGAGGGAGTACGAGACCACATTGTCTCAAGTCTCCATGGAAAATTGACACCATATGCTATGAGGAAAGCTTTGATGGATCTCTTTCAGAGCAGCAACGACCATAGGAAATTGGCGTTGAAAGACAAGCTCAAGAAGATCAAGATGGAAAAGGGCGACACCATTCCAAAATATCCAAAAAAGTTTGTCCAATGTCAGGATGAGCTGGGGAGCATTGGAATAACAGTTGTGGATAATGATTTGGTGAGCCTTGCTCTTCTGGGACTTCCCAAGAGTTGGCACAGCTATGAAGACTCTTTCAATGTAAGGGAAAAATTGCAAGATTGGGAACGACTATGCTCGGATTTGGTGCAGGAGGAGTTTAGACAGAATACCAGAGATGGATATTCATCTAATCATGAGGACGAAGAAGATTTTGCTTTGGCTACCAAGGTGAATAAGGGGAAAGGAAATAAATTTCATTCCAAATCTGAGTCGGGTAAAGATGGAATGAAGCGTGATATGTCTAGAGTGAAGTGTTTTCACTATCACGAGCATGGGAATTATGCCACAAACTGTTTACAAAAGAAGAAGAACAAGAAGGTTGTTATATTTGTAGCTGGTGAGGATTTGGCCTCACAATTTGAGCTTTACTTCTCACTCATTGCGTGCATGGTGTTAAGTGCAATTGGTTCGGTGTGGTACTTGGATAGTGGTGCTTCCTTTCACATGATGGGAGACAAGGAAATTTTCAGTAGCTTGGAGGAGGACCTCCATATGCATATCGAAATGGGGGATGACAGACTATACAGTGCTACCAGGATTGGTACTATTACCTTTCAAAGAAATTCAAGTAAACCCTTTCAATTAAAATATGTAATGCATGTACCGGGCTTAAAGAAAAATTTGGTCTCAGTTGCAATGTTGGAGGATAGAGGCTATGATGTTGTTTTCAGTGAAGGTAAAGCTATCATGCGACACAAAACAACAGGACAAGCCAAGAATATAGGGATTTGAGTTAAGAATATCTATAAACTGGATGTAGATGGCTTCGCAATAATGATGGGCAAGGCACACAAAGTGGTGAGTGGGGATGAGGGTGAGTTATGGCACAAGAGATTGGGCCATCTACACCATGGAGCCTTGAAATTCATGCAGAATATTTCTACAGGACTTCCAATGGGAACACTTGCTCAGTTAGATACATGTAAGGGGTGTACCATGAGGAAGTATGTAAAGGCCAACTTTCATGAGAAGGAGAACCAGGCTTCGGGAATCCTTGAGAGAATCCACTCAGACGTGTGTGGACCATTCTCTGTTGCTTCGACAACAAAACATAATTACTATGAGATATTTTTTGATGACTTTTCTTGTAAGTGCTGGATCTAATTCATGCAGAAGAAAGACGAGACATTCTCAAAGTTTCTTGAGTTTAAAGCACTGGAGGATAAAGACATGGGGAAGGAAGTGAAGGCTCTTAGGAGCGATAATGGTGGTGAGTATATCTCTAACGAATTCAACAAACTTTGCAACAAAGAAGTAATTTGAAGAGAAATGATATCATCTCATAACTCACAACAGAATGGGGTTGCTAAAAGAAAGAACAGAACGATTGTGGGTTCAACACGAGTGATGTTGCATGATCAGTGCACATCGTTGCATATGTGGGCGGACACATGCAACACAACGGTACATGTGCAGAACTGTTTTCCTCATAGGATACTTGGCATGAGTACACCTGAAGAGGCTTTTGCTGGTAAGAAACCTGATGATTCACATTTTAATATTTTTGGCTCATCTGTTTATGTGCATGTGACCAAATACACCAAGAATAAGCTAGAACTGACAGCTGAGGTTGGGATATTTGTGGGGTACACTGAAACTCCCCACAACTATCGAGTGTATTTTCTAAATAGCAGAATGACTGTTGTGCGATGGGATATAAAATTTGATGAGGAGTAAGTCATGCGGTTGTCCCTTGAGAGGGAGTTGGACTTGCATGCATAGGAGGAGCTATTGGTTCCCAAGAATGAACCTCAAGATGTGGATCAACCATCTGCAGAGGATCATGGAGTGGAGGAAAACACTCATGCAGAGCCATCCATCAGAAATGGAAGAAGACCCACCATGGAAGCTGATAGATTGAGACTTGATGTAGCAGAGAATGTAGGAGCCCCTAGTTCACTGCATAGACAGAGACAATCTCCTGACAGGTTTACTGGATACATGGCTCTTATAAGAAAATGTATTGTGACTAAACCATCTTCCTCTGAGGAAGCAGTGCAACAACCATCCTAGGTTGATGTTAAGGTAGAGGAGTATGACTCCATTGTCAAGAACAGTGCATGTGACATAGTCCCAAGACTGGTCAAAAATTAGTGGTTGGATCTAGATGGATCTACAAGGTAAATAAAGTTGCTAATGGGAGTGTGGAGAATCACAAGGCCAGATTTGTGGTCCAAGGATTCTCACAGATTGAGGGGATTGAATATGAAGAAACCTTTGCACCAGTCGTAAGGTATTCTTCCATTAGATATATCCTTTCACTCTCAATGCAGATGGGGTGGCACATTCATCAGATGGAGGTGAAAAATGTGTTCCTCAATGGAGTTATTGAGGAGGAAGTGTACATAGAGCAACCAGAAGGTTTTGAAATCCTTGACATTGAGTCGCATGTGTGCCGACTCAAGAGAGCATTGTATGGGCTTAAGCAATCACCTCGTTCTTGGTACACTCGGATTGACAACTATTTCACCGAGTTGGGCTTCACCAAAAGTGAAGCAGATGAAAAATTGTACCAGGTTTTGGTTCATGGTAAGCTTTTGATTATTTTACTTTATGTAGATGATCTAATCTTGAAAGGTGACGAGAAGATGATACTTTCTTGCATAGAGGACCTTGCAAGATAATTCGAAATGAAGGACATGGGACTCCTTCATTATTTCCTTGTCTTGGAAATACAACAGTGGGATGGTAAAATTTTTGTGTGTCAAGGAAAGTATGCAAAAGAGATACTAGGTGAGTTTCACATAGAGAGCTGAAAACCCATGGATACTCCTCTTCCAAGAAATTGGAAGAAGGAGGATGCTACTTCTGGAGAGGTAGTGGATGCTACTATCTACAGGCAGTTAGTGAGTTCACTAATGTATTTGATGAACACGAGATGATCCGGATTTATGCAGGAACGCAACAGAATAAACATATAACCATAAATACAAATATGCAGCGGAAATAACACTTCATTTCATTAATATCAAAGAACTGAAATTTGCTTACAGACAAAATGGAAATAAAACTAGCTAGGGCGCTAGTAGCTATCTCTGAGAAGAGATGTGGCGGCTACAAGCCTCTGAACTGAGTTACAATGAGGCTCGAGGGCCTATTTATTATTTAGAAACAATGGGAAATCCTCAACATCCAAAACCCTAACCCTAGGAGATGAAGCGCCAAAACTATGGGCCCCGTTTGGGTAAATTGGTGTTTCAACTTCCTAGGGGCGTAACTTTGGCATGTGATCTTTGTTTGACATGTACCATACCTTGTTAGAAATATCTATCTGAGGACTACAAATTTTTAATGAGAAACATCGGGCCATGGACCCATGTTTCTTTCTGTTTTCCCAAAATACGTCGTTTAGGGCCTCAAAACGGCTCCGGAAGTTCAGGACCCGAAAAACTACTAAAAGTAGTAAGTTGTGCCGAAACTGAAAAACTGAAAGAGGCAATGGTGGGGCCCCAAGTGGAATAGGTGGGTGACCACCAATATCCACCTGGATCATTCCTCCCCCCTTAGGAAGCAATGGTCCCCATTGCGTTAAGTTCCTCCATGAGATGAGGAAATTTCTGCTGAACTTGGTCCCTGGTGAACCACTTTCCTTGGTGCAGGAGTTGGCCAGCTTTGACAACCCGATACGATTGGATCTGCTGTTGACGAGTGTTCTTGATTTTCATGTCCATGATACAATCTGTGGTGGCCTGTTCCATGCAGTTTGGGTTTAACTCTGTTGGTGTGAGTTGTTCTGCAATGTCCGAGGTGTCCAGTAGAGGTGGAAAGTAAGGACGAAGGCGATCCACATTGAAGACTGGGTGCATACCAAGGAATGGTGGAATACTAAGCTCGAAGGCATTGTTACCTACAGCCTTGGTGATGGTGTACGGCCCGTATCGGAGCGGGTGAAGCTTGCGGTGAGGTCCAGTGAGGCGCTCCTTCTGCAAATGTAGCCATACTTTGTCGCCCACCTGGAAGTGGTGTGGCACCCGGTGTTGATCATGGCGCTGCTTGTACTTCGCATTGGCTCTGTCCAATATATCATGAACCTGTTGGTGGATGTGTTGAATGCACTCGATGAAGCTACTTGCTTTGTCAACTTCAGACTGGACATGAGCTGAATCGGCCTGAGCAGCTGCAAATGGCATGGCTACATCAATGGGACATAGTGGCTGGAATCCCAAGCCCACCTGAAAGGGGCTATGGCCGATTGAAATATGGAGAGCCCGATTATAACTATGTTGTACATAGGGGAGGCTCTCGTCCCATGTGCGTGGATGCTTTGAATTGTACATGCACAGAATGTGTACAATCATTATGTTGACGACCTCTGTCTGGCCATCTGTTTGGGGATGGAAAGCTGTGGACTTGGTGAGCTTGGTATCCAACATCGACCAGAGGTTGGACCAAAATGTGCTGAGGAACCTACTATCCCGATCTGATATGATAGACTGTGGGATCCCAAAGTGCACCCACACTCGTTCAAAGAAGAGTTTAGCAGTGGCTTCTGCTGTGATATTCTTCTTGCAGGCCGCCATAATGGCCATCTTCGAGAATTTGTCGATGACCACGAAAAAACAGTCATTTCCATGCTTATTAGAAGGCAGGCCCGACATGTAATCCATGGAGATGGATTCCCAAGGTCGACTAGGGGTAGGTAGCAGAGTATATAGGCCTTGCTTCTTGATGGTCAGTTTGGCAATGGCACAAGCAGTGCAGGATCTGATGTGCTTCTCAACATCCTTTCGAAGGTTCGGCCAATATAAATACTTCTATAATATAGCTATTGTTTTCTCGACCCCAAAATGCCCAGTGACTCGACTGTAGTGTGCTTCCCATATCATCTTGGCACGCTCGCTTGAAGGAACACAAAGGTTTCCCAGGTGACATAAAAGTGCATCTTGGAGGTGAAAATTTGGAACTTGCGTACCCCCCAAGAGTGCCTTGTAAGTGTGGCTGAATTCTAGGTCGCTCTCATAGAGATGCGGCCAATCAGAAATATCGTGCCCATAAGAGTTGAGAATGGTGGTGACCGCCACGATCGGTGGTCGGCTGAGGCAGTCTGCAACATTATTGGTGCTATCCTTCTTGTACTTGATGTTCAAATGAAACTGTTGCAGATATTTGGACCACTTCTAATGGCGATCATTCTGCAACTTCCCTTGTGTCTGTATGAACTGCAGGGGCCGGTGGTCTATGGATGATTGTTTCCTTCCCCAAAATGTAATGCTTCCATTGTCGACAAGCTTGCACAATGGAATACATTTCTCTGCCATAAGTGGGATACTTGCGAACTGTGTCAGACAGTGTCTCGCTGTGATATGCCACTAGATGTCCCTATTGAGTAAGAATTTCCCCAATAGCATAGTCAGAGGCATCTGTCTCGATCTCAAATGGTTGTTGCAAGTCTGGTAATGTGAGCATTGGGGCAAAACAAAGGCGATTTTTCAATTATGTGAACACCTTCTGTTGAGGTTCCAACCAAAAGAATTTTTCTCTCGCTTCTCCCTTGGTAACTTGACTCAAGGGCCAAGTGATATGAGAGAATCCAAACACGAACCTACGTCAAAATTGGCAAGACCCAAAAAGCTGCGAAGCTCTGTTATAGTGGTTGGGGCTGGCCAATCCCAAATGACTTGGATCTTGGTTGGATCCACATGCACCCCCCTTTCATCAATAATGTATCCCAGATATTGAACTTGGGTCATGCCAAAAGTGTACTTCTCCAAATTGGTACACAACTTGTGTTGCCGCAGTGTTTGGAGGACTTGTCGGATGTGGTGAAGGTGCTCTTCCCAAGTCTTGCTAAAGATCAAAATGTCATCCAAGTACACCACTACAAATAAGTTGGTGAATGGCTACAAGATGTCGTCCATCATCCTCATGAAGGATGCGGGAGCATTCGTCAACCCGAAAGGCATGACCAGCCATTCGAAAAGGCCTTCCTTGGCTTTAAAGGTAGTCTTCCACACATCGGAGGGTTCAATTGGTACCTGGTGATACCCATACTTCAAGTCAATCTTGCTGAAATATTTTTCACCTTTGAGTTGGTCTAGAAGGTCATCAATCCATGGGATCGGGTACCTATTCTAGACAGTGATCTTGTTCAGTGCCCGATAGTCAACACAGAGTCTCCACGTCCCATCCTTCTTCTGTACCAACACGATCGAGCTCCCACAGGGTGATGAACTTGGTCGGATGTGACCTTTCTGCAACAGCTCCTGAATCTGCCTCTTGATTTCATCTTTCTCCAGAATAGAGCGTCGATAGATCGTTCCATTGGGTAGCGGCGCACCTGGGGTTAGATCAATCAGGTGCTTGACCTGACAGTGCAGAGGAACCCCTGTGGGTGAGGTGAAGATGTCCCTGTATTCCTCCACAACCTTATCCATTTTTTGTTGTTGTGCAGAGGAGCCTTGTCTGGAGGTCGTGGCCAAAGTCTTCTTCTTTCCCTGGGGGCAGATCATCAGGAAAACGAATTTCCTAGTTTGGGAAATGAGCTTACTGCATCTTTTTGCAGTAACCAAAGAGATAGCGGCAAGAGGTGGTACCTCTGGTATCCTGTACAACTTATTTCCCAAAGTAACAATAACAGCGCGAGGCCAAGACTCATACACAGCATGACGCTTCCACAAGTATGGTTGTCCTAATAATACATCAGAAACATCAATAGGAGCAACGTCACATAATACCTCATCCATGAAGGGCTTGATGCTATAGGGAAGGTGGCACTGTTGGCTGACGTGGATATCTTGTCCTTGGTGAAGCCACCTGATGGTGTATGGATGTGGGTGAGCTGTGGTCGACAAGCCCAACTACTTCACGGCATCTGTTGAAATGAGGTTCTTTTGGCTCCCATTGTCGACAGTGAACTGTACTGGGGAGCCCTTTACCCACATCTGGGAGTGGATGAGACGTTCCTCCTCATCTGGATCTTCCGGTTCCTCCTTCTATATCTTCGTAGTGGAAACAGTGGCGTTGGCCTCTGCATCAATAATTTGTTTCCCTTTGTCATTCCCCTTGTTAGGTTCTAATTCAGAGTTGGAGCATGCATCTGACTCAGAAGCCCTCATCTTAGCCACCAGCGACTGCTTGGTCCGACAGTCACTTGTGTTGTGAGTGGAGCTCTTATGGAACTCACACCACTTTCCCGTGTCCTTCTTTGGCTTTGCGGTGTTTTTATTTGCTTGTGGCTTCGTCAGGTTGTCTTGAGTCGCCATGCCTTGGCTCTGTCCTTTGTTCTATGTTTTGGGAGCACCCTTCCCTTGCTTTTGATTCGCATATCTAAAGTCTCACTTCTTCTGCTTGAATTTCTGCTCAATCTTGGCAGCATACCGGTATGTCGTACCAAGCGAGGAGATGTCGAGGAACTCCATTTCCTCCTGAATTTATCTATGCAGACAACTGTGATACTTTAGCACCAGATGTTTCTCTGAATCTTTGATACCCAACTTGGTGCGCAGGGTATGGAACACATTGGTCAGATCATGCACATCTTGATCCCTTTGTTGTCGCAACGTGGTCCATTGTATGTACTTGTCCTCATAGCTCCCCATAGGATAGTATTGTTCCTTGACGGCGTCTCGGAAAGAATTCCAAGTTGGTACGACTGAGAACAGAGAGGGTTCTGTCTGGTCCTTGTTCTCACAGTAGGTTTCCCACCAGTCCTTAACATGGGGGGTAGCTTTGAGGAGTGCAAAAATAATCTTCTCCCGGTCTGAAAAGTCATGAACAGAGAAATATCCTTCTAATAGATTCAACCATCTATTTACGGCATCTGCGTCTATTTGACCCTCAAATATGGGAATGTCAAAATTTACTTGTACCTTAAAGGGAGTCGCAACTCCAGAGTGGCTATTGGATGCAGATGCGCCGCCGGTGGGCAGCCGTTGAAGGATCTGAGCAAAGTTATCCATCATCGCGTTCATTTGTTTTTCGAGGGCCTCCTCGAGCAATATTTTGATAGGATCTCCTGCTCCCTCATCTTTCTTTTCGTCCCCCATGGGCGTCCGTCGAGGTTTGCGAGGCTGATCTTGCAAAGGTTCCACCAGATCAAGCCCTAGCTCCTTATACCCCGACCTCGTTGGGGACATGCAAAGAAAGATCGAGAAAAAGCAGACCGCTCTGATACCACTGATCCGGATTTATGCAGGAACGCAACAGAATAAACATATAACCATAAATACAGAGATGCAGCGGAAATAACACTTCATTTCATTAATATCAAAGAACTCAAATTTGCTTACAGGCAGAATGAAAATAAACTATTAGGCGCGTAGCTGGCATTCGCAAAGAGATGTATAAGCAGCAGCTCTCTCAATCATATTACAATGAGGATCAGGCCTCTTGATATCAGACACAATGGGAAATCCTCAATAGCCAAAACCCTAACCCTAGGAGATGAAGCGCCAAAACTATGGGCCCCGTTTGGGTAAATTGGTGTTTCAACTTCCTAGGGGCGTAACTTTGGCATACGATCTCCGTTTGATGAGTACCATACCTCGTTAGAAATATCTATCCGAGGACTACAAATTTTGAATGAGCAACATTGGTCCATGGACCCATTTTTCTCTCTGTTTTCCAAAAAAACGTCGTTTAGGGCCTCAAAACGGCTCTGGAAGTTCAGGACCCGAAAAACTGCTAAAAATAGTAAGTTGTGCTGAAACTGAAAAATTGAAAGAGACAATGGTGGGGCCCCAAGTGGAATAAGCGGGTGACCACCAATATCCACCTGGATCATGAGACCGAACATTTTCTATGTAGTTAACTATATGAGTCAAGCTATGGTTAAGCCTACCAAGCTCTTTTGAAAGGCGGGGAAGCATGTCTTGAGATACCTGAGGGGCACATCAGAGTATGGTCTATGGTATAGACAGATAGAGGGAGTGAAGCTTCAAGGCTTCACGGATGTAGATTAGGCAGGCAGTCCATTAGACAGAAAGAGCACATCAGGTGGGATCTTTAGCATTGGATCGACAAAAATTTCTTGGTACAGCAGGAAGCAGCAATCCGTGGCACTCAATTCGGTGGAAGCAGAGTACATGGCAGAAATTCAAGTTGCATGTGAGGCTATCTCGATGAGAAAGATCTTGGTTGGTTTTTTTGGTTCTCAGATGGATCCGACAGTGATACATTTTGATAATCAAAGTTGCATTAAACTCTCGATTAATCCTATGTTTCATGATAGGTCCAAGCACATAGCTATTTGGTACCATCATCTCAAAGATTGTGTGGAGAGGGGAATATTGTTGCTTCAGTACATTCCCACAGAATATCAGGATGCAAATATTCTGACGAAGACGCTCACGAGGAGAAAATTCAAATACCATAGAGGCAAGACTGGGGTGAAGGATAATCCCTTTCTTGTTGAGAGGGAGTGTTGAGATTCAACAAGAAATTTCAGCACCCACACCTAGTGTGGGACGACGAGGTCCCAACAGCACCTACACTAGGGTGGCACCCACCGGGCTAAATTTGGTGCATGTCTATTTTAGTTATCCCTTAATTAAGATGGAAAATAAAATGTAATCTAATCTCAAAATAACTTGTAATAGCTAACTGAGTGTGATAAACTCAGTTAACTCGTGAACTTCGAGTTGAGGGTAGTTGGTGAGGCATGTAGAGTAATTGTATTTGTAACAAAGTTCGAAGTGCAGTGGTGCATTACTTAATGTAGGTTGTAAACAGTTTAACTCAGTTAAGTGAGTTAAACTCAGTTGTGCTAGTTGTAATTGGTAGATACACTAGTGAGAGATCAAGTGAATTAAATATTAATTAATTCACAATCAATGATCTC
Source organism: Pinus albicaulis (assembly GCA_034641835.2). Taxonomy (NCBI): domain Eukaryota; kingdom Viridiplantae; phylum Streptophyta; class Pinopsida; order Pinales; family Pinaceae; genus Pinus; species Pinus albicaulis. Next base: position 475,378,734 of record CM076579.1, on the reverse strand, counting down.
ACATGCAACTGAGGATTTACTATTATTAGCTGCATGAATATCAGTTCCAGTGGAGACCCAGTTGAGATCTAGGTGAAAGGGATGTTGACTATCAGTTGTAGGAATATTGGGTTGCACCCATGGACCCAAACACTCATTGGATTCCCCATGATACTCAGCACATTTAAGGATGGAAAAATCTCCTATTTTTTAGGGATTGCATTCCTCATGAACTGCGTGAGCAAGGCAGGCTGTTAGGAGGGCTGAAATTGGTTAAGTATTTGTCATTTTTTGCTGAGGAAAATGTGAGACAGATAGCTGAGTGTTGGAGATACTTGTGAGGAGAGGGAGTTGTGTTTGTTTCATGTATTCATGTTGAATATACAATAGAATATAGTGGGGTTTTTTAGCAGCAATCTTTCCCCATGAAATTATCAGTGTTGTGGTTTGATTTGATTCTTTCTTTGCTTCATGTAATTGGCGATTGTGTTTAATTTCTGCAAGTGATTTGTAGAATTGATTCAGTATCTAGATTTAGTATATTGTTAGATCGGTTTCAATACATGATATACATATATGTTGTATAATTTATACATGGAATCAGAGCACATGAAATTACTACAGTAAAGAAGAAGCTGATTTTGTGACTGAATAGAATTCGAATTTACAGAAAGAGTTTCTTGGTGCTACATCTGATTCAGGATCGAAATGGATTTCAATGGCTTGAGATTAGAGTATGCACTTGAGAGAAACTCTAACTATATTGCTTGGAAATATAGGATGGAGGCAGTACTCAAAGACAATGGCTTGAAGGAATTCATTGATAATGATATTCCTAAACCCATTGTGACATGTTGCAAATCTTGATGCATGGCAAAAGAAAGTGGCAAAGGCGAGGAGGATCTTATTGGAGGGAGTACGAGACCACATTGTCTCAAGTCTCCATGGCAAAGTGACACCATATGCTATGTGGAAAGCTTTGAAAGATATATTTCAGAACTATATTGATTTGGTGTGCCTTTCTCTTCTGGGACTTCCCAAGAGTTGGCACAGTTCTGAAGACTCTGTCAATGGAAGGGAAAAAATTTCAGATTGGGAACAACTATGGTCAGATTTGGTGCAGGATGAGTTTAGACAAAATACCAGAGATGGATCTTCATCTAAGCATGAGGATGAAGAAGATAGTGCTTTGGCTACCAAGGTGAATAAGGGGAAAGGAAAGAAATTTTATTCCAAATTTGAGTCAAGTAAAGATGGTAAGAAGCACAATATGTCCAGAGTGAAGTGTTTTCACTATCACGAGCATTGGAATTATGCCACAAACCATCCACAAAAGAAGAATAACAAGAAGGCTGCTATATTTGCAGCTAGTGAGGCTTTGGCCTCGCAATCTGAGCTTGACTTCTCACTCATTTCATGCATGGTGTCAAGTGCAATGGGTTCGGTGTGGTACTTGGATAGTGGTGCTTCCTTTCACATGATGGGAGACAAGGAACTTTTTAGTAGCTTGGAGGAGAAGGACCTCCAGATGCATATCAAAATGGGGGATGACGGAAGGTACAATGCTACCAAGATTGGTACTATTACCTTTCAAAGACATTCAGGTAAACCCTTTCAATTAAAAGATGAAATGCATGTGCCAAGCTTAAAGAAAAAATTGGTCTCAATTGCAATGTTGTTGGATAGAGGCTATGATGTTGTTTTCAATGAAGGTAAAGCTTTCCTGTGACACAAAACAACAGGACACGCCAAGAAGATAGGTATTTGAGTTAAGAATCTCTATAAACTGGATGTAGATGGTTGTGCAGCAATGATGGGCAAGGCGGACAAAGTGGTGAGTCGGGATGAGGGTGAGTTCTGGCACAAGAGGTTGGGCCATCTACACCATGGAGCCTTGAAAGTCATGCAGCAAATTTCTCAGAACTTCCAATGGGAACACTTGCTCAGTTAGATACATGCAAGGGGTGTATCATGGGGAAGTATGTAAAGGCCACCTTTCATGAGAAGGAGAACCGAGCTTCAGGAATCCTTGAGAGAATCTACTCAGACGTGTGTGCACCATTCTCTATTGCTTCGACAGCAAAACATAAGTACTATGTGATATTTTTTTATGACTCTTATCATAAGTGCTGGATCTAGTTAATCCAAAAGAAAGACCAGACATTCTCAAAGTTTCTTGAGTTTAAAGCACTAGTGGAGAAAGACACGGGGAAGCAAGTGAAGGCTCTTAGGAGCGATAATGGTGGTGAGTACATCTCTAATGAATTCAAGAACTTCTGCAGCAAAGAAGGAATTCGAAGAAAACTGATAACACCTCATAACCCACAACAGAATGGGGTTTCTGAAAGAAAGTACAGAATGATTGTGGGTGCAGCGTGAGCGATGTTGCATGATCAGTTCCTACAATTGCATATGTGGGCGGAGGCATGCAATGCAACGGTACATGTGCAGAACCATGGTCCTCATAGGATAATTGGCATGAATACACCTAAAGAGGCTTTTACTCGTAAGAAACACGATGTTTCACATTTTAAGATTTTTGGCTCATTTGTTTATGTACATGTGACAAAATACGCCAGGAAGAATATGGAACCAACAGCTGAGGTTGGGATATTTTTGGGGTACACTGAAACTCCGCACAAATATCGAGTGTATTTTCCAAACAGCAGAATTACTGTTGTGCGATGAGATATAAAATTTGATGAGTAGAAATCCATGCGGTTGTCCCTTGAGAGGGAGCTATACTTGCATTGAGAGGGGGAACTATTGGTTCCTAAGAATGAACCTCAAGATGTGGATCAGCCACATGCGAAGGATCATGGAGTGGAGGAAAACACTCATGTAGAGCCATCCATCAGAAATGGTAGAAGGCGCACCATGAAAGCTAATAGATTGAAACTTAATGCAGCAGAGAATGTAGGAGCCCCTACTTCACTACGTAGACAGAGACAGTCTCTTGACAGGATTATTGGATACATGGCACTTATGAGAAAATGTATTGTGACTGAACCATATTCCTTTGAGGAAGCAATGCAGCAACAAACCTGGGTTGATGCTATGGTAGAGAAGTATGACTCCATTGTCAAGAACAGTGCATGGAAGATAGTCCCAAGACCGGTTTAAAAATCAGTGGTTGGATCTAGATGGATCTACAAGGTAAAGCAAGTTGTTGATGGGAGTGTGGAGATGCACAAGACCAAATTTGTGGCTTGGGGATTCTCACATATTGAGGGTATTGACTATGAAGAAACCTTTGCACCATTCATAAGGTATTCTTCCATTAAATCTATCCTTGCACTCTCAGCGCAGATGGGGTGGCGCATTCATCATATGGATGTGAAAATTGCATTCCTCAATGGGGTTATTAAGGAGGAAATGTACATAGAGCAGCCAGAAGGTTTCGAAATCCTCATCAGTGAGCCCTATGTGTGCCGAATCAAGAGAGCATTGTATGGTCTAAAGAAAGCACCTTATGCTTGGTACACTCAAATTGACAGCTATTTCACTGGGTTGGGCTTCACCAAAAGTGAAGTGGATGAAAACCTATAACAGATTGTGGTTGATGGTAAGCTTTTGATTATTTTACTTTATGTATATGATCTAATCTTGATAGGTGATGATAAGTTGATATTTTCTTGCAAAGAGGACCTTCCAAGATAATTCGAAATGAAGGAAATGGGACTCCTTCTTAGTTTCTTGGCTTGGAAATATGGCAGCGGGATGGTGAACATTTTGTGTCTCAGGGAAATTATGCAAAGTAGATACTGGGTAAGTTTCACATAGAGAGCTGCAAACCCATGGAGACTCCTCTTCCAAGAAATTGGAGGAAGGAGGATGCTACTTCTATGGAGGTAGTGGATGGTACTGTCTATAGGCAGTTAGTTGGTTCACTAATGTATTTGGTGAACACAAGACTGAACATTTTCTATGCACTTAACCAGCTGATTCAAGCTATGGTTAAGCCTACCAAGCTCTTTTGGAAGGCGGGGAAGCATGTCTTGAGATACCTGGGGGGCACATCAGGTTATGGTCTATAGTACAGAGGAACAGAGGGAGTGAAGCTTCAAGGCTTCACAGATGGAGATTGGGCAGGTATTCCATCATACAAAAAGGGCACATCAGGAGGGATCTTTAGCATTGGATCGACAACTGTTTCTTGGTACAGCAGGAAGCAGCGATCCGTGGCACTCAGTTTAGAGGGAGCAGAGTACATGGCAGCAACTCAAGCTGCATGTGAGGTTATCTGGATGACAAATATCTTGGTTGGTTGTTTGGTTCTCAGATGGATCCGACAATGATACATTGTGATAATCAGAGTTGCATTAAACTCTCGATTAATCCTACGTTTCATGATAGGTCCAAGAACATAGCTATCTGGTACCATCATCTCAGAGATTGTCTATAGAGGAGAATAATTTTGCTTCAGTACATTCCCACGAAAGATCAGGATGTAGATATTCTGACGAAGGCACTCACCAGGATAAAATTCGAATACCATAGAGGTAGGATCGGGGTGAAGGATAATCTATTTCTTGCTGAGAGGGAGTGTCGATATTCAACAAGAAATTTCAGCACACATGCCTAATGTGGGACTAGGAGGTCCCAACAGCAGCACGTACACTAGGGTGGGACCCACAGGGCTAAATTTGGTGCATGTTTATTTTAGTTATCCCTGAATTAAGATGGACAATAAAATGTAATCTAATCTCAAAATAACTTGTAATAGTTAACTGAGTATGATAAGCTCATTTAACTCATGAATTTCGAGTTGAGCGTAGTTGGTGAAGCATGCAGAGTAATTCTAGTTGTAACAGAGTTCGAAGTGGAGTGGTGCATTAGCTAATGCAGGTTGTAAAAATTTTAACTCGGTTAAGTGAGTTACACTCAGTTGTGTTAGTTGTAACTGTTAGATACACTAGTGAGAGATCAAGTGAATTAAATATTAATTGATTCACAATCAGTGATATCACATGCAACTGAGGATTTACTATTATTTGTTGCATGCATATCAATTCCAGTGGAGACCCAATTGAGATCTAGGTGAAAGGGATGTTGACTATCAATTGTAGGAATATTGGGTTGCACCCATGCACCCAAAAACTCATTGGATTTCCCATGATACTCAGCGTAGTTAAGAAAGGCAAAATCTCCTATTCTTTATTGATTGCATTCCTCATGAATTGCGTGAGAAAGGCAAGTTGTTAGGAGGGTTGAAATTAGCTAAGTATTTGTCAGTTTTTGCTAAGAACAGTGTGAGAAAAATAACTGAGTGTTGGAGACTTTTTTGAGGACAGGGAATTGTATTTGTTTCATGTATCCATGCTGAATATACAATAGAAGATAGTGGGGTTTTTAGCAGCAATCTTTCCCTAGGAAATTACATGTGTTGTGGTTTGATTTGATTCTTTCTTTGTTTCATGTAAATGTTGATTGTGTTTAATTTTTGCAAGTGATTTGTAGAAGCGATTCAATATCTAGCTTTAGTATATTGTTAGATCGGTTTGAATCCATGATATACATATATTTTGTATAATTTCTACACAGTGCACCTTTGCATGGAGGTATTGGCACTGCAACGCAGTTAGTCCCTTGTAGAGGAGCGTTGGTCAGTTAGTGGGTCATATAATATATACTTCAAACCTTGGAAATCTAGCAATTGAAGCCATGAAAGGAATGTCTTCACTTAGGGCATATAGAAACTAAAATTAAGGGGATGATAGACCCTATTCATTGTTCCTCGGGGATGATTCCCAGTTTGACCAGTTCTTGGGGGATGATGCCTAAATTGACCTATAACAGCTGCCCACTAAATCATGAAGTCAAAATAGTAATAGTATTTGGATGAGATGCTTTACAATGTGATGAGTAGGATCTGAAGCGGATGGTGACCTGCATCAATCTTGTAGTACATTACATCATGAGATTTTTCATCTTGGACATGAATTGTTGAGAGAGGCATACCCATGCTTAACACATAAACTATCATAACATGTACATAATTTAGAAAGTCATCTACATTGGAATGTTGCCCGATATAGACATGCCTACAGATATAGGACCATGTTCGGATGCCAATCTATATGTAAAGTCATCGTACAGATGATGTGTACAACAATCCTAAAATCGCAACCCAAATGGATGAAACTAGATCCAGATTCTTCTTATCTCGTTCACTCGATTGTTTAGGTACAAGTATAACCATGCGAATATATGATCTAAAGTCGAACAGGGGAAGACATCGTCTAATTACCAGCCAATGATGTGAGTTTTTAACAGATGCGAGAAAACCACCATTGATGTTAATGAATCTCAAGGTACTGCAGTACAATCTGCAAGGTGTGAATAAATTATTTGATGTCGAATAGAAAACAAAATATTTCAGTCGAAGGTCCAAAAGCGAGAAACTTTCCAATGATGTAGCAAGCCTTAGGGTACTGGAAGATGTTTCTAAGTAAAATTTCTGGATAATGGACTGATGCCGACATGAAGTAACTTTATCGCGAAATGGGAGTAATGATTTCGAAGACAAAATGTGACTTGATATAGAAATGTTCAAGGATGAATGTCATGAAAATGAAGGTTTATGATTATTTCAAAAATATGAGGAACTATTGGATGACTTCTCTTGAACATATCGGTGACACTGAGATGAGTTGGCAGCATTGACCCAAAACCGAAGTGGAGGTATGATGAACCATCAAGAATATTACCCAACCCAAAAGTCACGGTGATGGAGTGAAAGTGTCATGTTCAAGGGTAACCTGCTACCATCAAGTGTTATGTTCTTTTTCCAAAATTTTCCCAATCATTGCTGACCAATACCTCTTTATTTTTTAACAAGCTTGAGGAGGGTAACATATGCTTGATCTATAATTCAACCCTTTGGGTGAATCCATCGCTATTTAATAATTTAACGAGTCTAGCGATAAATGAAACTCGATCTTGCCATGATCGACAAGTACATCGCTATTTTATTTTTTAATGAGTCTAACAACAATGAAAACCCGATCCTTTTTCATGTTTAGAGAGTTTGAAAAAATAGGACAAAAGGAAAATCCATGAGTCCTTTTTCGTAAATTTGTCACTCAGGTCCGAAAAAGTGTAAAATGATCCTGAGAAAACCTCTTATCCATGTTCGAATAAGGTTTTCCTTTTTCATAAATAATCTATCTCAGTCCGGAAAAGGGTTAAAATTATACTTAGTAGATGTCGTTTCATTTACTTTTACGAGCTTGAAAAGACAAGTGCTCAATAATATTTCACATTATCGGAGTCTGAAAAGAGCTAAAAGAAGACTCTAGGGGGTTCCTTTTTCACAGTTATCAAAGCTCTAAAAAGAAATAAAATTTTTCTTTAACTCCTTTTTTCATTTTTATAAAAGCTTGAAAAAGAAGGATAAAAAGATGCTTTGTGGTCAGATCATTCTTGAATAAGTTTGCACACTAATCTCACTGTATCAGCTATAAAACCCATTTAGAGAACCATCAAATGAATTAAAAATACATGCTTCATAGTAAAAACGAATAAATACCATAGTCACAGAATTAAATATTATTTATAATAATCAAAATGACTAATTAAAAGAGTTTTTACCATTCATTATTACTATTACAAAGTTACCATTTGAAAATTAGGAGCTTTGAACTAGTTTTTCCCTCGAACTTCAGTGGTTGATTGCAACAGTTTCAGTGGAAATTTTCTCTTTCTGTTTCATCCAGGTTGGAGCTATGATCCTTCTCTTTCTTTATGTATCATTTATGTTTCATTTTGTTATTCATCAGTATTTTTCACTTGTTGGTGATGACTATTTGTAACAGCCAAGTTTTCTAGCAGCTGATCTAAAAAATTGTCAAATTTGCCAGCTAGAAAACACCCATAAACATTTTTTGCCCTCCTACCTTTTCAATCCACCCATGACGAGATGAAACCTCATTATCAAGCCCCATCTAGCCTCAGCCATACTAGCTTGTCCATCAAATCCAAAGAAAACAATCCAAATCTATCCAAAGAAGTCTCCCCTAAGTTAGGTAGTGGCGCTTTAGGCATTTCTCCCTTGGAAAACTATCCTAAAGCCAAAGAACCTCCATCTGCTACAGACCAGTCATAATAGACCTCCTCATTCTGCAAAAAAAGATGGTTACACCCTTAAGTCGCGCCACTAACAAGCCCTAAAGTCTCAACAATGCACATGCCCTAGGTAAAACTGATATTAGGTGATTTTACAGTGTTTCAATGGATCTTTCAAAGAGTAGAAGTGTACCAGCATCCCAGAAGACATTATTTGGCTCAACATGAGAAGATATTTGCTTCTCATGTGATTTTGAGCCTGGGATGCAGCTACAGGGCAGAGAGTTGTTTCTTTAAGCTCATGCGATCACAGTCAAAGGTTAGTAAATTATGAATGACAAGAAGTGCTTTGCAAATACTAACCAAAATTCTTGTGATGTCTAAAGATGCACAGAGATATTTGAAAAGCAAAATTACATGTCTCATAGAAGTGCCCATCTTGACTATTATCAATTTATCATTCTTCATTTGCTCAAGCATGAAAAGGCAGTGAAAGGAAAAATAACATTGTTAAACGCTGATGAAATGGCATCACTAAGAAAAAACTCCTTCATTTTATAAGCAGAAGGTTGAGGACTGAGAAAACCTCCTTCATTTTATAAGCAGAGGTTTGAAGACTGAGAAGGCCTCCTTCATCTATAAGCATAGGGCCAGGGATAAAGTTTGTTTTTAAGTTTTTCACTAACTATAAAGGCAAATTTTAGGAACAGTGGAAGACAATTGAAGGTTTCTGAATAAAAATGATGTTAAAGGCAGAGGAAAAGCAGTGGGTTTTTAAAAATTGTTTGCATGAGTGTCATTGTTATTGAATTACAATGAGAAGCTAGTGGGTTGATTATCAATGAAGAAATATTATTAAGCAGATGGCCAAAGGAGTCAAACAGTCTTGGTCTCAAACTAACTTCTGCCATCATGAATAAAGGAAACCACTATCAGTGTGTTCATCAAACATTCTTCATTTGGTTGAGATAGAGGTTGAAAAGAAACCAAGCATCTGTCAAAAAATAGGCCTCCTTCATCTATAAGCAGAGGGCCAGGTACAGTGATTGACTTTAGGGTTTTCACTGATTGAGAGACAAATTTTAAGAACAGTAAGAGACATTTGAAGGCTTCTGAATAGAGAAATGGTGTTAAAAAAACAAAGAGAAAGCAGGGGTACTGTAATAATCCTAGAGGGTGATCTTATCTCTTATCAGAGTTTCTTTCAAAAAGCAGTCTAGAGCCAACATGAAACAACCTTACTGAGGTTGAGAGATGGGTTAGACACAGGACAAAGAGTGATGATTATTTTTCAAAAAGTCATGTTCTTCCTGTTCATGAAGAATTTTCTTTCAATAACTCATCACAGTGGACAAGAAGGTAACCTGAGCTTAGTTTTCTCAAAGAGGCTTTGCAAATAGACACACAGGTTCATAAAGGTGCAAGAAGGATTATGGTATGTGTTTCAAGGTCAGGAACAACACTCAAACCGAATAAAGCATGCCACTGTTACAAATGAAGGCCTGTTCTTTATGGAAATATGTCAAAGATGATAGTAAAGCCCAGGTGAGTACAACTGATTTTCACCTCACAGTCAAAGAGAAAAGTCATTTGGAGAATGCATCTACAGTCACTATATGGATTTGAGCCAGGTTTCCCTCTAACAAGCAGATATAAGCAGAGGAAAGACATGTCCCCCCTTTAATAAGCAAACAGTGAAAGGAGTTTGGCCCTTGAATGATTTTCTTATAAGTGGATAGGTTCATATCTATTAAAACTGTCCAAGTAGCATGCACAGCCTTTTTTTTTACCAACGTTATTTGAAATATAGGCTCCTTATAGCACTTTCAAAGTCATTTTGGTTTTTTTCATTATAAAACAAGGCTTTTGTTTTAAAGAAAAAAATGTTCAAACTCCCACCACGCAAATATCAAAGGGACGTTGGTTTTTTCATACTATAAAGAGTGGTTTGAACGTTGGAGGATCCCTTTTTTCATTTCAAAAACGCAAAAAACACCTCTTAGCTGTTCACTAGACCGAAGCAGGAGTTCTTGAGCGAAAATTTGCAGAATTTAAAGCTTGGAGACTGCGCGGCACACCTGGAAAAGTGTGCGGCGCGTTTAGGAGTAAGTTTACGAAGGGGTTGTATTGTTGCACGGTGCGCCTGTAGGAGCCGGTCACTACTGCCCACCATCGACCGGACACCTTTTCTATTGCGCGGCGCCTTCCCGTTTCAACGTGTCGCGCATGTTTCAATAGTCGAAACGCCTTCAACCAGCCATGTAAGCTGCTCAAACTTTTCAAACAAAGGCTGCCATCCATTTTTAAGATATTTTCATTTACCTCCTTGCTATATTCGAGCTGCTAAGTGGTGATTAAAAAAGAGAAACTCTCAGTATAAATCAAGGTGTGTTGGGGTAAATAGTTTGAAGAAGATTGTTTCAGTTGGATGAAAGTGGAGTAGTCATTTTTGTTTCAAAGAACCTAAAGCTACCCTCAAGACTATGATAAGCCATAAACACTGTCAGCTATATGTATTGGTGAAAACAGTGGTAAGGAGGGTTGAATTTTTTGTTTAAGATCTGAGATTGTTGTGGCTATGATTTCCCAACATTGACATAGTGAAAGTGGTGTGTTTTTATTGGTGTCAAAAGGCCTAATAAACTACCCTCAAAACAGTGTTAGAAGGTGAAGCAGTTTTTGAAAGGAAAACACAGTGTTCCTAAGTTGAAACAGTGAGCCTAATTTAACAACAATGATCATGCATGAATGACTTTGTCACTTTCAAAAGTCTTCTCTGTGTGGAAAAAAAGTAAAACCAATGCCTCCTTTGATCCATGAAACAGAATGTAGTGAGTGAAGCTGTTATTTCAATTTGAAGGTGTTTTGTCTAACTGTGTGTGAGAAATAGTGAATACAAGGAGGGTGTTTTTGATTGGGAGGAGTGTTTTGCCTCTGTCTAAATACAAGTTTGTCTTGTTTTTATCAAAACATAAAGGATCCTTGTAAACTTACCCAGCCACAGTAACATTTTGACTATGTGCTTGTTATTTGATAACCATTTGTTGATTGGCATACAAAGGGAAACAAGCAGTGATTTGTAAGGAGCAGAGAGCTGATATTAAAGAACCATTTCACACAGCATTTGAGGCATTTCCATTGGTCAAACAGTGACTAACAAAGAGGAAAAATTTGTGTGCTTGAGAAGAACTTTCCACAAGCTATTTGAGGCACCTTGGTGTTGCAAAGAGCATTCAAAACAAGATGCCTCTCAGGCAGGACAGTAGGAGTGGATTGCATAAGAGATTTGAGCCTGTTTCCATTGAAGAAGTGAATGCCCACCCATCAGTCTTGTTTAATTTCCATGAGGTTGGGTGTTTAGATTTTTGTCAAAGAGTGCAAGAGGTGAATATTTTTTCTCCTTTGACACATCTTTGCGCTTTAAGGTTTCAAGACAAGCATTTCCAGCTGGCAGGCCTAGACTTCAAATTCTCTCCAAGGTCCATCTCCAAGGCCACTAAAATCCCTTATATTGGGGAGAAGTGGTTTAAACAAAGCTACTTGGACTCAGAATATTACAAGCCCTTTCTAAAGCCCGAGCACAAAGATTCATGTCCTTCCATTTTCCCCTTCTCATATCTTTTGACTAGCTACGCCCCCCTCATGAAGATCATCATGAAATACTTCACTTGTGAGGGAAGATTCTCCCAAGTCTATGCTTATCACATCCGACTGCTCATGAATTTCACTAGGGCCAAGTTGCTAAATATTCCTTTCTTCTTACACAGGAACATTGAGAAAATGGCCTCCACTGTTCAGAAGAAGCCTCCTTCACAGCAAACAGCCTTCCTCTTCCATCACTCTCTCATCAAAGTCATCATTCTTCATCAGCTTGAAAAAAAGGAGGTCTCTTGGGATACTTTCATCACCCATCCAGATTTCTCCACTGTCCCTCCAGTTCATACATCGCCTACACCTCCTACTCACCATCCTTCGCCTTCTTCTAGCAAACCTATTCCCAAAAAGCTCAAGTTTACCACAGAACAAACAAAGGAGCCTGAAGAAGGAGAAGAGCATGACCATGATGAGGAAGAAGGACATGAGCAGGAAGAGGAAAGTGATGATGAGCAGCAGCAAGGGGATGAAGAAGAAAGTGTTGATGAGCTGCATCACAGTGAGACAGAACAGTAAGGGCATAAAGATGCTGAACAGGAGCAGCATGAAGGTGATGAACAGGGGCAGCCAAAAGATGTTGAACATGAGTAGCATGAAGGTGATGAACAGGGGCAGCCAAAAGATGATACACAGCAGCTATAGCAATATGAACAGCAGCCTCCTCAAGAGGAACAGTAACCTCAAGAAGAAGAGGGGCAGCAGGATAAAAATTTGCAGCACAGTGAGGAGGACAGCCCTCAAAGGAAAGTGCAAAAGGACAGCCAAGGAATCCATAAAGAACTCCAAGATAGTGGCAAAAATGAGGGCCAAAATGACAAGGGTAAAGAGCCCATGGAGCATGTGCTAGATGCCTCTCCTAGGCAAGGGGCCATGCTCTCTTCTCCGAAAGTCACCAAGCCCCCGACAGTGAAGAAAAGGGTGCCTAGATTTGTAACTCCAAATGTGACTAGGGCCCTCCGAAGCAAGGGAAAATTGCCCAAGAAACCCATGGTTGAATTTCCCAAGAGGAAGAGTACTAGAAGAGCCACCCAAAGCAAAGGGAAGGACAAGGAAGAAAGCAATCATGAACAGGAAAGGGAATTCGACATCATCCAAATCCAAAGTGATGATAGTGATAATGAAGCCCGGATCCTAGAAAATCTCTTGATCCATAGAAAAATCCAGATTGATGCCTTGAGGGCTAATCTTCATAGAGCTAGGAATTTCAATCACTTTTGCAAGTCCAAAACAAGCAAATGAGTGTCCATATGGTTGTTAATGAGTGTCCATATGGTTGTTTATGAGACACGGGCAATCAAATACAAGAAGGAGGCCTCCAAAGAACAAGTGAGGTTGGAAGAACTCATGGGTGAGTTCGATGAAAGTGAAGGCGAAGATCAGCCTAGGCGAAAGATGCCAAGAACCATGGGGCTAAAAAAGGCCCTTGAGAAACAAAAAGAAGAAGAAAATGCCCTTCTCCAATCTACCCCTCTCACTGCATTATTCTAACAAGAGATAGAGAACAATCAGGAAGCATGGCTTGAGAGAGTTAATAATCACTTGGAGAAGAAATTGGAGAAGGTAAGCAGGGACTTGGACCTTCAACGGAGGATGACTGGGCATTATAAAAAGCTAAACTAGTTTGCCCAGCGGAAGTTGAAGGCTGTTCAGGAAAAACTCAAGGAGGCTAAAGGGAAGCGCCCGGCACAAAAATTGAGGAAAGACACCTCAAGACTCCAAATTTTGGCCTCTGCTTCACAACATGTTGCTGAAAACCCTTGAGGGTCATGCTCACCAATTTTGGGCGAAATTCGACATATTTTGGTTTTTTGTCATTTTTGGGTTTTTGGCCAAAACTCATGGGCTTCGCCATTTCAGTTTGGGACATCATCAAAGGATGAGAATGGTATCATTGGATGCCATATTTTTAGGGGCACATACTCAGCGATTTTCAGAACAATTGAAGATCTTTTTCTCCCCCAAAATGGCGAAAAACACTCGATTTTTCTACACTCTGCCCCATTTATCAGCAAGGCTTATTTTTTGGGTTTTTACACACAGGCCTATTTTTGGAGGACTTCTAGTGGTCAGTTGGGAGAAAAATAAACATTTTCGGAAAGTAGACACTCATAGCTTTCCAACGAGCTATCATGAGCCTCATTTATACATCGGGAAGGCCTCCAAAAGTTGCCGGCAAGTCAGGGGACCTTTTGCTGATGTATTTTTTGAGTATTTTTGTAAAAATTGAACCTTTCAAAACTGTTTTTTCCTCATGTGCGTTTAGCTATTTTTGTACATGAAAAGTTATGAAAAGTCAATTTATTTCCCTCTTTTAGCATTTTTTAGATATTTTATGAGATATTTTGTGCCTTGGGCTTTGCAAAGCCTCAAGGACAAAATAAGATATTTTGGATAGGCCAATGAGATTGCAAGTTGAACTAAGAGGTTTTCCTCACTTTGGCCTATATATTCCAAAGGCTTTCATTGTAAATAAGGCTGAACTTGATGAATAGAAGCAATATATGGTCATATAAGCTTTGGAAGAAATACTTGTCTCATGCTTTTGGATAGTCTCTTGGATGTTCTTGGATGATGAAAGAGGATTGTTGTTGGATTCCATGACTTGGTAGAATGGTATAGTGTCTCTCTTTTTGTTTTGTTTCCTAGTTTTCATTCACAAATCCATGTTCTTGCTTGCTATAGGACAGTAGAGAACAAATTTGAGACATGCCCTTGGAGGCACCTCAAATTTCCTGCTTCTTCATAGCTTCCATGTTTTCTTCATTCTTAGTCACATTAAAGAATTCTTGATTGCTCTTTAATAACTTAAGGATATTGTTGCTTGTTTCATTCATGGTTTTATGCATGCTAAGTATGATTTATGGTATGCCCTGCTTACTCATGGCTAGCCATAGCTCCATCTATGAAATTTCTCTTTGACTGATTAGATTGTCATTTGTTGAACCAAGGAGGTCTTGTTCTGATCTTTCCCTTTGCCTAAGACTATGCAATCTTGTTTTCAAAGTGCCCAATAGCTTGAAGTACTATGTTTAGGCATTCCGACATATTGATTTGAGTTGTTTTTATGCCTTAAATGTATTTCCCCAAAGTCTGATAGCCTTTTCCCAAAGTTAGAGAGTTATATATCTCTATGCCTGGCTTGAATGTTTATTTCTATGCATTGATTAGCTTAAAGTTACATTTCTCATGATTAATGGTTTACCCTACCATGTTTATGTCAGCTATTAAACTATTTATGCTTGAAATCCTTTGTTATTCACAAACTTGATGTCCATCTTACTCCATTTTTCCCAAAGATCCATTTTACCTCGAATCAAATCGGCCCTTCAACAACCTTGTATCACCATCTGATAGCTTTCTTGACCTTTTCGACCCCATAGCCCAGTTGATCTGACATCTTTTTACCTATCTTATATCTTTGATCAGTTTCATCCCTCACAACCTAAAAACCAAAACCAAAAAACCTACTTCATAACTAGCCTAATATCATAACACAATAAGCAAACACACAGATATCCCTTACACAAATAGAGAGAGCCCTATCTGAGTCCAGGAAGGCTAGGTCCTTGGGCTCCAAATATTGGTTTGATGTTACACTGTCATTTGGCTTGCCAATCAACCAAATCACGGGACCCTAACACATTTCATGGTCATTTATTAAGGTTTTGAGCCCCTTAGGGTAAATATATTACGCTCTGAGGGCAACGCACCCTTGAATTTCGAAAGGTGCATTGCAGTGCATTGAAATTGAAGGCCATATGCACTGCAATGCTCCATCCCTTCACCTGGGGTGCGTTGGGCGCATTTTTCATTTTTGTTTCTTGTTGTGTGCCCAAAATTTCCCAAGTTTTTTGCATAAAATGCATCCTAATGAAGCTTATGATTGTGTTTCAGGTATTCATCGAATCAAAATGATGATTACGTGGTGATAAAGAGAACATGAAGAAAAAAATATGATTTCCCTAAACGATATGGTTACAGTAAGATCCCTCAGAGATTGCAGGGTGCTAAAATACTTTAGATTGTCAGGGATGTGGCAGAAAATGGAAATATTGGAGTTCCTATTTCATTCATGGGATCTGATATTGTAGGCTTTTCACATTGGGGACAAAGTGCTCCCAATATTGGTTGAGGATATTTACTTTCTCACGGGATTATTGAGGCGAGGTTCTCCCATTTCCCTCACAGGATCTGCTCCTGGAGGAGAAACAGTGAGAGATTACATACTGCAGCACTACCATCCAGGGACTGAAGTGAGTAAATATGGGAAAATAAATATCTGTGATGTGAATGATCTACCCTTGAGAACCATCCTTTTTACTATCGCAAAGCTTTCCGGTTCCACGACACTACATGTTGCAAACAGATCATTCATGCAATATGCACTTGATTGTTTAGAACCAAAAATATTAAACTAGGTTGAAGCAGTACTCTATCAGATGAAAGAACAGCTAACCAAAGCAAAGGGTGGAAGGAAGAAGAATTTCAACTATGGCTCAATCCTGATTTCCTTCTCCTTAGAGTGGATTCCATTGATGTAGCCACAACATGTTACACTGGGCATATCTAGTCCTAGAGATCCACGAATGCAAAGAAGGGTTGAATTGATGGCTAGACATGTCGGTCAATAGATCATCGTATTCTCTACTTCATTCTTTGCCTAGTTCAGATGACATATGGTCGCCATAGATTAGTATGCATACACAGGAGTAGATTTCCGAGGAGATCCAGGCTTGATTCTACCAGACGATGCTCAATGGGGTGCAATAAGTAAGAATTTTTTGACTATATTTTTTTATTTTTCTAAGATTTCTACATGTTTTTGTATTTTTATATTTCCCAAGACTAAAATAAAGTTTTTAAGTACACATATGTGGGTCGGGTTTGACGATTGGGTCAGCTAGATTAGGGAGCAAGTGAGCCGGTAAATAGGGTTGTCGGGAGAGAAGTCCTTTGGGATTTAGATATGACCGAGACTCTTGCTGAGCTACAGAAGAAAGTGGAGGGATTGAATCTTGGGATTCTGGATTTCCGGATCGAAGAGTTACCTATGAGACTTTAGCGCTACACTATTGGCATTCCTAACCAGTGGATGTGGTTATTGCGTAGGATAGCTAGATCAATAGCTTGTTATCACGAGCATCACTAGTTTACTTTGACATTTTGCATACATTTTGAGGTCAGATGACCAATGTGTCTTGGGCACAAATTTTTTAAAAACCTATAACTATCTATCTATTTATTTTCAGTGCTTTCCTATGTTTATTGTGCAATCCTATTCAATTATGTGATGTGAATTGAAAATATGTCTTTACATGTGTTGCAAATGTCTATTTAAAACATAATTCGCTAAGGAATTAGTTAATGTATTCAAATTTCTAGAAATGTGTTGATATTGAATAAAATCAAAATGTCTTTCCAAAATTCAAAATTTTAGGAACGTACGATGCAGTGTTGGATTTCAGACAGTATAAACACTATGAAGTTGCAGTACAACAAGTTGTGAGTCTAAGCTAATGATGATACAGATAATACCAAATGAAATGGAATCAAAGAGAAGTTCAATCAACGCGCTATACTCAACGATATTGTTTGTAGATTGATTGATACAAATCCCTTGAAAGCTCACTAGCTCGCCACCTAGAGAAAAAATGGCCCATGCTACAGAGGATAGGTTTTGCGTACTATGACTAGCGCCATCAAAGTACCCAACGAACGGTTCCAAAGATTTAGAAATTTGTGATGAAATGTAAAGTGGATTACTAACTTCAAGAAAACTCTAGAAAAACAAACTAAGACATTAAATGTGAATCAAAATCATATATACAATATAATACAAAATTTTACTACGCTCAATTAAGCATAGTAACATTTAAGATACAACCCATTACGAGGCTCCGCCAATGGAATTCCATCATAATCTACTAACTCATAGGTGCCCTTAGCCAAAACTCTTTTGACAATGTAGGGGCCCTGCAATAGCAGCTCGAATTTTCCTGTACCTATCAAATCAGCTTCTTGATCATAAATTAAGACCAGGTCACCCTCAAAGAAGATGTGAGGCTAGACATGTTGGCAGTATTGCGCCTTGATTCATCTCTTATGGGCTTCGTTGGCCAATGTGACTTCACGACGTGTTTCATCTAGAAGGATGAGGTTAAAAATACATGCTTCTTCAGTAGAGGTGTCAAGTAACAAGTAAACAGTGAGTTTTAATGATGGTATTTAACACTGGATTGGTAAGATAGCTTCCAGACCATACACCAATTGAAAGGGAGTAAATCCGGTTGCATTTCTCACCGAGGTTCAATATGCCCACAAAGATAAGTATAGGATTAAATGCCAATATTGTTTATGAACTTCTATCATTCATTGAAGAATTCCCTTAAGAATATTTTTAATGGGTTCAACTTGTCCATTGGATTGTGGATAATAAGGATTAGAACTATCATGTGATAGTCCTAATTTGGCAGTCAACTCATTCACTATGTGATTGTGAAAATGCTTACCATGACCTGTGATTATAGCTTGTGGTACACCAAACCGTGAGATGACATGATTGAAAAATAAAAATGCAGTTGTTTCGCCTATGTTATTGAATGTAGGCATTGCTTCGACCACTTGGTAAAATAGTCTACTGTGACAATTATATAGCCATGCCCCCCAGAAAAATGAGGGTTGCAGGGCATGAAGTCAATGCTCCATTTTGCAAATGGTTCCACAGCGATAACAAGATGTATCGGCACTGGCGGCTTGCGGATTTTACGATCAAATATCTGGCACACATGACAACTTCTGACCGCGAGGATGCAGTCGCAAAATATGGTAGGCCAAAAGTAACCAGCACCAAGAATATTTTTCACGGTAGCGTATCCAGACAAATGTCCACCACAAGCCCCATCATGACAATCATTTAGAAATTTTTCGGCCTCCTCATGAGTGAGGACCTCCTTAAAATTACATTGACACCACAATGATAAAGTGTATCACCAATGATCAGATAATCTTTGGCTTGGTATCAAATACGTCGTTGTTGAGAGCTAGAGGTATCAGGCCGGAAAGTCTTGGTTTGGAGATAAATGATTAAATCCCCATACCAATGGTCAGATGACCTGATTGGAAACAGAGACTCATCAGGAATTGATGGTTCCGATGTAGTAGCAATACTATCAGAGGGAAGGTTGCAGAGAAGCTTAGCCAAAACTAAAGACTTATTTGACTTGGATTTGATGAATTCCAAATCAAATTCCTGCAAAATGATGATCCATTTTGAATATTTTCCCCCCAAAAATTGACGTGACAGAATGTATGTCATGGGGTTGCAATATGAAATTACAATGGTCTTCTGGAGCAAGATATAATGGTGAAATATTTAGATAGCTTGAACAGTCGCCAAGGCAAGCTTTTCGATGTATGAATACTTCACTTTTGTATCATTGAGATTACGAATCAAATAATATATCAGATGTTTTATCCCATATTCTTCTTAGACCAATACCATAGCAATGGTCGTATCTGCCAGGACGATATATAGGAAATAATCACTCTGATCATTGGGGGGATACATTAATGACGCTCAAATTAGTGTATCCTTGACATCATCAAAAGAAGCTTGTGCAACCTTATCTCAATGGAAGGGAATCCCTTCTTTCAAGAGACAAGTAATTCCTTTAGCCATTTCGGCATAATTGGGTATGAACCTCCTTAGGAAGTTAGCCTTTCCTTGAAGTTTTTGTAACTGAAGTAAATTTGATGGTGCAAGTAAATCAAGAATGGCCTGGACCTTCAGTGGGTCGATTCGAATTCCATATTTTAAGACAATGAATCCAAGAAAGCAACCAAAAAAAACAAAAAACACACATTTGTGTGGATTCAGGTGTATTTTGTAGTGTCAGCAGCGTAAAAATATAGCTCTCAAATGCATCGGGTGATCAGTCCAGTTTTGTGAATGCGCGGAAAAATCATCTAGTTAAGTTTGAAAAATGTGCTTGATGTCATTGAAAGCATAATCCATTTCTCTCTGAAATGTTGCCCCAACGTTCTTTAAACCAAATGGTAGTTTATGATAAGTGAATATGCCCCAGGGACATCAGATGAATTTTGTCTTATATTGGTCCTCTGGGCGGATATTGATTTGATTTTAACTGGAGAATCCATCCATGAATGAAATGATTTCACACCCGGCACATTCGTCAATAATCTGGTCGATAAAGGGAATAAGATAGTTGTCTTTTGGACAAGCAATATTGGCATCTCGATAATCGACGCACACTCTTATTGTCCCTTATTTCTTCATGACAGGAAAAATATTGGAAACCCAATCAGTAAGCGGAACAGGGTAAATGAAACCAGCACGCAAAAGTTTTTCAACTTATGATTTAATGGCATCAGCCTTCTTCGGATGAACAGGACGAAGGCGTTGACGTATCGGTCTGACATCAGGGTAAATTTTAATGGTGTGTTCAACAATAATAGTATCTATGCCTAGAATTTCCACATAAGACCAAGAAAATATATCTCAGAATTCATAAAAGAGAGAGCGATAAGTTTCGAGTTCGGATGGAGAACAAGACACGTCGATATGAATGTTTTCTACAACGTCGGTTTTGGTCGAAATATCGATAGAAATGGTTTCTTCAATATCTGATAAATTTCGCTCAGATTCGATAGCATTAATGGGAAAATAATTTGAAAATAAAGTTTTGATCGATCGCTAATATAGTTCAATAATATTATCTTCTTCGTAATCCTGAAGATGGGAATGATGATGATGATCTTCCCATGGTTCTCCTTCTAGCATCATGGATTCTACAATGCCCTCATCAGTCAAGAAATTGGATGAAAAAGGATCAGATGGAGTACCAAAATCTAATGAACAATCAACCCAAATGATCGGCAACGATGATTTAGGATTCACCGCCAAATCCATGTAGATTGATTGCTATGCCAGCTCCAATGGACTGGGCGGTAGGAATTCATCCAACGTAACAACTTCAGTCATTGGGAATCTTCCTTAAGTGAGATGAAGTGGAAGATATCATGAAGCAGGTCTCTATTATTTGCTTGGTAATGAAAAGGTTCCCATTAGGGAAGAATCCTTTAAGAGCCCTACACCAATTTTTTTTAGGTTCTGGTTGTGGTGCATGAAATAATGGAATGCTTCCAGATACCTAGGAACTGGAGGCAAAGAAGGAGAGTTGATTGATGACTGTGATAACACCTTTATGAGGAAAGGCGATCTTTCTAAAGTAAGTAGAGATGATCACAGCCATAGCATAAACCCATGGCCTTCCGAGTAAAATTTTGTAGTCAAGGGGTCCGTCAACGACCTCAACTTCAACATACAGTTTTTCCCCCTAATTCAACATGCAAGTTGTTGATGATACCAAAAGGCTTATATGTACGACCGTAAAAAGCTTTCAATGGCGTAGGTGATTGAGATAGGCGCGGTGAGCCGAGTGAATAATCAATAATAGTACAATGAATGAGGTCTTTGAGAACATTTACTTGGATGGAGAAAGCTAATTCTGTTGGAAATTGTGGCACATAGCCCGTATTATTAAAGACTACAAGATTGGAATCTATCGGGTTGATTCCACCAATTGCCAACAACAAAGCCTGCTTTTGGGAGGGACAATTTTGAAGTACCTCAAGCATCGACATAACTAAAGGTGACTGAGCAAAATCTTCAACTATATTATAATTTTGAGTTTCTCGGGCTTGAGGATTGAATGTTGATGTAATATCCCAAAAGGGAGAATGCAGTAATACTAAAACACAATAAAAGAATTGCAGCAATGTAAACAGATAATATAAATATGCCATCAAAATGTATAGAATAGCTGAGCCATTTTATTAACAAGGAGTTGTATAAACAGTACAACAGTGCTCAAAATATGAGACACTCAATCCAAAGAGATGGCATAGAATGACCTTGAAATGATCCCACAAGAGGGACTACATAACTACTAGACTGCTGGAAGGAATATTACATTGTCCCTGCTGCAAATGTTGGGACTGCAACTTCTGGAAAGATATATCAGTGTATATTTGGTAGTTATGGAGCTCTGATGATGTTGAAACTTTAGATCTGAGCTCTATGATGGATACCCCAGATAACCCAGAAAGGTATTTCCAGATATAGCAATCTAGGAAAATCACCCTCTTAGGGCTTCACTATACAACTGTTGGGTATGCAAATCTGTTGCATAATCTGATCAAATATGGCTGCAATGTGATTTACAATCATATCTATGCAAGAAGGGTTGATTCCTTCACTAGATCCTCAAGCTAGAAGCTCAAGATCTAGCTCCTCCAACCTTCTCCACTGAATGCAGCTACTACTACACAACTGCTGACAGAAATTGCACTGTCAAGGAGGGAGGATCTCTAGCCCGCTGCTAAATATTTAAAATCATCTCAGAAATGGTGGAAATATTTAATCCAAAGTGAGGATATGGTCCCTCACAAGATTTCCAGCTGAAATACTGGAAACTTCCTTCCTCCTTCAGATATGCAAGACTGGATTGCACAATCCTTGAGCAGACTACTATTGCATAGAGGTAAAATCTAATGGCTTGAATGCCGAATATATATCATTTTTTCTTGGAAGTATTAACTTGAAGAACAAGGTGAAAGGATGAATCCTCCATCAGTTTCCTAGCTGAAGTGCTAGAAACAACCACCACCTCTCAAACCCTCAAGCAGGAATGCGTTATTCCTGAGACTGAATGTGGATATGAGAGTGGTTGAATGTGGAACCAATGCCTGATGATGAATAAAGCTCAATATAAACCTTCCTAGAGTAGGCACTCGAAGTCCCCCATGGGTAAGGGTGGGATTACTACTCAGAAACACCCGTGTGCTAAAAAACACTACAAACTTAGCTAAACAACATAAGCGTGCATAGAAATGTCACATGACAAATCTAAATCTAAACAGATCAAAAATAATAATACAATTCTGCCTTCTATTGTGCCTTCATCTTCATTATATAGATTATGAGCCTTCCATAGCCCTGGCCCACCTCATAACTACGTTGTACATGTGGCCACTAGCCTCCATGAAGATTGCGATGTCTCTCCATGATCTCCATCATGTCTGCATTTAATTCCCACTCTCTCCATCATGTGTGCATTAGATGCACCACTTCCTCCACTATCTCATCATAAGTGTTTTATGATCTTACTTTTAATGCACTATGATCTCAGTTGACCTCCTCCAAGATCCTCATGATTTTACATTAAAGATCCATGATCTCCACTCTTCTTACATTTAGGAAGTTGCTCCACTACTCCATAATGTAGACCTACATCTAAAGTATCCATATTCACACGTTAAAAGTGGATTTTATTCATATGTGGGGCTTATGGGTCCCTCCACCCTTTTATTTATAAATTAAGTATGAAAATTAAGAACTCTAATATTCCAATTATCTTGTGGAAAATTGGGAATACTACAGTCATCCCCGCCAAAATGTTGCTTGTCCTCAAGAAATTGCAAAGTGAATGCTACAGCAAGCATCTTCCCTCAAATGGCATCCTCATATGGAAGGCCTCCCCATCTGCTACAATGCGTAATGCATGCCCAGCTCCAAATCTACCTCTCTAGAATCTCTAGAATGGCCTCCAACTGAAAAATTAGATGTCTCTCCTCATCAATGAATCTCCAAGTGGCAACCATATGATGTCCCATTAGGGGAATTTTGAGGTCTAAAATGGGCCTCCTAATAAAAATGTACAAAAAAAATAAACTTTATAAGAACCAATAGGATTCAAGATGATGATGTCAACCATGGGGGATGATTCACCATTTTTTAAGTAAAAGGGTAGAAAGATTAAAAAATAATAAAATAATAAAACTACTTTTTCAACTCGTATTTTCAACATATCTCCCAAATTTTTTACTCAAATTTTGAGCGGGAGTACTCGTTGGATGCAAAATTTAATTCCTCATCCAAGGAGTACCCATGCTGCATGCTTTCGATTGACCCTTCTACACGAAAAATGATAAATACATGAAAAAAAACATGATTACAATCACGCTTTTCATGTATTTCTCATTTTTCGTGTATTAGGACCCATCAAAAGTATGCAACATGGATACTCCTTGGATGAGGAATTAAATTTTGCATCAAACGAGTACTCCCGCTCGAAATTTGAGTAAAAACTTTAGGAGATAAGTTGAAAAAGTAGTTTTTTTCATTTTTCCCTTTAAAATTTGATGATGTCATCAAATCTTATGTTCTTATTTCCACTATTATTTTATAATTTCCTTAGGAGGCCCATTTTAGACCTAAAAATTCCCCTAATGAAATATTTCCTCTATACATGAGATACATGAAATGAAGTGGTTTCTTCCCAAAGTGGAAAGTCCAAACTCATGAACTATCTCTCCAACCCATGATACATAGAGTAGATTGAATTTATCAATACTATCATCATTAGCCCTATTGGCCATGTAGGATCCAAACATAACATCAACATGGTGCAAAAAAATAAGTAGAGACATATGTTTGAACATGTACAATGTCAAACCATATTCTCCCAATAACAACCAACACAACAAAGCCTCCTGCTGCCATGCTACATCATAATGAAAACAAGTAAGAGAGCCATAATCTCTCAAAAGAAGCCACCGCAGCAGCAATGCTTCTTGCTGCCATGCCACATCAACATCAATGAAAATATGAGAGCCATGCTCTCTCAATAGAAGCCACTGCATAAATGCATCTTGCTGTCACACCACATCATCATTGTACCAAATGTAGTGGCCATATTCTCTCAAGAGAAGCCACCGCAACAATGCCTCTTGATGCCCCATCACATCATCATTATACCAAGTACAATGACCATAATCCCCCAACATAATCCAATGCAGTAAGGCCTCATGTTGCCATCCTCCATCAATTTCATGCAATGTATGGGGAGAAATCAGCCCATACTCTCCTAATAGTAACCAAACCAACAAGGATTCTTGTTGCCACCATACATCATCATGATTCAATTCATGGAGCAACAACATATAGATTGACATGTGGAATGTCACATCAGAATAATACAAACAATCTCCCTATTGCCACATCATGTGAGAGTTATGCCTTGTCCCAAACGCAAGTACATACATAAACATGAGATACATCCCAAACAAAAGTATATTGAAAGACATGAGACATATCCCAAACAAAAGAAAATACATCGACATAAGATATATCATGAGATGTACAAAATCTCTCATCAATAACCAACACAGCCATGCCTCCTGCTGCTTCATGTCATCAGTGATATATATGGCATGGATCCTGAAAATGTGAGATGTTGGGTAGTATCCATACTCACCCAAAAGCAAACAACACAACTAGGATTCTTGTTGCCCGGTATCATAGATCTGAAAGAAGGTAGGCAACCTCCTGCTCTTCATCCATATCCATTCATCCCAATGTGGATGATGAATCATTCCAAGCTCCATCTTTGTATCCTCCCAAGGTAGAATACCAACATCCTCCATCTGAATATTTTTTCACTCCATGAGATGTTGAAGTGCAGCTCCATTGAGGTCTCTCCATGATATCCTCTCATCAATGGCCCATTGGAACCCATAATTCTCCGTACATGCAGTAGGTAGAATATCCTCTTTGAGCTGCGAGGAGCTCATCAAGAAAACTTCATCTTAACAATGGAAAATATTCTCCATCACAAGATGTCTACCATCTGTCATTTGTCCCTCCAGTGCTTCATGAGTGAAGCTACCTTCAGAATGCTCTAAGAATAATGGGGCCCTCTCATCATCACTGCGGCTAAGTGACAGTGTTGTAGATCTTCATTGTGATACATGTGTTGTCTCATGGCCATATAAAACGCTAAACTCATAGTGTGGCACTGTACTGAATAGGACTGTGCTCTCCAATCTTATGCAACTCCACACTTCAACACAAACTTTTGGGTGTATCTCAACCATGAGAAACGAGTATAGCTATACATCTCCTCCTTGATGAAGTCAAGGGTCCTCTGTGCAGTGATAATTTGCTGCTCCAAATCAGCAAGGTGCTATAATCCTTGGTTATGCAATTACCCTGATGGAAGGTTCTCATAAATCTCAATATGAGGTACTAAAATAATATGATATACCTTGGATAACCTCACTCTCGGGAACATCTTGCACATCTACAAGAGTTTCTTCCATCGGTGCAATGGTCTCTCCAACTACTGGTACTGATGATGGACGCTCTTCTATTGTACCAGCGCTGGTATTTGCCTCTTCCTCATGCATCTCTTGAATCATGCATGGGGCTCCAAATTTCAAGAGCTTAAGACCATCTTGCAAAGATGCAAGTGATCCTCCTCCTGGTGTAAGTACATCTGCAGCTAATGTTGGTAGTAGAGTCTCCTCCTGAGTGATAATGATGACATCTTCCTTGGGATCCTCATGCACTATCTCCTCAATGATGGGAGATGTAACTATGTGAGATGTCTCTGGTTTCTTTCTACCATACTTCTTCTTCAGTCTTTGAATAAAATCTGCATAAGTAGACACTTTCATATGAGACAAATGACTGAACCACAAATCTCTTGCTTCACCCTCTAGGTGTCGCACTGCAATATCCACAAATTCTCTTTTTGCTACAGGATATAGCTGAAAGAATGTAGCTAACTCTTCCCTCCAAGCCCTCAATGTGCTTGTGGGAGATCCATCAAATGTAGGCAAAAATATTCTATGCCTCTTTCTTATATTGCTGTTGCGGGATCTCCTTTCCTCTTTGAGTTGCAAGAACTGTTGGACAGTTAGATTCTCCTTTAGTGCTCTTGGCTGTGATTTGTACTCAGACAGATATTTTCTTAGGGTATCATACCCCAAGTCTCCTTCATATTCATACCATTCACCTTCCTTCTCAAAGAAAGGGGACCTAGTAGAATTTTGTGGAGATTTATGCATTGCCGATTTCTTCTGCTGCTGATAGGAAGTGCTTGGACCTTCCTCATCAAATATTCTTGGATCCTTCCTTTGCCTTTCTCTCTGCATTTGTTTTACCTCCTTGGAGATATCTTGTATGGATATAAAGAGAAGAGTGGAAAAACTCAATTCCTCCATCATTATAGATCTCTAATAAATGTTTCTTCTTTTGATGTTAAAGATGAAGTGCCCACAAGCTGAGCCAAATATCATGCTATGATACCACTATAATATCCCAAAAAGGAGAATGCAGTAATACTAAAACACAATATAAGAACTACAACAATGTAAACACATAATCTAAATGCACCATCAAAATATGTAGAATAGTTGAACCATTTTATTAACAAGGAGGTGGATAAACAATACAACAATGCTCAAAATATGATATGCTAAATCCAAAGAGATGGCCTAGAATGACCCTGAAATGATCCCACAAGAGGGATTGTGTAACTACTGGACTGCTGGAAGGAATACTACATTGTCCCTACTACAAATCTCAGGACTACAATTGCTGGAAAGATATGTCAGTGCAGATCTAGCAGTTATGGAGCTCTGATGATGTTGAAACTTTAGATTCGGGCTCTATGATGGATACCCAAGATAACCCAGAAAGGGATTTCCAGATATATAAATATAGGAAAATCACCCTCTTAGGGCTTCACTATACAACTACTGGGTATGAAGATCTGTTGCATAATCTTATCAAATATTACTGCAATGTGATGTAAAATCAAATCTATGCAATAAGGGTTGATCCCTTCACTAGATCCTCAAGTTAGAAGCTCAAGATATAGCTCCTCCAACCTTCTCCACTGAATGCAATTGCTACTACACAACTGCTGAAAAAAATTGCACTATCAAGGAGGGAGGA
This sequence comes from Pinus albicaulis, assembly GCA_034641835.2. Taxonomy (NCBI): domain Eukaryota; kingdom Viridiplantae; phylum Streptophyta; class Pinopsida; order Pinales; family Pinaceae; genus Pinus; species Pinus albicaulis. The sequence goes on along the minus strand of CM076579.1, from coordinate 475,351,211 downwards.
TCTCTAGCCTACTGCTAAATATTTTAAATCATCTCAATAATTATGAAAACAGTGAATTCAAAGTGAGGAGATGGTCCCCCATAGGATTTCCAGCTAAAAAACTGGAAACGTCCTTCCTCCTTCAGATATGCAAGACTGGACTGCGCAATCCTTGAGGGTACTACTGCTGAATGGAGGTAAAATATGATGGCCTAAATGCTGGATATAGATCTACTACTCCTGGAAGGCTAAACTTGAAGAACAAGGTGAAAGGATGAATCCTCCATCAGTTTCCTAGCTGAAGTGCTAGAAACAACCACCACCTCTCAAACCCGCAAGCAGGAATGTGTTATTCCTGAGACTGAATGTGCATATGAGAGTGGCTGAATGTTGCACCAATGTCTGATGATGAATAAAGCTCAATAGAAACCTTCCCAGAGTAGGCACTCGAAGTCCCCCGTGGGTAAGGGTGTGATTTCCACTCGGAAACACCTGTGTGCTAAACAACATTGCAGACTTAGATAAACAACATAAGCGTACATAGAAATGTCAAATGAAAAATCTAGATCTAAACATATCAAAAATAATAATACAAGCATGCCTTCTATTGTGCCTTCATCTTCATTATATAGATTATGAGCCTTCCATAGCCCTGGCCCACCTCATAACTGCGATGTACATGTGGCCACTAGCCTCCATGAAGATTGTGTTGTCTCTCCATGATCTCCATCATCTTTGCATTTAATTCCCACTCTCTCCATCATGTGTGCATTAGATGCACCACTTCCTCCACTATCTTATCATAAGTGCTTTATGATCTTACTTTTAATGCACTATGATATCAGTTGACCTCCTCCAAGATCCTCATGATTTTACATTAAAGATCTATGATCTCCACTCTTCCTACATTTAGGAAGTTTCTCCACTACTCCATAATGTAGAACTACATCTAAATTATCAATATTCACACATCAAAAGTGGATTTTATTCATCTATGGGGTTTATGGGTCCCTCCACCCTCTTATTTATTTAATTAAGTATGAAAATTAAGAACTCTAATATTCCAATTATCTTGTGGAAAATTGGGAATATTACAGTCGATTTATGGACAACTCCCTTCGGTGGCTTTATTGTTAATACTAGAATAGAAATTGGAAGAATTGATTTAGTGGACGGATTCGTGGTCAAGGTAGTAGGTTGATCAGTGGCCTGACTACCATAATATTTATTTTGTGTAGACACCAAAACATCAGCTTTTTGCTTTGTGACAGATAACATAAGCACTTGGGAACTAGAAGTTGGATCCGTAGAAACAATGTTTGTGTCTGGATTCTAGAAAAGGGTCTATCAACACAGCAGATGTAGTCGAGGTCTTAATAAATTTTGAGATTTTGGCAAGGTGAGGACAATCTCGAACAAAATTCTCCTGATTACATATTATGCAAGGTTAACGAGGTTTCTAATTATTTCCAATTTTTTGATCAGATGATCATTCCTGCAGGGTTGAATTTTGCTTTTTCTTCGCTTTCCCTTTTTTATTTCTTCTGGGTTGCTTGTCACTTTTGCCTTTGTCAGATGACACGACATGGATTTTGGAAGAAGGTGCAAGATCAGATGCAATAGAGTGCTGAGTTCTTGAAGTACCAATCATACCATCGTCGACATGAGAGTCCTTAGATGTAGGAGGAAGAATAAAATTATATCACGACGTGTTTGGAATTTCCTCATAGAGCATGCCAGACTGAGTATAAATCAAATCTGAGTACTGGGCATGAGAAATTACCTGCTCTTCAGTGACGACGACACCTTTAGCCACATCCTTGGTGATAGATGGCAGCAAAGACTTAATAAACCACTCAGCGAGGAGCTAACCAGGAACAAATGTTTTGACCATTCTACGACGACGACACCACTCACGAATATGATCAGAAATGTGAGTAGCATTAGGCTGTTTAAAATTGGTCAAGATTTCCGTTCCAGCTTCATATCATATGGGTCACTGGAAGTGGGTCAAAAAGGTAGTGGCTAAGGCAATGAAATTATCAAATGAATCTCATTATAGTTCAATGTACGACTTTGCGGTCGGACCAGTGAGTGTACGCTGGAAACGACGTAGTCGAACGGAGTCATCATTTAACGATTTAGATGAGAAAATCAAATGATAAGTCATAACATGCGTCGACGGGTCTTCTCTAGGGTTTCCATTGAATTTATGAATGTTTGAGGGTAATTTATGTGGTATCATCGGCCACCAAGGATAATAGTTGATGGGGTCGTTGGTAAGGCAGTTCAAATCAGGTAATTCTAAACTTACAACAAAGGGCAACTGTCAATTCAAGTCAAGTTGAGCATAACTAGGATATGATGGAATTTCTTGGGCAATAGGCCTTTGAGCACCAGCATATGGAATTTGTTGCTGGTAACCCAGATAGGGGTTGTTTTGATGACCAAATGCTTGAGGGATCTGTATACCAAAACCTGGGCTGTAAGTTGTTTGTTGTTTGAATGATTGTTGTGGCATTTGTGGTTATGGCTGCCAAGATGACTGACCACCAAGATTATATCCAAAACTAGAATATCTTGGACCCAGTTGTGAATAAGTAAGACCCGATTGGGCCCATGACATCACATAATAGGGTAATCCATCTCGTGAATAAAGGATTCCAGATACATGTGGTTTTTGTAAACCAGCGGAAGGAGTTGGAGTCTGAGGGCCCAAAACTTGAGGGTAATGGGTTGAAGGACCCGCATGATACGATTGAGATAAAAAAATATGAGCTTGTAACAGGGTAAATAAGTATTAACAAGTGGAGTAGATGTGGGTGAAATAGGTTGAACCAGTTGATATGAATGCACAACTATTTGTGGTTGAACGGGCATAATAGGTTGTCGTTGATTACTGTAAAAATGGGTGACCAGAGGTTTCCCCCCACCATGAGGAGTATAATAAGATGGAATATATTGTTCTCCAAATGGTGGGAATCTAGTTGAGATTGTACTAGATGGAATATACCCAGATGGACCAGCTTGATATTCAACTGAAGATGTGTATAAAGGATCAAGTTGTTCAGCACTCATTAGAGATGTACCAGATAGAATACCAAAAGTGACATGGGTGCAGTCCATGGATATGAGGATGCACCGGAGTAGCGTCCAGATAATGATTGGTAACCCAGTGGGACAAAAGGACCGCCATATAGATGTGACTCTGGTGATGTGGTAAACATCGACGAGGTAGCAATAGTAGATGTTGCCGCAACTGTAACAGATGGTACAATCGGAGATGTTAACTCATCCATGGTCATACAACCTAGTGTATACCCTATAGGATTTACGTGAACTCGAATTGAAACAGGATCAAAAGAAGAAGCGTATGTCAACCGAGGAAAAGTCTCATAAAGATAAACCCCTGATCCAAAATGGTTTGGATTTGAAGGGCATGTTTCTTGTTGAGTTTCTTCCTCAAACAAAATCAAAACAGGTGGAAGGATTTTGCCGTCAGGCCCGAGATATATTTTAGGTGGTTGATTATGCGATATGGGAGACTCAATGGTTACGATCGAATGTGGAGCGACCGATACAGGAACAACTTCCGATTGTTCAACTTTGGGATCTAGATGTTCTGGTAAAGGAACTATGGGATCCAAATCAACTTCCAGTTGAACAACGTCGGGGTCGAGAGGTATGGTCTCACTGATTGGATGGATCGTGTCCATAGGTAGCTGTGAGGACTCCGTTTCAGTGAAAGTGAATGAACCAGGATGTGTAGAAATGACTCGAGACGACTCTGGTATATGTGATGAAGATGATGCACCAGAGATACTAATGGCATTGGTTTTTGTAGAACGATGTCACCATTTCCAACCAGGAATGGCTTCAAGTCGTAAAGGTGGTTTAAGTGCTATTCTACACGAATTACTGGGAAAGGGATGTTCTTATTCCACGATGACTGATTGATTTTATTACCAAAAAAAAAAAAAAAAAAGGGGTAACTCTAGGAAAAAATTTTACCAAGTAATGGTGAACTATAGAATACCCCCTCGCGAACCAAGAAATATGGGCAGGCAATCTCCCTGAATGTTGTGTGCGGTGTATCACAAATTACAAGGCGGTCGACTCGATTACCCATGGATGGTAAGCAACCTAAAATTGTCCTCCCAAATATACCTGAAGGTACGTGAAGGCCCAAGCCTGTATTAGCGTTGTCTAAGGCGAAACCACACAGTGAGAGCACCCCCTTATACTTTTCATACTAGAACACTGCCCTATATACCCAAAGGTACATGGACGAGCTCTGATATACTTACGTACGTGGAGTGGGATTTCAAACTCGGAATGTATCGCAGACAAGTTAGTGACATCTGCTATGTTTAATGACGTCGGAACACATCTCTAGCCTAGACCTTCTAAATGTTATCGTTAATGTTACAATTCTTTCTTAGGTTGATTCATGTAAATTTTATGTTGATCTTATTTAAAAAATTTCCTTTGAGGTTCACTGCGTGATGTAATGGGAAATTCTTAAAAAATGCAAATTAAATGATAAGAAAAATTTTCAACTTATCTTTTTCAATGAAAATCCTAGCTACTAAGGGGAAAGAGCAATCATATTTTGAGCATACAACAAGGAGCACAAGCTAAATGCAGATTTCCCTAACTTTTTCCTATGCAACACAAACAATTCTCTAGATTCACATGCATGTTTTTCTTTTTAATTCCCTTTAACGTGAATGAGAGAAAGGAACCAAAATGCGAAAATCATTCAAACAAGTGTTTTCTTTTGAGAAACGAGGAATGAAACAACAATTTATCTTAAGAAAATGAAGAATGGAACTACAATTTTATTACAGGAAACAACGAATGAAGAAACAGTTTCCTTATCAAAAACAGAATTGATCTAATGCAAAAATTAATACTTTGAATTTAATTTTCCAATTATAAAGAAAAAAAATAATGAAACATTGAACAAATTACTTTTTAAAGGAGGAAGAACATGAAATTTTACTGGTCTCTAAGAGGAATCAGACATCTGAGAATACAACAAACAATTGGCTGAAAATGAAAGCGATGACAAATTTTGATGAAATTTGGTTTGTTGAGGGGGCAACGCAACCTCTAAGGGGAGACAGTGTGTTGCAAATCACCCCTGAATGGAACACAGTGCACTGCAGTGCACTGTACCCTGACCAACATTGCGTTGGGTGCAGCCAGGTTTGAAAAACAAGCAGCTAAACACATTTTTAATGCAATTTTTTCATTCAAAAGACTGATAAAGGAAAGTAGATGCTGCTGATGAAGGTAAACAGAGGCAGAAACACCAAGAATGATGGGAAACTCCCTAGTGGAGTCATCAATTTGTTATATGGAATTTTAATCTACGGATAAACTAAATTCCCTGAGTGTGGTGTTCCTTCACTCAGAACAACAGAAGAAAGACAACTATTATTTTCTCTAAGACAAATAGATATACAGAAAGGGAAAGAAGCCTACGTTTGATACTTTCGCTCTCCTTCTCCTTCTGTCATTGTTTTCATTGCTCTCAATCCAACTCAAGTTGATAGATCGACTCCTGCAATAAAAAATAGAGAACAACAAACAACATACAATATACAAGTATCTACTTATCTTAACCAAATCAAACTGATTAGATCTGAGAATACATACATAATCAAGAATAAATTTCACAAGATATATAAATATGTATGAGAAAATGAACATATATCTTTATTAAAAGAGTAGGAGGAGAATATTACAACCAATATATCGAATTTTCATCAACCTGCTCCAACTTCATTCCAACCTCATCACATCCAGCATCATCTCAGCAGCATATCAATACTTCCAATATTTTATCAAATGAGAATTCAATAGAATAATTGTTAGGTCCCTATATTACTAGTGCAGTCCCATATTGTTGTTATTGTAGCCCCCCTATTGTTATTGTTGTACCCCTGTAACCCCGATATTGTTACTATTGTGCCCTTAAATTATTATTGTTAGGTCGGCTAGGATAATATTGTGACCCCATGGACTCCTATATATAGAAGGAGGTTTTTTCATTTGTATCATCCAAGAATTGTTCATTTATGTAATGTAAAGGAGGTTCCCCCCTTGAGGTGGCTTATTTCTAAGGTGTTTATCTCTCTTTTCTTCTATTTTTGGAGTTGGTTTCATAACATTTGGTATCAGAGGTTTGGATTCTAGTGTTTCACTACTCCAAACAATTCATCAAGGAATTTTTGCTATATATTATTTTCTACGAAGCTTCAAAAGCTGAAATTTTTACAGAGCAAAGCCGAAATAATTAGGAACGCCTTGTAAAAGTTTCATATCTTGATTTGCAATATTTTTAGAGATATGATCTGTGGAAGTTAGGGTTTTTCCAAGCTCCCGAATTTCACCTAAATAGGTCATCTTGGAATTTTCTCTATAATTTTTTTTCTACAAAGGTTCAGAAGCTGAAATATTTACAGAGCGAAACTGAAATCTTGAGGAATGTCGTATAAAAATTTCAGATCTTGGTTCGCAACATTTTTGGAGATATGATCTATGGAAGTTAGGGTTTTTTCAAGCTCCCGAATTTAATCTTAAAGAGGTGTCCATGGGAAAATCATCATAACTCTCCCTCTGAGCATTGGATTGGAATTTTGTAAAAAAAAATCGCAATTATATGGACTGTAGTTTCCTGTGTATCAATTTGAGAGCCGAAGGAGGAAACAGTGACACGTGGCACACTGTACAAGTTCGTTGTACTGAACTAGCCCATAATTAGGTCATTATGGGAGATTGTGCATCACTTTGCCTTGAAGAGTCCAAATCAGGTCAGACTTGTGGCATTCGAAAGAAGATTCAAAGGGCTACTACAGGACTGAATTTTAGATATTGAAGATCCTACATCAAAGAGATAATTTAGTTTCAATATCGAGCTCCTCAAAATCAAGAAAAAGGTGTGTAATTTTTTTTTCAAATTGCATAAGTCTTGTTTGAAGAATCAGTTTGAATTTATTCCAAGGGAATATTGTAGAATAGATATTAGTATTGGGTTCTAAAATTCCCCTTAAAAATAATTCAACACCCATTAAGCCTTGATAAGGCTCTACTATGACTTCTGGAGATGAAGAAATGCAGCATGAAATATCAAAATTACAAGAGCAAGTGCACCAAATTTCACTCTCGCAAAGAGCAACAAAAAATGAAATGGAAGTTTTGAAGAAAGGAATGGAAGCTAAGATTGATGGTTTGAAGAAAGGCATGGAAGCTAAGATGGATGGTTTGAAGAATGGCATGGATGGCATGGAAGCTGGCATGGAAGCTAAGATGGATGACATGGAAGAAAAAATGGAAAACATGAAGAATGATCTAAAAGCATACATGGAAGGTTTGACAAAGTTAATACAAGAAATGTTTCCTAATGGAAAAAAGATATTAGAGTAAATTCATGATGAGAATAAAATAAATGTTAATCGTGATTTCATAAACTCTAATGTTGGATGGAAAACCCACCATATTCCAAATATCGATATGAGGAAGTCTGATGGCAAGGATCTCGCAACATGGATACTACAAATGGAGCAACATTTTGATCTCAATAATGTGGAAAACACACAAAAGGTACGCATTACAACTTTATATTTAGACCAAAATACATTTGTATGGTATCAATGGCTTTGTTCCCATAAAAAAAATGTCACTTGGTTAATTTTTACGGAGGAAAGCATAGCACAATATGAGGATACAAAGAGCAAAAAAATTTTAGCCAATTGATAAATCTCAAATAAAAGGGTTCAATGGTAGAGCACATTGAGGACTTCCAAAAATTGAATATAAGGGTAACTGATATTCCAGAGGAACATAGGATTGATATTTTCATAGGAACTTTAAAGGATAACATCCAACATGAGGTTCGCGTTTGGGAACCTGATTCATTGGAGAAGGTATTCAGGTTGGAAAGAAAAAAAGAATGTAAAATTATGACAACAAGGAAGCCTACCACTCACATCTATAAAGATGGAAGTGTTTCTACTCCTAGAATTCCACAACCTACAAGGTTGACACCACAACAATTGGAAGAAAAAAAGCAAAAGAGCTTTGCTACAGTTGTGATAGAAAATACACTAAAGGTCATAAGTGTGCTGAGAAAAAATTATTTTACATAGATTGTGAAGAGTAGGAAGAAAATGAACAAGAAACTTCAAAAGAAGAGGATATACACCATGAACCAACTCTAGAAGAAGAAGAAATGAGTTCGACCATAACGTGTAATGCATTGGTAGGAATTACCACTCCTCAAACTCTCAATATAGAAGGACATATCAAGAATAGAAAGGTAATAGTGTTGATTGATTCGAGTAGTACCCATAATTTTATTCATTGTAAGGTAGTCAAGGAATTGAATTGTTTCTCCTATACCCAACACCAGAATTTCAAGTGATGGTTGCAAATGGAGGAACTATAAATTTCTCTGGAAAATTCCATAATATCAAGCTGAGCATGGGGGAATATGTATTGAATAGTCCAATGCTTTCCATTCCAATGGGAGGTGTTGATGTTGTACTAAGACCACAATGGTTACAATATTTGGGGACGGTAGCTTTTAATTTTCAAGAACTTTTCTTGAAATTTTTTTTGAAGGAAAGGAAGTCGAATTACAGGGTATTGCAAGGAAGCAGGGAATGATAATAAGTTCTAATGTCATGACAAAGCTTTTGAATAAATAGCAATGAGGCTTAATTGCACAAAAATTCTCACTAGAAGTTCTAATATCAAAATCATTTATTTCTCCAGATCTCCAAAACGTCTTGGAAAATCATTCCAAGGTGTTTGAAACTCCCAAAGGACTCCCACCTATTCGTGATCATCATCATGCTATTCATTTGATTCCAGGAAGTGTTCCTCCAAACATTAGGCCTTATAGAAATTCTTATGTCCAAAAGAGCGAAATTGAACGTATGATTGCAGAAATGTTAGAGGCTGGTATAATTCAACCTAGTCAAAGTTCTTTCTCTGCTCCAGTAGTATTGGTGCACAATAAGGATGGATCATGGCGCATGTGTGTGGATTATAGGGAGCTCAGTAAGCTCACTATTAAAGATAAATTTCCCATTCCTGTGATTGATGAATTATTGGATGAATTACATGGAGCAATTTATTTTACCAAGTTGGATCTTCATTTAGGATATCATCAAATTAGAATGAAGACTAAAGATATTTCGAAAACAACATTTCGAACTCATGAGGGTCATTATGAATTTTTGGTCATGCCTTTTGGCCTTTCCAATGCACCTTCTACATTTCGAGTGTTGATGAATTCCATTTTCAAACCCTTCCTTAGAAAATTTGTGCTATTATTTTTTGATAATATACTAATCTACAACAAGTCTTGGAAGGATCATGTTCAACATTTTGACAGGGTGCTCAAACTATTGGAGGAGAAACAATTATATGAAAAAACATCCAAATGTTTCTTTGGAGTCAAAGAGCTGGAATATCTGGGTCATATTATATCTCATGAGGGTGTTAAGGTAGACCCTAACAAAATTAAAGCCATTAAGGAATGAAAAGTCCCCACAACCATAAAGCAGTTGCGAGGATTTCTCGAGTTAACAGGGTAATATCACAAGTTTGTTAAGAATTATGGGAGAATAGAAACACCTCTAACAAGATTATTTAAGAAAGATGCATTTTCATGGAATCCTGAAGCAATTAAGGCCTTTGCACATCTTAAAGAGGCAATGTGCCTAGCACCGGTCTTAGCTACACCATAATTCACAAAAACCTTTATTGTGGAATGTGATGCCTCAGGAAATGGAATTGGTACTGTTTTAATGGAAGAAGGAAGACCCATTTCTTTTAAAAGTTGTCCAATAAAAGAAAATTATTTACAGAAAGATATTTATGAGAAGGAAATGTTATCAATACTACATTCACTTAAGAAATGGTGACCTTACCTAATGGGAAGACACTTCAAGGTAAAAACTGATCATGATAGTCTTAAACACTTTTTGGAACAAATACTATCTTCAGAAGAGCAACAAAAATGGGTCACAAAGATGTTGGGTTATGACCTTGAAATCATCTACGAAAAAGGGAAGCTATATGTTGTTGCAGATGCACTCTCAAGAAAGAATGAAGAGGTGGAAGCATTGCTTTATGCCATTTCTATTATCCAACCAGATTGAATAACCGAAGCAAGGGATGAATGGAAGAAGGAAGAAGAAGTGTGGACACTCATTCAAAAGTTGCAGCAATATCCCAGTACATCTGATACATTTAGTTGGAAAATGATTCCTTATGGTACAAAGGTCGCTTATATATTTGTAAGAATTCCCAACTAAAAAAAAAAAGATTCTTTTGGAATTGCACACTTCTCCTTTAGGAGGACACTCTAGATTTTTAAAAACTTACCACAGGGTGAAGAAAATTTTTTTTGGGATGGCCTTAAATCTGATATTCAAAATTTTGTGGCAGAATGTTTGGTTTTCCAGAAAAACAAAGTTGAGACAATTAAGACCCCAGGTCTTCTACAACCTTTATCCATTCCAAGTCAACGTTGGGAGGAGATTTCAATGGATTTTATCACAGGTTTACCCAAGTCCGAATGAAAGAGTGTCATCATGGTGGTAGTTGATAGACTTACCAAGTATGCACACTTTTGTAAATTATCTCATCCATTTAAAGCAAGTACAGTTGCTACTAAATTTATGGAAACAATTCAAAAGCTACATGGATACCTAAAGATTATTGTAAGTGATAGAGATCCCATTTTTACTGGAAATTTTTTGACGGAATTATTTTCTTGTTTGATTACTCAACTAGATCATAGCTCATCTTATCATCCTCAATCTGATGGTCAAATTGATATAGTGAATAAATTTTTGGAAGGATATCTTCGTTGTTTTGTATCTAATAAACAAACACAATGGGTCAAGTGGTTACCTCTCTCTGAATGGTGGTATAACACTTCCTTCCATACTGTAGCAAAAATGACCCCATTTATGGCACTTTATGGATATCATCCACCGTCCATCACATCATATTTAAGAGAAATTCTAAGGTTCAAGCAGTGGAATATCACATCAAGCATCAACAAGAAGTTCTCAAACTCTTAAAGGATAACCTAAATTTGGCACAAAATTGAATGAAACAACAAGTAGATCAACATAGCGACGAGAGAAGTTTTGATGTATGAGACTGGGTATTTACGGCTACAACCATACAAAAAAATGTCCCTAAGCAAGCTAAGAAGGATAATAAATTATTGTCAAATTACTATGGTCCTTAAAGGTGTTGCAAAATATTGGTATTATGGAATACAAATTGGAGCTTCCTGCTTCTTTGCGAGTGCATCCGATTTTCCATGTTTCATTCTTAAAGAAGGTTATAGGTTAAAAAATTCCATTTAAAACAATATTTCCAGAATTTAATGAGGAAGGAAAAATCATATTGGAACCTAAAGTAGTCATGGAAATAAGAAATCGACAGCTACGAAATCGATCAATTTCAGAGTATCTCATCAAGTGGAAGAACTTACCCACTAAAGATTCTACATGGGAGGATGATAATTTTATACAGAAGCACCCAGAGCTACTCAAGCGTTGACAAAAACACTTTTTTGAAGGAGAGGGGCATGTTAGGTCCCTATATTACTAGTGTAGTCCCTTATTGTTGTTAGTGTAGCCCCATTTTTGTTATTTTTGTACCCATTTAACCCCAATATTGTTATTATTGTGCCCTTACATTATTATTGTTAGGTCGGATAGGATTATATTGTGACCCCATGGACTCCTATATATATAAGGAGGTTTTTTCATTTGTATCATCAAAGAATTGTTTATTTATGTAATGTAAAGGAGGTTACCCTGTCGAAGTGGCGTATTTCTAAGGCATTGAACTCTCTTTTTTTCTATTTTTGGAGTTGGTTTCATAACAATAACTTTGCACAAATTTATTCCTCCCTAGCACTTAGATGAGTGCTCAATTTATAGGGAAACTGATGGTAGTTTCTCATTGAATGAATTTTTAATAATAGGCAAGACATATTTCCAAGTTCATAGGTGGTGGATGGACACTTGGATTCGAAGTATGACACCTATGGACTCTTCTAGAAGGCACTGGCCATGTGGAGATTCTTGGAACAATGATGATTTCCTCCCAGGTGACCAACACACCCTTGAGTTTCGAGAAGTGCACTGCAGTGCACCTTTGCATGGAGGTATTGGCACTAAAACACAGTTAGTCTCTTGCAGAGGAGCATTGGTGAGTCAGTGGGTCATTTAATATATAATTCAAGCCTTGGAAATCTCATAATTGAAGCCATGAAAGGAATGTATTCACTTAGGGCATATAGAAATTGAAATTAAGGGGATGATAGACCCTATTAATTGGTTTTGGGGGATGATGCCCAGTTTCACCAGGTCTTGGGGGATGATGCCCAAATTTACCTATAACGCTAATGTAACCCCATATGAGCACGGGAATGGAGGATAATGTAGGGTTATGTGGTTATAGAGTTGCGAAATGTGAATGAAATAGTGACGATGAAGGTAAAAGTGTATGAAATCTTAAAGACATTTTGGAGGCCCAACATACCCCGCAACTGAAGTTATTGCATGTCCTCATGCAATATACTGCATTGATTCCCTTAATCATGATTTGATATTTTTGAATTGTCTTGCTTTTATATGAACTTTGGCTGATATTGATTCTTTTTTTCAACTTTGCATAATCATTTGATAACTTTGTTTGTTTTGCAAAGTGTTCTTTTGAAAAAATTTGATTTCAACATATTACTATGGTTGGTTATTGTGCGACAACCAAATTTTATTAGTATTGGTTCTTGTGTAACAATACTTTTCTTATTTTTGTGTTGCATCCAAAGACTTTGAAAACATTTAATCAGTCATCTAATATGCTCATTCTTTGGTTATCACATAAATCTTTGAATCATAATGGAATATTAGTTGTTTGGAAAAGTATTTTAGTTAGGTTGGAATGAAATGAATGGATATCCCTTCCCCCCAAATAAATATGTTTTCAGCTTTTGTGAAATGAGAAAGGGAATGTGGTGAGGTATTTTCCAAAAATTATAATTTCAGTATTTAAGTAATCACATGGTTAAATGTTAGAAAATAACATACATTTACTTACCTAAGAAGTGCATGAATTGTGTATATGTAGAAAAATGTGGCTCCTGTTGGATCATGGAATGTGAAGTGCAAGGAGTTGATCTGCTTCTTGATTGCATAAGTGGTGGATGAAGTTGTGAAAGTGGATTCTTTATTACTGCGACTAAATCTGTTGCATCTGCTACAAAATGTTGAATGGTGATGAATCTTATAGTCTTTGTATCATTCCCACACATTGCCATAATTCTTATCTATGTGAATGAATTTGTTGATGTCGAGCATAGAAATAAATAGTTGGATTATCGATGAATAATGAATGTTGTTTAGCAACTCGAGAGTACTCACCAATAATGTCAATGAGATTCAAGATGCCTAAGTACATATTGCTAGGTATGAATAGAAGTGTTGTAGTCGAGTCACCTAGAAGATCCAACAAACAAGGGACATTGATGTATTCCCATTGTTCGTTGGTGAGAGGACTTACCATTAAGGCATGCAAGCCTCAAGTTACTAAAAAAAAAAAAAACTCTAGTATTGAACCCAAATAATGTGATGATGTTGATGGGGCAAGAATTATTAAAAGGGAGGCACTAATGCATCCTCCATCATCAAACATGAGTAAAAAACAATAATTTGATGACCATAGGTAAAATATTTGCGATTGAAGCAGGGTTTATTGACGGAAAAGGAAAAAGGACAATCAACATCAGGAGAAATGGATTTAACTGGTTTCATGTTTTCTTGAAAAAACTGATCCTTTGAAAACCAATTTTGCACATAAATTGGTCTTCATTAATTCTTCAATCATCTTGGAACCTGCAAAAAAACTTGGCACTAATATTGCAATAAAACGTAAGAGTATTCAAAGGAGAAGTGATCAACTTCTCTTGATACATACGCACAAAAAAATATGCATAATTAAATGCCAAATAAAACATATTCTAAGAAAATAAAATGCATCACATGTCTTCTTTTGATGTCCAATTTTAGTGAGTGAAAAACCAAGTTAAAGAAAATCCATATTAGAAACATGTTTTAATGATCTAATGATGATTTTCCAAGTCCAATTGTTGCAAAATCCATAAAAAATTACCATTTTTCATTTTCTAAAATTCTAATTAAACATATCTCATTGCGTAGAGTTCGTCAAGATATTTCCAACGATGCTTGAATCGTGTCAAACAAACGTTATATGAGAAATTTATTTTCGTTTGAAGTTTTAGCAAAATAGTGAAATTGGGGTGTATGGGTGCCGCGTGGCAGTACCAGGGAATGGCACATGGAAGAACTGGAAGGTGCCACGTGGCATACATTATGTTGTTGATTTTGACTTGGCAAAGTAAAGTGGACTTCTGACTAGACAAGGTGACATTGTGACAATTGGGCGATGACTGTGCAATATTGGCTAATGGTATGTTGCCACGTGGACCAATCGAAAGTCGCCATGTGGCAGCAAAAGCCCAAAAAAAAAAAATCAATATTTTGGGAGAATATTCCAAGTGTCTAACTACTCTAGGGCACTTGTCAAACAATTCCATACCACCAAAATATTTGATTTTTATTTGAACTCATCCTCTTGCCAAAAAAAAAATGGATCTCACAACTATTACACAGCAATTTGTCACTGTCCCTACAATCCCTCACCCCGCATATTGGAGGGCCTTTCCCGTGACCTGTGAGCAGTGTCATCCTCTGCAAGCACCTTCCCTACATCCTTCTATACAAGAGCATCATTTCTCCTGCACAATACTTTCTCAAAAATCCCATAAAAACACATGTTTTGGCATTGGCGCGGGTAGCCAGTTCACCCCTCACGCCAATGTGGAGAAAGTACACTAGAGGCCGCGCCAGCTGGTGCTCTGTCCCTTTGTTGTACCCACGCCAGGATTTTTGGGAATTTTTTTTAACAAACTAGAGGTGGAAGTTTCCTACAACCACCTCTAGGATGAGTCATGGGAAGTGGTTAATTGGTTGAACCACTAATCTCCCTCTTTAGGTAGTGGTTTCCTCCTCTTATGGGACACTCCTAAAAGATAGGTCTCCCTTCCATGATTATATGGATCCTAAAATCTCCCTCTCCCCCTATATAAATGAACTTTCCCCCATCATGAAAGCTCGCTAAACAAGGAGGATTATGCAGCTGAAATGATGAACTTGGAGAACTAAGCCATAGTTTAATAACTGAGAAGGTAGATCAAGAAGGAAGTCCATCGAGAGGTCCCTTATCCCGTCTGAATTCCCCAACGAGCTTTGAGACGTGCTTCACCTGAGCCCCGCTGGAGGAGACCGCAACGTCAGAGCATGGTTGTATCTCTTCTTTCTACCTATTAATATAAGTGACTATTGTCTGGTTCTCATCTTGTGTTTTATCTGTATTAAATTCAATATGCTAGTCTTCTCTGACTGATTAGTAGATGTTGAATGGAATTAGTATATGGTATGTGGTTGTCACTTTCTGATCTTTGTGCAAGTGTCCAAGCATGATAGGCAGAAGATTTGTGACTTGTCTTCGATCAGGAGCGAGCGACTCTCATCATTACTACAGTCATCAACGATAACTTGGGACCACAACTAGGCCATCTTATCACATAATTTTCATTCAAGTATCTAGGAACCTACACTCTAGCATGATTCCTTGTTTCTAGACCCACCCTAGGGCTAGTGGGATCGCCTCTGTCTGTAGAGGGGACTTACCTGAGTAACAAGTTGGCGACCATACTGGGGATCAGTGCGAGTTTGTATTTCGTCTATTAGATCTTCTTCTTGGTCCTTGCTTGCTTAGCTTGATTTTCCTGGTTGTTTTTCTGAGCCTTAGACCTTTGTTCAGCCCCAGAGGATCAGATCTTACCTATGTTTTTTCCAAAATTTTCATCTTTTCAAGGTTGGCTTGATTGGCGCAGTTTCCAGCCTGATAGTCACGCCCACTAGCGCGTGTTTCCAGTTCATCACCCGCGCCATCCCCTATCTAGCACGGATTACAGCCAGACAGTCGTGCCAATTCCTATAGGTGCTAGGGATTTCCCTGTTTTGGAGCTTTCAGTCCATCCTGGTGTCTCTGGGTGTTTTCTTGCCTTGATTTGGATGCTTTGGGTTTTTTTATGACTGTGATCAACCTTCTTCCTTCGGTTGGTTGTCCATTTCTTTCAGCATCATGGCTTTAGGGATTTCTAGTGCTTTGATATGCTGAGCCTCCTGTAGGAGTTTGGGTCTCTTGTTTCGTGGTCACCTTCATTATTTTCTTGATTGCATTCAGCTCTCTAGATCCATTTTGAGTGGTTTCTTTTGGTGAAATGAGCCTTGAGTGAGTCTTGTCTCTTTCATTTAGTTTTGCTTCCTGTCACTCCAAGCATAGCTCACATTGCTTGTATGGGTCCATTTTGACATCTTTCTTTGATTTTAGAGATTGTGACATTGGTTTGAGTCTTTGTTCTGTTTGCTTGTGAGTTTATTGAATTGTTTTGTTTCGACTTTGAATTGGAATTCTCGAACTAGTGTGAAGATTCGTTTTTCATGTTCTTTAGTGCATTGTTTTCTCTATTACATTGAAAAAATCAAAAAAGATATTTTGTGCTTGCATTCTTCTTTGCATTGTAGGATTGAAAAATATTTCGCATAACTACCATTAGGCATTCTAGGAAATATTTCTCGTTCTCATTAGTTTGCATCAGGTTATGTAGAGATTGCTTCTGTGTTTTCTCATTATTTGCTATCGATTGAAAATTCCTAACCTTCACGTAGATAGCTCTTCATTGAATGATATGGTATTTTATGGCATGTAGCTTGCATTCAAGAATTTGTGAGATCCAACATTCGGTAGGACCTTGGAATTGAAACATAAATACAAGATCAACTTAAAATTTATTCAATTAACCGAAGGCAACATTGAAACTTAACGAAACATTTAGTGGTCTAAGTTAGAGACATGTTCCAGCATCTTAAAACCTAGCAATTGTCGCTCGCCATCTGGCTTCAGAAAGCACTAGTATGGACTTGTGCTCCCCATACCGTCGAGTATATGAAGGGAGACCCCTATAGGTTGCAATACTTTTATCCGTAGGAAGCCAAGTTTGCCGCCTTGTAACCGTGATACACCGAACACAGCATTCGGGGAGACTACCTGCACTTACGTCAAGTCCTTGGTTGATTCTTCTTTCATTTTATAACCAAGGTGTATATGGAAGTTCACGGGAACCTGGTACACCCTTTTACCTAGACTACCTGAGCAGTCATTTTCGATCTTTACTCACTCCATAAACTTGAAAAGATCATCAAGCACTTGTCCTTTCGCGCTCGCTTAAAACTGAAAGAGACTAGAGTCATCTTTGACTGTTTCTTGACTCTTAAAACATTAAATAGAAAACTTTTGGTTTCAATTTGGTAAAATAAACTACCTACAATTACACGCCCATTAAATATTGATTACTTGGCCTAACTTTGTTCACCTTGGTTTTGATCCAAGAGTCTTCATTTTTTATCCTTTTCCCTTTTCTAGTGTGCTATAGTCACAGTGGAAAAACCATCAGTTTCATCTACTGGCAGTCCTTTTTCAAACAATTCATCTGAAACTTCTCAGATCTTTGGGTCTGCTAAGCTTCAACAGCCTATCATCCCATCAGAGTACCCCTTTGGAGAACCGGTTGAGTTCCATTGGCCTCTTTCAAACGCTTGGTTTGGATTTGGGGTTGGGGAACATTTTCCCCCTCTTACATTGGGATCACCGTTTTTGGCTGCTATCATACCTCCTAGCCCCCGTACTCTTTTGCAAGATCTTACGGAACATGGATTCGTCTGGTCCTAATAGTAGTGAAGGTATTCCAGTTTCTGATGAACAATACCAACTTTTCCCGAAAGACATCCAACAAGAGCCTGCTCAATCTTCACCATCGGTGTCACTTCCAGCCAGATATAGGTCTTTGGGTCATATTATGGTCGGTATTTCCTCCATGGCAACATCAACTCTGTCAAGGGATCTGATTCTTCCATCCTTACGTATGTCACCGACGACACCTGTCTCTTCGTCAACGCCTTTTGTTGTCTGTTCCTGCTAGGCCTACTGTCTGTGTGGCTTCTTCGGTACCGGTTGTCACTGCTCAGGCGTCAGGAGTTTCAACCTCGGTAGAAACCTCGATTGCCATGGCGATCCCTAACGGTATTTCTTTTGAGGAGTATCGGCTGGCTATTCAGCATCAGAGCTCCCAGACTTATCAGTCCCCTCAGGATCCTTATAGGTCTTATTTTTCTCATTGGAGCAGATGGTACCCTGATTTATTCACTTTCGTTTCAGTATGATGAGCAAGGCAACCCTATCTACTTGCCTTCTCCTGAGGCTTATCAGTTTCTTTTTGGTTTTATACCTACCCTGCCTGTGCAACCCTCTAACCAACAAGGACAACCCTTTCAGGGACAACCTTCGGTTCAGCAGGTGTATGCTCATGACCCACAAGGACAACCCTTTTAGGGACAACCTTCGGTCCAACAAGGATTGTTTTATGGCCCACAAGGGCAGCCTTACAATCCTCAAGGTCAACCTTTGCAAGCTCAGCCTGTGATCCAACCATGGCAACCTCAAGGACCATCTGGGTAGCCAGTATATCAACCCAGACCTTCATATGGTCCTGGGGGGCAGATTCATCCATCTCAACCTATGGGGCAACCTCAACAGCCATATCTTCCGATTGGTCCAAATGTTGCACAGCCAAGACCATTTTATGGTCCTACTCTAGGTCAGCCTGTTTATTAGGCACAACCTGGCCCACCACAGCCATCAGGCCAACCCACTCGGCTAGGGCAACCCGGTTTCCCTCATCAGTCAAGTCAACCCACTCAGTCGGGCCAACCTGCACAGCCTGTTTACCCTGCTCAGCCACCTCTCTACTCTATGCTGCAGCCAAATCAACCATTGTACCCGATGTATCTAGCTTAGCAAGCCCCCCCTTATCAGCAGCCTGTTTGACCCCAAGGCGGTTATTTTCCCCAGGGTCAATATCGACCGATTTAAAACCCGTCTCAAGGTCCTGCTTATCACCCTCAACCACCAAGCTATACTTATACTCCACAGCAAAATCCTTATGCTGCTCAATCGGGACACTCGTATAATCAGAATTAGTATCCCAGTTTTCAACCCCCGTATCCTGGTCCTCAGCCGCCATATCAACCAAATTATCCAGCTTATACCCCTTATGGTTCGAATCCTCTGGGACAAAACCAATGGGGGCAAAGTTATACTCAACCAGGATGGAGTATGGGTACGGGCCCTTATCGAGGACCTGCTATGCCTTTTAACCCTCAATTACCTTTTCTCGCTACGTTGGAGCTACCAGATGTGTCCAAATTGACAAATGATCCCATTCTTCATAATCCTTTTTGGCCTCCAGTTCCAACGAAGGTTCCTAGTGATTGTCCCAAGTTTGAGGGCAAGTCTGGAAAAGACCCCCAAGCTCACGTCATGACATACCATTTATTATGTTCTTCCAATTCTTGGGTGGACGACTTTGTTCGGCTTTGTCTCTTCCAGCGCACTCTTGCTGGAGCTGCTTCTAAGTGGTATATCGAACTTCTGTGTGGCATCTTTCAAGATTTCAATACTCTTGCTATGGCATTCCTTACTCATTTCCAGTTGCCGGTTCATTATGAAGCCGGGACGCATCTCCTCACATCCTTGAAACAGGACTGAGCTACCCATATCTCGGACCACATTCATGAATGGAGATGGCGTTGTCGTCTGATCAAGTTCGAAAATCCTGATCAGCTTCTTACTCATTGGTTCACTACCTCTTTTTTCAATCATATTGTGAAAGACATTGCCATGGGGGCATGTGTAACCGAGGAACAAGCCATCGCTCGTGCCCAGTACTTTGATTTAGTGTAATCTCAATCAGGCATTTTGTACGACATCTTGACTGAGGCTCCACGTCCTAGGACCTCTAAAGTGCTGGCTACCCCATCAGTCGATGGCGTTATTGGTTCCGTGTCTCAGACTTCATGCAAGTCTTCCAATGGGAAGCAGAAATCAAATTCTTCCAATAATTTTGCTCCTCAAGCTACCCCAGATTCTGGTAAAACCTCAGAGGTCAACACCGTTCAAGCCAATCTTGCGGACAAGAATTCCAAGGGGAAAAGAAGGGCAAAGGCAAGTCCAAATCTGATGCCCCAAAACCAGAATCGTCTAAACCTCGTGCTGATGATGGTTCACAACGAAAGCCGAAGTATCCCTGTCTGATTTGTGATGAGGACCACTATCCTAAGGATTTTCCTAGACGATCCGAGGTTAGTCAACTACTCAAAGGCGCTAAGGGAACTCCAGCGGTCCTTAAATAACCTTTCCCATCTCAGTAGACCCAGATGGTCGAGAAATCTCTACCATCTGCGTCGTTTGGCTCCCAAATTTTCATGAAGAACGGTTCTGCACCTATTTCCATCGCTACTCAGTCGAAGGATTATGCCGGATCATGCCAGGTAGCCGGGAAAGAGGTCGTTGATGGTCCTCCTCCCCCATCTGCCTCTGGTCCCCTTGAAATTGAAAGGCCCGGTGCTGAACCCGTTATACGGCCACCTTCTAAAGGTGTTCTCCGGAAATCTTCTTATAATCCTAACGCCTGTGCTGCTCAGCATTACAGTATTGTTGAGGATTTAGCACAAGCGCCTTCCGCAATTTCCGCATTAGAAGTGCTCCAGATTTTCCGTCTCAATGAAAAGCGTTATTATCTGCGATCAGCGGGATTGAACCTGCTGATTCTAGCCTCCTCTCCTTCGATTTCAAGAATTTCATCCCCCGACTTCCGCACCAAATTGCACTTGTTATACAAGTCATTATTAACAGTCTCAACATCCATAGGGCCATAGTGGACAAAGGTACATCTACCTGTGTCATGTCATCTGCTTGTTGGAAGGCTATTGGCTCTCCATCCCTGACTTTGTCACCCAATGCCCTTGAGGCATTCGATGGAAGGGAATCAAAACCCTTGGGTGTTCTCGCTAGCTTTTTTATTACATTGCAAGGAAATACAGTCAACGTTGAAGTAGAAGTTGTTGATGCAAAACTCAACTACAATCTTCTACTCGGTCGCATTTGGACTCACGCTATGTTGTGCATTCTGTCCACCCTCTTCCGACTTCTGAAGTTTCCACATGAGGGAAAAATTATTATTGTCGATCAGTTGTCATTATTTACCTCGTCTTTCGAGAACAACGTGCCATACATGGACCAGATTCCCAATCCCCCTGACATTATAGGGCCGAGTCTTTTCAAAGATCCCGCTCTCATGGGTATTTTTCCCCTTTCGCCACTGAATACCGTTCAATTCAATATGGTCTCTCGGTCAGATGACCCTTGGATCATCCCTTCACCTGAATAGGTTGATTCGTTTGGAGATTCAATGTTGCTTAGTCCAATTGAAGTCAATTATTGTGAGCTTATAGTTGCATCTGATTCTCCCCCTCCTGAAGCCGCTCCTTTGAGCATGTCTCTCGACGTGTATTCTCAATCCCTGTGGCTCAGCGATGCAGATTTTCCCGATCCTTTGAAAGAAGTGTTTCCATCCGACGAGGCTATCATGGAAACCATGTCTCTCGAAGATCTACCGTGGAGTGATGGGCATCATCGTTCCTCGTTTATGCCTTGCCTCAGCACAATGTCTACCTGTCTAGAGCATTTTGCGTCGCAAGTTCCTTCTCTGCTACTTCAAACGCATATTTTTACTCATGAAGTATCTGCGAAAGGTAACTTGGGTAATATTACTCAAATGATGCCTATTGAAATTTCCGTCAAACCGGGGATTGTTGAGAACATCCATGTGGGAGTCACTTGCTCTTCCGAGGAAGTCCAAGTGTACACTAGTCTCTTTCACGAATTCTGTGATGTTTTCACCTGGTCTTACGAAGAGATGCCTGGAATCGACCCCAGTATTGTGGTCCATGAGATTCCCACCTACCCAAGTGCGAAGTCTGTTAGCCAGCACCTTCGTCCCGTGCATCCTCGAAAAGTCGCCGCTATCAAAGCTGAAGTTGAAAAACTTCTTAAAGTGGGTTTCATTTATCTGATTCCCCTGACTGAATGGGTTTCTAATATTTTTCCTGTGGATAAGAAGCAGGGTGCCATTCGTTTTTTTGTTGATTATTGTGATATCAATCAGGCCTATCCTAAGGATAACCATCCCACCCCGTTTATCGATCAGATCATTGACGATTGTGCGGGGAGTGAAATCTTCTCCCTTATGGACGGTTTTTCCAGCTATAACCAGATTAACATTCTCTCGTTAGATCAACACAAGACCTCTTTTATTTTTCCATGGGGAACATTCGCATATAATAAACTCCCTTTCGGCTTGAAAAATGTTGGGGCTACGTTCCAGCGCGCGATGTCCTATGCTTATCATGATATTCGGCATATTTTCGAACCATACTTGGATGACCTTCTGGATCATTCAGCTGCATGGAAATACCACCCGGAACATCTCCGTAAAATCTTGCTTCATTGTAGGTGCTACAGCATTAGGCTCAATCCACATAAATGCGTCTTCTGCGTCGACTTCGGTAGACTCTTAGGGTTTGTCGTATCTAAATATGGAATTCGCCTTGACCCTCTTAATGTTGAGGCTATTGTCAGTCTCCCCTCCCCATCCTTGTTACACCAGCTCCAGAGTCTCCAAGGGAAAGCCAATTTCCTTCGTCGTTTCATCCTGAACTACGCCGAAGTAGCCAAAGGATTTACACGACTTTTAAAGCAGGACGTCCCTTTCTGTTGGGATGAGATTGCTCAGCAGTATTTTGATAGACTTAATACGTTGCTTGTCAATTCTTTTCTATTACATCCTCTGAATTACCATCGTGATTTTACCCTCTACCTAGCTTCCACCTTCAGTACGATCGCCATGGTATTGGTTCAAGATGATGATGACGGTAATGAACATGTCGTTTACCACTTGTCTCGGAACCTTCTCGACCCTAAAACGTGCTATGCACATGTCGAGAAGTTAGCGTTGGCTGTGGTCCAGGCCGTCCAACGTTTTCGTCATTACATTCTTTGTAATGTTCCCAAATTTTCACATAGCAATTTGGAACATTAGATTTTGATACTTTCACCTAAGAGAGGAATAAATGGGTAAGGGAGCCCATGAACAATAAAAATATGAATAATTTCCACCTTAAGAAGGAATGGGATCACTTCAGGAGCTAAACTTTACACTTACAAGTGTGAACATGGGCAAAATAGATAAGGACATAGTCAATTTTGACTAAGTCAACATGCAGTCTTGAGGAGGAAGAGATCACCTAAGCAAACTGGTTCAATGTGAACAAGGATCTGCCTAAGACACATATTTAAACTAGATTGAAGATCCATAGTGTGAAAAGAGGCATTGGAGGTGGATTAGTTGACCAAGTCAACAACGCAGCCACAAGGGGAGGGAAGCAAGCTAGGGCAACGCAGTTTTGAAAGAGGAAGCTTCATGAAGAAGTCACCTCAACATTGTGTGGGGTCCAGGGTGAGGAGGCTCACCAAAGATTAAAGGAAGGAATAGCATCAAAGGGAGATCATTCATGTATTCAGATATTTTTTTCTTGAGACCACTTGCATGCTTCAGCTTTTTAGCCGGAGTTGCTGCATTGCTTAGTGCAAGGAATTCCTGTGCAGGAATTCCATCCTCTCTTTAGATCAGCTTGCTTAAGGGATCAAGAGGGAAGAATTAGAGCTTGATTTATGTATTTGGCTTAATTAAATTCATCCACATTAGGCCACAACGTAGTCTCCTTTAGTAAACTGCGTCTTTTATGCAAGAGCAGCATCAATAGAGCTGCATCCTTTGACTGTATGCTAATATTTGAGGAGGAGGTGCTTATTTCCCTCCAGGACCTCCAATAAGAAGGCCTAAGGCCATTATTTGTATTATTCAGCATTTATATGTCATATTTAGTTATGTCTAATACATTTTTGTAGTGAACTGTGTTATTTTCTGCAGTGCTGCTTTGTACATGCATTTTGTCGGAAACCTTGTCGGGTGTCTTGTTTTTACTGTATAAGTGATTAAACATCCATTTCTTTTATGTATTACTAATATAAACTTCTTATCAGAATTATTCCATCATTTTATGTAGAATACCTCATGAAAATTATGCTCTCACAGTATTCAAAAATTTCTTTTTAGAAAAGTCATGGGAAATCAATGTTTTCTAGCCTAGTCGGGGAAGGAGGAGTTGTTTACCATAGCTAGAAGCACTAGTTTGAGCTTAAATTTGGAGAATAGGTCCCTCATGACCTAAGCTATCATATCCAGCCATTTCCCCTATTTTTTTTTACGCTCATTTCTGAAAACAACCTTTTTAGGGCATAAAATCCCCTTTTTCCCCACTTTCCGGATCATGAAACAAAGTGCAAGTTGCTGCTATAGCTAAAAATGATTTATATGTGTTTCTTATATATATTTTAAGCTTATTCATCATAACAGGACCGTTATACAGCTTATTCATTGCTGAGTTCCAGATTTGGAACATTACAGTGGTATTAGAGCTGCCATCTTAGCTCAGCCTGTCGATTTCAGATCCACTCAGAAGATAATAAGGAGAGGAGAAAAAAATTATGGAGAGGATGAGCTTACTCTCATCCATTTTTAGATCCAAGAAGAAAGAAGAAGAGAAATGCATTGAAACTCCAAGAGGGTTTCAAGGAGGAGAGAATTGCAGTGAGACCTCTAGAAGGTTTCAAGAAGCAGAAGAAGATGCATGCACTTCCTATTCTTATAGAGGAGGTTAAGATCAAGGAGACCACTTAGAGCATGAAATCCTAAGTGGATATTTGGAAAAATACAAGTGCCAACCTGGGGCCATCAAAGAAACCCTAGATTTTCCTCATTTTATTCAACTGAGAGAAGAGAGAAGACCCTGCAGCAAAGGAGAGATCAAAGGCAATAGGTTCCTATTGTCTAAATTTTATGGGTAAAATACAACAAGAACTTGGGCAAGGAAGCTTGAGGCATTCTTCCTACTTCATCCAGTGGTAGAGGAGGAGGCAGCAGAAGTTGCAGCGCTGCACCTAGAGGGTGAAGCCAATGCTTGGTGGTGCAGTCACTTGAGCCACACAAGAGTGAATTCTTTTTCTGAATTTACTCGAGAGATGATCAGAACCTTTGATGGAGGAAGATAAAAGGAGAATAGACCCACACCACCATGGGAGGGAGCAAGTACCAGCGCTGCCATGGCCTTGAGAGAGAAGCCTTCTACACCAACAGTTGGATCAGCCAGCACATTGAAGAGAGGACCTCTTACAGCCATAGAAGATGTCCTAAGGGCTCACAAAGGAATGCATAAGTTTCCATGTCTTAACATTTCAGAAAAAATTATGGAAAGGGTTGGATATTTGTTTGCATATGGCCCAGGATCAAATGATATTACTGAGATAAAGCAGAAGGATTGCACTACGTTGTGCAAGCTTGAAGGGTTCAAGGGAGATTTGAACTCTCAACCTCATGTATCACTGATGAGTTACACACAACCCTTGAGGTTGGAGTGTGAATTCTTAGAGGTTGGAGTGAACTTTTCTCCAAGAAAATTCATGCAGAACCACATTTTCATTCGGGAGTTGACACATGAGATAGCCAAAACACCCTGGAGGAGGGTTACAGTGCTGTCAAGAAGTAGTAGCAAGGAGTCTTTTCTTTCAACCCCTTTGGATCCTTATGGGTCAAAGATAATCATTGGTGAGAGATATTTTCTTGGAGATCTCCAAGGAGTTGCATTTCAGCCTCTTATAAAATGCAAGAAGGAAGATCTGATATGGGAGGATGGTAGACCTCATTGGAGGAATGCCAAGATGGAGCAAGCTAGGAGGCATCCACATGGAGTTGAGTGGATGTGGATGAGAGGCAAGAGATTGGTAAACCTCTTGCAAGTCTATGACACCGGGCAGCAAGAGGCAATGTTGCGTTGGCTACTCTTGAGAGAGTTTGGTCACTCTATGACATGTCCTCTCCCATGGGATGAGAAGGGGAAGAGAGATTGGCAGGATAATTTCATCATGGGGCAGCAAGGAGGGTGGATGCATTATGGTGATGTGATCATTATGTTTTCACCACATAGGTTATATGATGGAGGAATGATTAGGCAACAAAGTCATTTGTTGCTTTGGAGGATTGGGAGAGAGCAAGGGCATAATTGCTCTCACACTTGACATGATGCTGCAAGAGTAAGGAATGGCACTAGCATAGTGCAAATATTAGCCCCTCCATCTTGAGAGTATCTCTACATACATAGCAGCATTTTGGGAAGAGTCTTGGACACAATCTATGTCAAAGAATTGAACTT
Source organism: Pinus albicaulis (assembly GCA_034641835.2). Lineage (NCBI taxonomy): Eukaryota > Viridiplantae > Streptophyta > Pinopsida > Pinales > Pinaceae > Pinus > Pinus albicaulis. Next base: position 475,324,815 of record CM076579.1, on the reverse strand, counting down.
TGAGATGATAGTAGCCCTACTCCAAAGGCTAGCAGCGCTGTCACTTAGGAGCTTGGATTACTTGCTGAAGTGTTCCCAAGACCACTTCACAAGTAATGCACCATGGGAGCATGTAGAAGATAGGCATGAGAAATTAATGGATGAGAGTATCCCTTACCATGTTTTGACCTTCTTGGCTTGGGTTCATAAGCACGAGGAAGATCTACATGCAGCATTTGTGGACTTTCCTTCCATGCATTTTTATGCATACCATCCTTCAATGGAGGAGTTCACTTGGGAGGGAATTCAATTGAATGTATATCAGCATATGGAGAGATGCACAGCCCGAAATATGAAGAAAAGGTTGGCACAACCACTTCCCTACTCACTTGCAGCAAGGGAGGATGTGCACTTGACCCATTTTAGCTCAATGACCGAAGTACATTATGGAGGAGGTAAAATTTTGCTTTGTATTTTACACTTCCTTATCTATATGAGCAGCATATCATACCAAGAAGGGTCTTTCCTTCTTGCATATTATATTTTTATGTACTTGGGGCCACTTGCAGCGTTTATGATGGCCATTCTATTTGTGGATTGTGGGGGAAAGCCACATGGTTTTCGGTGTGCATCATTGGCACCAAATTATGCTTTCATGATTTCATTTTGTAAAATGAATGTGGCAGAAAACAAGTGGCTGAAAAGACACTTGTTGCATTATGTATTGAGGTAGGCAAAGAATGCCCTGTGTTGGTTCCATGTTCGAGACTATGTTCTACCTCCTTGTTCTCATATGTTTATGCTTCCATATTATGTTGCTAAAACATTGATTGTAGGAAGCACCTTTGGAGGAGGGGCGCAAGAGTTGAAGAGGACCAATGAAAAGATAATTCTTCACATTACAAAGGCTGCATATTTTAGAAAGAAAAATGGGCAAACCTTGGTTGCCATACTATACATCTTACCTTCAAATGAGAGGACTCATTTGGGAGGTTTGAGTTCTTTTGGGAGACACCTCATGGGTGTTGGATTTGATGGGGTGGCTTGGGTCTTTCTTTAAGACCGTTATATTTCAGCCATATATCAGCAGCAGCCCCATATATATCATAAGTGGATAGAAAAGCAACAAGAGATGCACATTTTGACTCCACACAATCAGCTATGCAGCCCACCTTCTTTGCAGGAGCTCAAGGTGGAAGAGATCCTTCATGAGTTGCCAAACTAGAGGGTGACTAATTGTGTTTGGTTGATAGCTTGGGGAGGAAGAGACTCAAAGGGAGATGATGAATCCAAATTTACATCAACCCTCATGCTTCAAGAGCACCTTCAAACAGCCCACTGTTGCTTCCATAGATATTTCACTATCACAAATGTCAACTATTTAGATAGCTTACACACTTGGGAGGAGCAACTTGAAGATATATTGATGATGCAGCACCTTGATCCTTGGGAGACTTCATCTTATGAGGGTGCTATAGGGGAGAAGAGGATTATCTTCAGTCCTATCCATGCAGTTTCTTGAGGACAAGCAACATTTAGGAGGGGAGGACTATAATGTTCCCAAATTTGCACATAGAAATTTGGAACATTAGATTTTGCTACTTTCACCTAGGAGAGGAATAAATGGGTAAGGGAGCCCATGAACAGTAAAAATATGAATAATTTCCACCTTAAGAAGGAATGGGATCACTTCAGGAGCTAAACTTTACACTTACAAGTGTGAACATGGGCAAAATAGATAAGGACATAGTCAAGTTTGACTAAGTCAACATGCAGTCTTGAGGAGGAAGAGATCACCTAAGCAAACCGGTTCAATGTGAACAAGGATCAGCCTAAGACACATATGTAAACTAGATTGAAGATCCCTAGTGTGAAAAGAGTCATTGGAGGTGGATTGGTTGACGAAGTCAGCAGTGCAGCCACAAGAGGAGGGAAGCAAGCTAGGGCAGCACAGTTTTGAAAGTGTAATGTTCCAAATTTTTCTTCAATAAATTGGAACATTAAATTTTGTCTTAATTCATTTAGGAGATGAATAATTGGGTAAGGAGGCCCAATGATAATAAAAACATAAATAAAATCCCTCTAGTATGAAAAGGGATCATCCATGGAACTAGATTTCACACCCCCATGTGTGAAAAGAGACATTTGCAAAGAGGTTTGACCAAGTCAACCAGCGCAGGGTTTGAGGTGGAAAGCACTACATGGGACAACGTAGGAGGGAAGCTTCTAGAGGAAGGGAAACCCTAATTCTAAGTAGGGCCCATGGAGAGCCTTCACTTGCTATATATGGAGAGGAGGAGAGTCATTTCCATTCATGCATATGTTTATGATTTCATGTCTATTCAGACATTGAGCATTCTTTGTTGCTTAGCAAGAATTGCCGAGAAACTCCTGTTTAGGATTTCCTCACCTTCTTGAGAGGCCTCTTGAAGGTTGGTTCTTCATCTTCCACATATCTTGTCTCAAGGCCAAAGCATCCTCCTCTAGGATAGTGTTATTGCTGCAGCAACATAATACTGTGTTGTAGGGTGTTGCAGTGGAGACTTCACAACACCTCTTCCATTGCTCGTTTTTCAGAGGGAGAGTCTTTCTTGCCTTTGGAGGATCAGTTTGGAAGCATTGGAGTTGACTTGAAAATCTTTGCACTTGGCCATAGTGTTTTATTCCACTCACTGTGCAGTCCCTCTTAGTGACCGCGTTATTTTCATGGAGTATCTGCAGTGAGGGTTTGCAGATTGATCGGAGGGTGAGATCTCAAGTGTAAGGATCAGCCTTCCACTTAGGAGATCCATTGGAGGAGATTTACTTCAGATTTTTCATCATCTTCAGCCTTCTCTATTGAGTTCCAGAATTGAGTTGCAACAGCTGCCCAGCAACTCCAGCATTTTTTCCATTTTGTATATTTCAGCCAATCCCTTGGAGGATTGATGTATTATTGTATCTATGGGTTAGAGCTTTGCTCCCCTATCATATTTGAGCCATATATTTTCATATTCATGTATTTACATCATTTTGTAGAAGTATTCCATCATAGACTGCGTCCTTGTAGCCTGGGTTTATGCAGAAATAGTAGTGTTCTTTCATATTCATGTACATGTATTGTTGAGGCTTGGATTGCCTTTCTTGAGAGGTTGTTTCCTCAAGAACTTGTACTCTTTTACTGCTATAAAATTACTCTTGGCTATTCATACATCTTCTTGTCTCATAGCTATTAAAATAACGTTGTTGATCTATTGTATGTTTATACATTTGTTGTAGCCCCATTCTTTGGGCAATTCTTGAGGAAGGAATTTTCACATATCTATAGACAGAGTCTGTGAAGGGCCAGGTAACCTCTGGATCTCATCCTTTTTTCAAAGGTGACATATCCGGAAAATTCCCCCACAGTCTATCTCTGGAATAGACTTGTGATATTTCCGAAAAAGGAACATTACAGTGGTATCGGAGCAACTTTCTTGGCTCAGCTTGTGAGTCTAAGCCCAAGAAGATCATAATGTTGAAGAAGATGAGCTTATTCTCATCTATGTTCAGATCCAGAGGAAACCTCTCCAAGTAGGTCAAGAATATTGAAGAAGAAGAAGAGGAAGTACCATGCATTTCCTATTCTCATCAAGAAGAAGACATTGAGCATGGAAGACACTTGGATTATCAAATTCTAAGTGATTACCTTGTCGAGTATAAATCTCAACCTAGAGCCTTCAAGGAGACTCTAGATTTTCCTCATTTCATCCAGCTGAAGGAAGAGAAGAGAAAATGTAGCAGAAAAGAAATCAAAGGCAATAGATTTCTGTTGTCTACCTTTGATGGGTCATCTAATGCAAAAACTTGGGTGAAAGAGTTGGTAGCATTTTTCATTCTACATCCTGTAGGAGAGAAAGAAGCTGTTGAAATATCAGCGTTGCACTTGAGGGGTGAAGCCTATGATTGGTGGAGCAGCCACTTGAGCCATGAAGGGGTGAAAAAATTTTCAAAGTTCATCCCAGGGTTGATCAAAACCTTTGATGATCAAGGGACAAAGGAAGAAAAGATCACATCACCACTTGAGGAGCATTGTGATAACGTTGTCACACTCATGGAGGAGCAGCCACATACATCAACAGTTGGGGCAGCCAACACTTTTGAGGAAGGAACTCTTGCAGCCCTACAAGAAGTTCCAAATGCACATCAAGGTATGAAAGAATTTCCACAATCTATTGTTGCATCAACTTATTTTGAAAATTGTGGAATTTTACTTTTGGATGACCAAGGGTCAAATCCCATTGCTACCATAGAGTAGCTTGGTTACACTGCATTGTGAAACATGGAAACATTCAAGAAAGAAGCAAACCATCACTCTCATGAGCCATTGTTGGATTGTAAATCACATTGGAGGTTGGGGTTTGAAGCCTTGAAGGATGATGGCAGACATCTTGCAGTGAGAAACCCTTTTTCCCTTCAAGATGACACTTTCTCGATGAGCTAATCTCAACTCAAAGAGAAACCTCTACTTTCAGATCCAAGACCTCATTGGTTTTGGAAAACTATTGATGAGAGAGAGGTCTCAAGGAGAGATCTCATCAGAGGTGCACTTCAACACACCATGGAGTGCAAAGATTTTCTTCCTTTCTCACAAGAGCAGATAGAAGATGGAGGACATCTTAGGATGGATAACATCTCTCATGCTTGTGTTGGACATCCCTTGAGCCATACACATCATGATGGGAGGTTTTTTCCTACCACCTATATGAGTCTTGATAGGGTCTCATTGATCCTTGAGAAGATTGCATTTCAAAATCCCATGAAGTGAAAAAACAGGAAATTGATTTGGGAAGATGGTAGCCCTCATGGGAGGAGTACCAAGATGAAGAGGAGGAGAAAGCATCCACAAGTGGTTGACTGGATGTGGTTGATGAGCAAGAATCTGGGAGGCTACTTGCAAATTTATGATACCAAGCAGCAAGAGCTTGGCTGCGATGGTTACTCTTGAAAGAGTTTGGCCATCACTTGGAAAACACTCTTGTTAAGAGTAAGAGGATGGATACTTGCATCATTGAGTAGCATAGAGTATGGATGCATGATGTTGATGTGATACTCATATCATTCATTGTGTCTTCATCACATAAGTTGGATGATGGGAGTATGAGGAGACAACAAACTATTTTGTTTCTTTGCTTGTTTTTGGGAGAGCAAAAGCAGATTTGCTCTCACACTTTGTCTGAAGTTGCAGGAGGAGGAGATGGAATTATCTCCTTGGTCTTTGATGATGATTGGGAAGCACTTCCATCTTGGGGAGTATTCCATATTTTTTGCAGCATTATTAGAGGAATCTTTGACAAGGAGCATGTCAAATAACAGAGTTTGGTATTGACAGGGGCTTATTTGCATAAGCTCACAGCGCTGCCACCTTGGAGCAGAGACTTATGGATGAATTGTGCCCAGTGGAAGTGTGGTGGATCCATAACCCACAGGTCCCAGGATCATTCCATATTTGTTGCACTTGATGAACAAAGAGGAGGTAATGATGATAGAGACATCTATCACCATGGCATATTCTTCTTAACTTGGATTTCCAAGCATGAGGAGGATTATCTTCTTGCAGCACATGGTTCATTCTTCTTCATAGCATGCCAACACACTATGGAGGACTCATTCATGGATCCATGTACCATCTTACTTCCAGCATATGGTGAGAATTTTGTATATACATTCATTGATTTGCACACTCTTACCATTCTTATGCAGTGCATTGCTTCACAAGAGGGCAAGCTTGTCACATTGCTTCATGAGTCTTATTGGGCCAATCTACATGATGGAGGCAGCCATCTCTTTTGTGGCCTTGGGAAAATGTTTGATCATCACATGTATGTTCATTTGCTACACTCTAACATGTATCATATGAAGGCATGCATGATTAACCATGTAGAAAGAAACGTTTTTCCTTGTACTTTCCTCAAGCAGCAACTTGTAAAACTGCGTTGTACTTGTTTGGGAAGTTGTTGGTACCTTCTTGCATCACTTGAAACCTTTAGAATTTTCTTCATTTCATTGCTGATCATGACTTCATATGCTGATATAGATCATATTTGTAAAGGGATCATGATTATGAGAGAGGCACATGAGTTGGATGTGTCCTTGAGTGAGAAAAATTCTCACATTTTCTGCACTACATGTTCTAATGGGAGCATGGGAGGAGGTATGGCCACCACTACTACATATGTGTTCTCTTCTGAGGTGGGCCATAAGATTTATATTCATCCATTATACATCCATGGGCAAGTGCTTGATCATGTATTGTTGTTACATTCATCCATTTACTATCCATTAATAGATGTGATGAATCTTGTACATTGCTTGCCATGTAATTTTATGAAGTTGCAGTGGATGAAACTGCTATGTATCCTTGTGAGGCATTGTTTGCATCATGTATCATTATGTAAAACCTACAGAAAACTTCTAATTTGGATATTCTATGATGACCATGTCCTATTCATCATGGATGATATGTTTTTGGCCAGCTTGTTCTTCATTGCCGGAGGAGAACTCTTTGGAGGATTTTTCTTCATTTTTCCATTTGAGGGCAATACTTTTGCAGCCCAGGATCAACACACACTCTACACTTATCATAAGTGGAGAGAAGGATAGCTTGGGGTGGGCTATGATGCTTACCATGTTCAGATTTTCAGCCCACCTTCATTTTCGGAGCTTGAGGTGGAAGGAGACTTTGAGGAGTTGCCTTGTTGGGAGGTGGCTCATTTTGTTTGGATGATTGCTTGGAGATGGAGGATCCACATGAGGGAAATGTTCCTCAAAATATTTCAGACTCCATGCCTTGAGTGGAGACCTTCCAATTCTATCCTTGTAGTTGCTTGAGGACAAGCAACATTTGGGAGGGGAGGACTGTAGTGTTCCAAATTTTTCTTTAATAAATTGGAATATTAACTTTTGTCTTAATTCATTTAGGAGATGAATAATTGGGTAAGGAGGCCCAATGACAATAAAAACATAAATAAAATCCCTCTAGTATGAAAATGGATCATCCATGGAACTTGATTTCACACCCCCATGTGTGAAAAGAGACATTTGCAAAGAGGTTTGAAAAATTCAACCAGCACAAGGTATGAGGTGGAAAGCACTACATGGGACAACGTAGGAGGGAAGCTTCTAGAGGAAGGGAAACCCTAATTTGAAGTAGGGCCCATGGAGAGCCTTCACTTGCTATATATGGAGAGGAGGAGAGCCATTGCCATTCATGCATATGTTTATGATTTCATGTCTATTCAGACATTGAGCATTCTTTGTTGTTTAGCAAGAATTTCCGGGAAACTCCTATTTAGGATTTCCTCACCTTCTTGAGAGGCCTCTTGAAGGTTCTTCATCTTCCACATATCTTGGCTCAAGGCCAAAGCATCCTCCTCCAGGACAGCGTTATTGCTGCAGCAACATAATACTGTGTTGTAGGGTGTTGCAGTGGAGACTTCACAACACCTCTTCCATTACTTTTTTTCAGAGGGAGAGTCTTTCTTGCCTTTGGAGGATCAGTTTGGAAGAATTGGAGCTGACTTGCAGATCTTGGCACTTGGCCATAGTGTTCTATTCCACTCACTGTGCAGTCTCTCTTAGTGATTGTGTTATTTTCATGGAGTATCTGCAGGGAGGGTTTGCATATTGATCGGAGGGTGATATATCAAGTGTAAGGATCAGCCTTCCACTTATTAGATCCATTGGAGGAGGTTTAATTCAAATTTTTCATCATCTTCAGCCTTCTCTATTGAGTTCTAGAATTGAGTTGCAGCAGCTGCCTAGCAACTCTGACATTTTTTCCATTTTGTATATTTCAGCCAATCCCTTGGAGGATTGATGTATTATTGTATCTAAGGGTTAGATATTTGCTCCCCTATCATATTTGAGCCATATATTTTCATATTCATGTATTTAAATCATTTTGTAGCAGTATTCCATCATAGACGGCATCCTCATAGTCTAGGTTTATGCAGAAATAGTAGTGTTCTTTCATATTCATGTACATGCATTGTTGAGGCTTGCATTGCCTTTCTTGAGAGGTTGTTTCCTCAAGAACTTGTACTATTTTACTACTATAAAATTATTCTTGGCTATTCATACATCTTCTTGTCTCACAGCTATTAAAATAATGTTGTTGATCTATTGTATGTTCATACATTTGTTGCAGTGTTAAGTCCCTATATTAATAGTGTAGTCCCTTATTATGTTAGTGTAGCCCCACTTATTGTTATTGTTGTACCCCTTTAACCCCCATATTATTATTATTATGCCCTTACATTATTATTGTCAGGTCGGCTAGGATTACATTGTGGCCCACTAGGATTATATTGTGGCCCCATGGACTCCTATATATAGAAGGAGGTTTTGTTCATTTGTATCATCCAATAATTGTGAATTTATGTAATGTATTGGAGGTTTCCCCCTCGAAGTGGCTTATTTCTAAGGCGTTGATATCTCTTTTCTTCTATTTTTGGAGTGGGTTACACAACATTTGGTATCAGAGCTTTGGATTCTAGGGTTTCGCTGCTCCAAACAGGTCATCGTGGCATTTTCGTTATAACTTTTTTTCTATGAAGTTTCAGAAGCTGAAATTTTTAGGGTGCGAAGAAAAAATCCTGAGGAAGCTTGTATAAAAATTTCAGAGCTTGTTTCACAAAATTTTTGGAGATATGATCTGTGGAAGGTAGTGCTTTTTCAGGCTCCTGAATTTCATCTCAAAGAGGTGATCGTGGGAAAAGTTCAATAACTCTCTCTCTGGGCATTGGATTGGAGTGCTGTAAAAAGTGGTCGCAAGTACACAGCCTTTAGTTTCTTGGATATCAATTTCAGAGACAAAGAACAAAACAGTGACACGTGGCAAGTCGTACAAGTTCGCTCTACTGAACCAGTCCAAAATTAGGTCATTGTGGGAGATTGGACACAAATTTGTCTTGGAGAATCCAAATCAGGTCAGACCTGTGGTATTCGAAATATAATTCAGAGGGCTACGTTGGTACCGAAATTCAAATATTGAAGTTTTTCAATCACAGAGATAATCAAATTCCAATATCGAGCTCCTCAAAAGCAAGTAAAAGGTGTGTATTGTCTTTCCCGAATTGCATAAATCTTGTTTGAAAAAATAGCTTGAAGTGATTCCAAGGGCCTATTGAGCATATATTTCAGTATTGCATTCTGAAATGCCTCCTAAAAATAATTCAACACCCATTAAGCCCTCAGAAATCTATACTATTATGCATGAAGTGGAAGAATTGCAGTATGAGATATCAAAATTACGGTACCAAGTGCAACAAATTTCGATCTTACGAAGAGCAACCGAAGATGACATAGATGGTTTAAAATAAGAAATGGAGGCTAAGTTGGATGGTTTGAAGGATAAAATAATAGCTAATTGGATGATAAATTAGTGGAATATGACATCGAGCATCAACAACAAGTTCTCCAACTCTCAAAGGATAACCTAACTTTGGTGCAGAATCTAATGAAACAACAGGAATATCAACATCACATCGAAAGAAGTTCTGAAGCAGTCACAAAAACAAGAACTCGACAAGTACGATCAATTTCAGAGTATCTCAACAAGTGGAAGAACTTTCCTGTAGAATATTCCACATGGGAGGATGAGAATTTTATACAGAAGCATCAAGAAATAATCAAGCGTTGAGGACAACACTTGTTTGAAGGAGAGGGGCATGTTAAGTCCCTATATTAATAGTGTAGTCCCTTATTATGTTAGTGTAGCCCCACTTATTGTTATTGTTGTACCCATTTAACCCCCATATTATTATTATTATGCCCTTACATTATTATTGTCAGGTCGGCTAGGATTACATTGTGGCCCACTAGGATTATATTGTGGCCCCATGGACTCCTATATATAGAAGGAGGTTTTGTTCATTTGTATCATCCAAGAATTTTGAATTTATGTAATGTATTGGAGGTTTCCCCCTCGAAGTGGCTTATTTCTAAGGCGTTGATATCTCTTTTCTTCTATTTTTGGAGTGGGTTACACAACATGCAGCCCCATTCTTTGGGCAATTCCTGAGGAAGGAATTTTCACATATCTATAGACAGAGTCTATGAAGGGCCAGGTAGCCTCTGGATCTCATCCTTTGTTCAAAGGTGACATATCTGGAAAATTCCCCCACAATCTATCTCTGGAATAGACTTGTGATATTTCCGAAAAAGGAACATTACAGAAAGAGGAAGCTTCATGAAGAAGTCACCTCAACATTGTGTGGGGTCCAAGGTGAGGAGGCTCACCAAAGATAAAAGGAAGGCATAGCATCAAAGGGAGATCATTCATGTATTCAGCTATTTTGGTCTTGAGGCCACTTGCATGCTTCAATTGTTTAGCCGTAGTTGCTGCACTACTTAGTGCAAGGAATTCTTGTGCGGGAATTCCATCCTCTCTTTATATCAGCTTGCTTAAGGGATCAAGAGGGAAGGATTAGAGCTTAATTTCTGTATTTTGCTTAATTCCATTCATCCAAATTCAGCCAAAATGCAGTCTCCTTCAGTAAATTGCGTCTTTTATGCAGGAGCAGCAGCAGCAGAGCTGCATCCTTTGATTATATGCTAATATTTGAGGAGGAGGTGCTTATTTCCCTCCGGGAGCTCCAATAAGAAGGCCTAAGGCCATTCTCTGTATTATTCAGCATCTATATGTCATATTTAGTTATGTTTAATATAGTGTTGTAGTGAACTGTGTTATTTTCTGTAGTGCTGCTTTGTACATGCATTTTTCCGGAAACCTTGCCGGGTGTCTTGTTTTTACTATATAAGTGATTAAACATCCATTTCTTTGTTGTATTACTAATATAAACTTTTGATCAGACTTATTCCATCATTTTATGTAGAAGCCCTCATGAAAATTATGCTCTCACAGTATTCAGAAATTTATGTTTAGCAAAGTCATGGGAAATCAATGTTTTCTAGCCTAGTCAGGGAAGGAGGAGCTATTTACCATAGCTAGAAGCATTATTTTGAGATCAAATTTGGAGAATAGGTCCCTCATGACCAAGTTTTTCATATCTGATCTGCAAACTCGCCGCCCAAAAAAAAAAAAATGAAAAATAATTTATTGTAACAAATTATAAAACAAATATATTTGATAGTTAGAGATCAATTTTTTTTTAATTTTAGAATCAATGGTAAATGTAGATCTCTTAGTCATTTTTATTGAAAATTTTTAAAACTAACTTGGTTCAATTTTCTTTTCTAATATTCTAGATTGCAGGGAGCGCAAAAAAGAGAGCATACTCAGGAGTTTTGTCAATTTTTTTATTCATTTGAAATTTGGAATTAAAGTAAGAAGAATTGATCTCAAACCTCATATTTTAGCTTTCTAAACTAACTATTTCCAAGCTTGGGTTTAGTTATGATTATGAAAATTGATTAAAATTCAAAATTCATCAAAATGATTTTTTTATTTTTTATTTATTTTTATTTTTTGTTCCTTATTTATTTTTATTTTTTTATTTTTTATAAATGTAAAATTAATTGAACATGAAGACTAAAATAATGAAATTTCATTGAGGAATGAAACATGAATTTACATACAAAATGAAATTGCAAGTAAAACTGAAATTGAAAAACGAAATGAAATTCTAAATTAAAAACTTAATGGGAGACTAAAAAAAATAAAAATAAAAATTTAAGCAAACAAAATTCGAAATCGAAGGTTGATCCCTATGTACGCCTCCCCGGCAATGGTGCCAAAATGTTGAGGTAATCTAATTACTTAAATTCCTTTCCTTAAATTATCAACCCGGGGGTCCGTGGACTTGTGAGGCGCACATGCACTATATGTGCTAGAGATTGGATTTTAATTTCAAAAGAGAAATTTTAATCTATCAAATGAAAAATGACAATAAATCTAATCTAGAAAGCAGGAAATTACACCACACTTTCGGAATTAAAAATCACACTTGCGAGAATTGAAAGCACACATTTGCAGAAATGAAATATCTAATCTAAGCACACTTGCATAAATTGAAATGACTAATCTAAAGCACTCTTGCTGGAATGGAAATGCACACTTGCGGAATTGAAAAAAAAACTAATCTACACATACACTTTCATGAATTAAAGCATACTTGAAAATGGAATGAAATAATGAAAACAAACTTCTAAGTTACCTCTACCAAAGTATGCTTGTTGTGATGGGGGCCCTCCATTCTTCAACAACATACCAACACCATTATAAGCACACTCAAACTCAAATTGGCACACTCAAAATGACTTTATGTATAAATGGAAGAATAATTACATTAATCTCCAAATAAACATCTAACTACATACTCAAAATCTATGCTATAAGCCTACTACTATTTATCTCATTACATGATCTCTTCACATCTCCTTCCATGATTCTAAACTTCCCAAATTTACATTACAAAGTTCTAGATTACAAATGAAAGGATAAGGCTCTCCTATTTATACAAAAACTTAAGAAACTGCCTCATTAATGGAGATCCACCATTCTCTCCTTAGAGCCATAAAAGTTTCAACCAATTAGCCAATTATAATACACATATCCCTTTATTCATGATTTTCCTCCATGATATATGGTTGATCCCCATCCAAATCTCCTCCAAATATTGAAGAGAATTCGAAATTGACCTTGGAAGCCACATAAGGATGTCCTGGAAGCTTCTTAATCACCTACACATGTCACCAAACTCATTCCACGTTGAGGTATAAATAAATATATGTTATATTTCTAACTTTTAATCACAAACTCACTCTAAATACATGAAATTATTAACTTTGTAAAACACTAATGTAACCCCATATGAGCATGATAATGGAGGCTAATGTAGGGTTATGTGGTTATAGAGTTGTGAAATGTGAGTGAAATAGTGGCAATGAAGGTAAAAGTGTGTGACATTTTGAAGTCATTTTGGAGGCCCAACACCATATATCTCATGAACAAGAATAATATGACCAAATCATTTGTAAATAATGTAACCAAGACTTCACTATTATACTATCAAAAAAATCTTAAAATCCTACAATGTATATGACTTATCTTCAAACATAAATCAGTGACTAGATATTCAAGTTGGGAACACTTATAACCATCTCACTATTATGTAAATAAACCTCAGAATGTTGCAATACATCATCATAATAAAGTTATCACAGTGGAAGAAAATACCTTTTAATGCAATATACCTCTGAAGTTACCAAAATTCAAAACTATTGATACTTGAGCCTTCAAACTGAATCTAATCTGCATAGTTATAAACCTACAACCTCTATTCAAATTTGTGTATACAAGCCACTACAAATCATATAGCATTCAAATCATTATCACATTGTAATACAAAGTATTTCAATGTTTCAATTTTTCATATAATGGAAGAGACTTACTACATAAGATACACAACGATGGTATAAGCCAGTGCCTACGCAAGTGAAATTTGATTCAAAAAACCCTGCAATATTTAGAGATCCATTATAAGTATGGTGAAATGAATAGGGCCATAAGTGATCATTTTTATCAATAACTAATGGTATATGCAAAGCTTTAACACAATATAATGAGAATTTGGAACCATTCAATTGGATCACTGTAACTAAAAGCTTATTCTGTAAAACAAATAAACATCCTGCTCCCTTAATTTTTATTTGAGCACATAAATTAATAGATGCATCGTTTATTGATTATAGAATGGTAGAAAATAATAACATATAGTGATAGAATATTTTCAATTTATATTCAATGAATGGTATAGACCAATGTGCCCTTGTAGATAAGACCCTTTATCAACAAAATGATGGACTGTGAAGGAAGAAAGTAAAATGACAAATTAATAACGACCATTTGGTTAGTTGTGATTTGTAATAGGCAAGCATGCCTAAGCTTGCCTTTTATGGATGTATTATTGTTCCATTCATTTAAACATTTACTAGTTTTTAATAAATGGTAATAACGTGTTTATTTTAGATTTATTTTAGTTGATGAGCTTGTAGTGTTTTCTAACTATCCTCTAAAATTGTTGGATGTGGAGCTTGATTATCTTCAAAGTTTAGAGGTATTGTTTTTGTCATGTTTGGATCCCAATCCCTAACAAGGAGGTGTGGGGGGGAATCCCCCCCCGACCTATTGCTACCAAGGGGGTCCCGGGGGGTGTGAAAACATGATTTTAGCCCCACCCCTAGTGGGGGTTCAAGGGAAACACCCCTAGAAGCAAAATTTTTGATAAAAAATTTCCTTGTAAAATATTGTAATTTCATAGTCAATAAGGGTCATTCATTAGGTGGAAGAACTGAAGATATGTTAATTTATGGTTTTTTACCCTATGTTGATGGGAAAATATGTCCGGCCAACAGCAGGGGATCTCCCCGGTAAAAAGTCCCAATTAGACCTTGAATCGTTTGGAATAGGGATCCCGTCCGGGGTGTGGGTCCGACTACCGTCGATTTATCCTTTCTTTTGGTCTCGCTTAAACTCTATAAACCAGTGGATACACACTTAATCAAATGATACAAGACATATGATTGATGCATTAAATGTACATAAAACACTATGGGTAGCAAGAGGAAATAATAAAGCATAAGTATCGAAGGAAGTGTTGTTAACAACACATCATTAGGGTCATGCTTGTAAACTATTCTGACCACAAAAGAAACAATTCCTTATGGCAAGAACACCCTTCAGTTCCTAAAAGTTTTAAATGATAACACAAATGCTAATAAACAAAGTCATCAACATTCGTTACGAAAGTGAAATGAACTCAACCACCATTAACATATACTCAGCAAACTGTTATGCAATTGTGATATGAATTGAAGATACAGTTCCCTTGATCTAAAGATGTTCAGAAATTGAAAATATAATACTCAATAGTGCTCATACATATGCCAACACCAGATCCACAAAGGGATTTTTCAAAATGCTTGTATTCATGCTCAAGTTGTATAATCCTCTGGTAATACAATGTACTCAACTCGAGTCCCAAACCAAAGATAATTTTTTTGTTCCCGAAGGGAGTATTTATAGGGAACACTTTCCCTTTGGGTTCCTTGACTTTTCGTCTTCCTGACCGTTGGGTTCCCTTGTGACTTAGTAGATTTTGCGACCCGCAACCTCGAACAATCCTCGACCTGCGACCTCGAACAATCTGCAACCTGCGACCTCAAGCAGATTTGCGATTTGCGGCCTTCTTTTGGTGATCTCCAAATTTTATAGTAGTATTCCTCGTCTCACATTCCTTGCTTTGAAAACATGCCCTCTTGCTTGTTGGGAAAAACTTTGGCTCATTGCGCAGACCAACAGCTTCCACCTGTAGTCACATAGCTTAGGTTACATGTCTTCATTGACGAATAATAATGTTAGGGGCATATTTAATTAATCGCAAGAATGAAAATAATAACTTAGACCCCTGTGTGGTCAGGTATTGTGTCGCGGCATGGTCTTCACTAGGCTCTGAATGTTTGCAGCAGAAACAATTGATAAGGTCAAAGATCTTTTTCTTGTGCCATCTCCCACTGAATGTGATGTGTTTCTGGTTCCCATTTTGTATTTTGGTAGAAGACTAGAACTGTACCATATAGCTCTCATGAAGGAGGTATGTGCAGACCTTAGAAACCCCAAATAAATCATGTGCAACCCATAACAATAAGTTTTTAGGGAAGCTCATGGTGTTCGTGCGGTGCTGCCTTGGGCACTGTTTTGGTGCAGACAAGAGTTTCCCACATGAATGGGCAGACAACAATATTCCCTTCATCTTCTGCTTTTAATTTCTTTGGTCGTTTTCCCACATGACCATTTAAAAGTTTCTTTTCATTTTACGTTATTGACAGAGAAAATCCAAAAGTTCGACCTTGCCCAATATATAAGATATGCTGCCTTTTCCCATAACACCTTATACGCACAGGAGGCAACTATCAATCTAGCAACACTATATCCACTACCTCGGTTAGATTATTGAAGCATCATGTGCATATTTTATTACAAGTCGCAGCTTTTATTTGCCCCATAGATCAGCGACTCGACAACCTGGAGGGGCCGCGCAACTTTATCTTCACGTGGGTCGCGATCTTAAAGGGGTCGCAGGGTCGCCACTACCTCCAAGTCGCACTTTGTCTTTTCCTCGTAGATCTGCGACTCAGCGACCTGGACTAAACTTGCGAATCCATGGGGTCGCATAGTCGCACTTTCTAGCAGGTCGCACTTCATCTTTTCCTCGTAGATCTACGACTCAGCGACCCGGATTGAACTTGCGACTCCACGGGGTCGCATAGTCGCACTTTCTGGCAGGTCGCACTTCATTTGTTTTGGGTATGCTGCGACTCAGCAACCTGGGCTAAACTACGACCTCCCAATGGTTGCATAGTCTCACTTTGTCTAAAAAATAAACACCAAAATGATGAAATCCTTGCGAATAGAAATTAACTAAGATTAGTTGTCCATCTTTACAGTCGTTGATGTAGCTTGTCCATGCAGACGACCATTTCTTCGGGCAGCAATAAGCCCAACCTTTTACCTTGGTGGTGCCTCTCTTTGGAACAATCGATAGGAAAAGCGTGTTTGAAACAGCGGCAGAAAATATCCCGGACTCCCGGTTATACATATACCACAATACATCACAGTGGTATTGATGTTTGGAGATATCTTCATCAAAGGCGTACGAATTTTACAAAGGTACTTCCCCATGCAGACCGCACAGTTAATACGCACTCAATGAACATCTCGCACAGTGTCACAAAGTGAACAAACGACCCCTTGGACGATGCGTCGAGAGAACATCATGCCTCTGTTGGAGCTTAACATTAACCAAATTCTATGTTTCATTGTGACAGTGTCTACAATAATAATAATAAAAAACCCCATCGCAACATGGCACTCCAATACGGCATCTCCGTTTATTATGTGAGAAACTTTTGTCTTTTGACATTAATGGCATTATCATAAAACGTTTTCTGATGCCCAGCGCCTTCCTGTTTCATTGTGTGATGGATGTGTTCTTTTGTTACCTGTGTTATCAGTCTTCATCTGATATGGTTTGAGACCATAACTTTGCGCCGTTAAAAACATAGGCTGTGAATTATCATGATTTTACAACTCTATCCTTCGTTTGACTTTTATTGCGCTATAGTTATTATACATTTCCATCATGGCTTTGTTATAACCTTCCGCTCGTGTTTCAAACATATATTTCGACCACTATATAAATATACGCTCCAAATGTTTTACTATGGGTTGGAATTCCGTCATGGAGTATTCGAGTCCTCTTTGTAACATTTTTTATATGGTTCTGCTCCTCGAATCTTACATGGTTTTGAAACCATATCGATTTTGCACCCCGGTTTAATCTTTAAAACCATAACCTTGGTCCATAGATTTGCACCCACCATGTAGCTTAGGGTTAGTAAATATTGTTTCCCAAAGGTGTGTTTGATATTTGAAACTGTGCCATTGTCTTGAAAATACCAACATGTGTATGTTTTGGCACTACGGCTCAGCATGAAAATGCCTTTGAATGAGATTGTCTTTCTTTAGGGAAATCTTCTAAGTCCACTTTGTTCTCCCGGGCTCTATTTCAGGTTGGACTTTTTGAATTGGTGAACTGTGCTCCTTTTTGTGTACACATCGAAATTGAGCTGATATTGTGCAGGATCTTCAAAACTTCCTTTAAGGTGAGATACCTGCCATCTCGGAATATAAATACTTCAACCGGTCCCTACGTAAGCTTAGATCATAACAAATGCTTCTGGTTTATGTGAGATGGCATCTGGTACGGACATTTCCAAATGGAGTGTTTCTAAGTATCTGGTGTACACTAGTGAAGAAAGCTTTTTGCATCAGTGACATAAAAGGTTCTTTCTCTGATAAACATGTATCACACCATCCTCCTTTTAACAGTACTGATCACTTGCTCCTCCTCCTCCCCTGTTTCGCAACTGTGGCCTTGTTGTTGAGCTCAATTTTATTTCCCTCGATGTCATGACAAAATTGAGGAGTTTGTCACCCGTGGGGTTAACTTGTGTGGAACATTACAACATCACAGTTACTCTTTGATAATGGTGTCCCTAGATAAAACATATGAGACTAACGAGCTTAAGAGAAGTATTCAAACAAAATGCTTAATGACCCATGGCAAGAGGGCTACTAATGTACATCCTCAATGCACAAAAAAGTTCCTATTCGAGCATATGCTGGATGATCCCTCCCACACATGGCGTGATTGCAGCAACAGCATCTGATCATGATGGTGATAAAGCTCATAAGGGGTTGGGGATAGGCTGATGGGATGTCACTGACTGCAGGTCAAGTGAAAGACCTAAATGACTAGACGAGCAGAGGAGGACCCGAAATTTCTAATATACCCAAAATTTTGGGTGTTGTTGTAGCGGCTACAACACCCTAGAAGGAAATAGTCGTTTTATATGATGGAATTGTATTGCGATTGTGTATTCTTTTGTGTTAGAAAAATGTAGGAGACTATGTTAGAGTAAATATGAAGTCACAACGGATTTTTTGTAGGCTGTATCCCTTCAGTTTGATGGATGATTTAAAAGGAAGGACTAGTTTTTTCTTTGTGGACGTAGCCCAAATTAGGTGAACCATGTATATATGTCTCTCTCTTGTATAATGCATTTCTATATTTGTGTTTCTACAATATTTTGTGTGTTCCATTTCTCTCTTATTTATCATCTTTATCACAATTTAGCTAACAAAAAATGAATGTATTCCATCAATATGGTAAATTTATTAATTTTGTCACAAAAATTATCACCTTCATTCCAAATTAACCAATCGAAATTAATGAATTCCAAGGGGTAAATTTTAATTATTTCTCCAAATAATTCCACCAATGAGTGGATTATATTTCACTTTTAATTATTTAGGTTCATTCATAATAGTCTTACATAAGTTTATTTTCAGAAATAAAAAATAAGTAAATAAAAATTAAAAAAAAAAACCCCTAAAAATTGGTCATTTATTATCGAATTATCTTATTTCATTTTGTTTTATTATTATAAATATTAATTAATATGTTTTGTTCAAAGAGTGTCTATTTTAGCCAATAAAATTATCCATGAAGAAATCCTAAACATAGTGACACAATCCCTCAATAGGGAGTATTTGTCTTAGTAGTTATATATACATGTGCCATTAAAATATTTCATGCATAATGGATGGTTCTCAATACCTTAAAATAGTCATGGAAAGGAAACAAAAAGCTTGGGCACTTTTCATAAGATTTAAGAGGGACATGACACCCTTAGACCCTAAACATGGTTTCTCACATTCCAAGAAAATGAACATGTCCTTTGACTATCATAAGAGAGCATTCATGGTTTATAGGGATTTAACCATAATTAAAGACTAAAATAGTTTGCTAAGATCTCACTGAAGCTCCTATATATTGAGTCTTAAACAAGTATTAAGGGGAAACAAATGTGGTGGTGACATAGTTTCCTTAATATCTATTTAACCTTCCTAAGCTCATGAACTATTAATAATGCATAGACACCATGCCATAATGGCTCTCTAGGAGGTCATCAAAATCATAGTTAATAAGAGAACCATTATTAGCTTTCAAGGATTATGGATGGGTGTTAGGCTTTTGACTACCATAAAGGGAGCGAAACGACATCCCCTACTCATAAACCTTTGTTATTAGGATCAAGTATCATAGAAGAGTCATTGAACCTTCACATATAACCTCTCTTGGTTAATAATCTCCTCTATATGGTTTCTTACACTAGTTTAGTTGTGCAGTAAGAATGTGTTGAAAGGATTATCTATGCTCATTGGAGAATCATTATGGTTCATGGGCACTAAATTATAGTTCCTAAGCTCAACCACAATAAACAATGTCTCGGAGCCTTAAATTTTCCATGGTTATAGTGTTAAGCACATCCTTGGAATACCACAAAATACCATTGTAGAATCTCTAGCCTACCTAAGGGAAATGAGTGCCATATTTAAACTAGAACACAAGAATGAATGAGAAAAAACCATGACCCATTTCTTTAGTCATGGTCAAGGTTCTTTAGCATCCATGTGGGATACAAAAAAGATGAGTAGGCTTTATGCACTAGAAATGGTATTCAAGTTCTAAACATGGTAAAGGGGGAAGTAAGGGGTTTAATCCCTAAAATAAGGTCTTATATATCTCTAAAACTATGGTTATGGGAGGAAATAAATTTGGGACATAAGCTTTAGATGTTACCTCTTAAGATCAATTTCCTTGAACAACGCTTGAAAAACAATAATATGAAACATCTCTATGAGGTATTTGGAATAAAGGTTAGATGTTAATTCCATTAGGACCCTTTTCACATTAAGGATGGGTCACAAGGCCTCGATCAATATCAACATAGTAAATAATTTCCTCAAGGTATTGTTACATCCGCTTGGGATTCATATCATTAAATGAGTCCCCATACCATCACATGAATTTATTGTAGTGGTTATATACAAGCACTTGATTGAATATAAATGTCATGGATAGGTTTTATGTAATGAAAATGAGTTTGAATCATGCCACATGGTTTACAGGGATAAACAAGGGCTTAATCCACAATTAAACCTTCTAGGTTTAAATTCCATGAACAAATCCTACACATAGAAATATGAGCCCTTGCTAGGGGTTCTTTTGGTTAAGAGTTGAATAGAGGTGTCATTCAGATGTTCCACATATAGTGAATAGGTTGTGATTCTTTCACCAAAATAATTGTAGAGGAGCAACATCCTTAAGACATACTTAATTCCTAAATATTGTTCTATAGACAAAGTAGAATTAACATGTCCTTAGACCACCACGGAGGATTATGGATGATTTATGGGGCCTTGACCATCATTAAAGGCTGAAATTTAGTGTCTTGATATTTTATTAAACCTTCTCAATATCAGGAGACATGAATAAGTGTCAAGTAATAAATTGGCAAGGGTGGACAAAATGAAAATATGAGAAAAACACAGAAACCATTTAATGAGACCTTCTAGCATGTCCTTCGCAATTTTGTTGAATATGGGTACTATTATCATGTCTTGGGAATCATGAATGGATGTCATATACATGACCACATCTAATGGAGGGAAGGGAAAGCCTCTATCCCTAATCCATACTTCTTAGGCTCAAGCACAATGGAAAATTTATTTATCCTTTGTATAAACTCTCTTCATTAATAGTCAACTCCAAGGAAGTTATTCTCACCATCATTAGGTTAGTTGTGCACCATTATTGTCTATTATTCTATCTAGGCTCTTAGGATGAGAAAAATGGAGCTTGTGCCTCAAATGATGCATGTTAGGATACATCTCTTATTTACTATTTTGAAATATATTACATAAAATATATAGATTTACATCACATAAATTATGAAAAATTTTCATGCCATCAATTCTAGAATTATTAATATTGATTTATAAATTAAAAAAAATTGGCATAAAAAGGGGTGTTACAATTTGGCATCAATGTTCGATATCAATGTCATTAGGAGCTTTCCACACCAAGGATTGGTAACATGACCTTGAATGTTATTTATAAAATAAAACAAGTTACTTGTGTATATTATTGAATCTTCACTTTAACAAGTCCTCATACCTACACATGAGTCCTATCAATGATATATTGGATATGAATGCCATTAATTAGTTTCTAGCATTAGTGATGGTTTTAGGGACCTAAACCACGGTTGAAAAGGAAGTCATAGGTCCAATGGAAAATGAAATTCTAAGCCTTAAGTTCCATAGATAAGGCCTCTAACCATAACAAAAGTCATCTATATGGGATCTTTGACCCCCTAGTGGTATTTTGGGTATCATTAGATGATTTTTGCGATTTATTTAATAGGACTATGGCTTGGAGAGAAAGGTATGTTCTAATGTTAAAACTTTATCTAATAAACATATTATTCCTAAAATTATCCATGAAGCTAAATATTGGAAATTTATTGAATGAATCGATAGGAATACATGAACATTATTAACCCTTGTGTTATTAATGCTTGCACATTTTTTTGAATTATTAAAAAAATGGGTAGGCTTCCACGTCTTTTTTTCTATAAATGTTGGATGAATTGCCTGCCTTGATTTTAACTTTGGAATGACAAATTTAGTGGTTTAGGATGCATAAATAAAAATATAGAAATTTTCCTATCTTTCTATTCTTATCTTTATTCTTCAACACAATTTCTAAGTACGATCCACAAAATCATTGATAATGAAGCTCTATACACTTATAGATATTTGATATGCATCAAAAATATAGGTTATTTAAGTAAAAAATATATTTATTTATTTTTCCTTTTATTTATTTTTATATGTACATGCATCATAATTCTAAAATGGACTAGGCCTTTATTTATGAAAAAACATCTTTCTACAAAAGAATGTGGAAAACAAATTGTATAGTGAAAAAGTACAAAAAAATACCCACATATTAAAAATAAATAAATTATGCATTATGTTAAATCCTCAGAGATAGTTTTAAGGATACACTTATTTGTTTTATGGCTTCATTGTGCATGACACACACACACACACACACTTATAGAAAACTTCTTCTTTTGTTATGGTTTAGTAATTTCCCTTCGCATATGACACACGAGATTGAGAATTTTTTTCTTGATAGATCTAGGGTGATGTTGAGAAGACAATGTATTCCTCACACAGATGATTTTGCACAAGAAACCTCAAAATTGGAAATGGTTTTAAATGATAAATAGATCAACAATAAGAATATTAGAGAAAACAATTACCACTATCAAAAGAGTAATAAGGAATCATACTTGCATGTGGTTTATTCTAGAGAAATATTTTTCAAATTCCAAACAAATCATTACATTGAATGCATGAATTTGGACAACTTGTTTTATACTAATTAGTGTGTAAGTCCTCTATCATAGTAATCAAGACGCAAGTACAAGATCAATCTTTCAAGAATAGAGAGGGACCAAATGCCTTAAAATAAAATCATTTTTTAGAGTGTAAAAATTAAATAAGGGTTTTTATCTGATGGGATTTGATATTTCTCAATGCTTGATAAATATAGGTTATGATACATTTTAAAAAGCATAAATCTAGGTTTACTTGCAAACAATTATAGACATTTATGATATCAGAAGGAAAGTGAATAATGCATTAGAATGACAACTTAGGAACTATTATATAACATTATAGTTGTAATGATATTAGAGAAGTTATTTCAAAGTTGTAATTCTTAATACCATTGTGGTATATTTAGCTTTTGTGTTATAAAAATGGTCTTCTCTCTAGCCATTTTAGTTCATGTCATAATGGGTTTTTATAAATATTCTATTTTTATTGTTTTCCTTAATCATTGATTCAAAAAAATATGCAAAAAATTATAGACATTATCAATTTTTCATATTGTTTAAAAAATCACAGGCTTGTAAATTTCTAGTTTGCTTAAAATAAAATTCTAAAATAAAGAAATATAGACACTACAAACATATAGAAATATAACTATGAATATATTTCGTAATAGGAAATGTATAAAAAGTTCTTAATTTAAAAGTTAGATCAATTCATTAGATTTATTCATGCTTATTGACATTGGTATAAATGTTGTTGATACATTAATAAAAATATTTATAAATTTATGTTTGTTGTGTAATTGAAGGAACCGTGAGTTGTGTTAGAAATATTGCTTGACACCTCATACACATGGGTTAGTAGATTTGTTAATATATAAGGAGAAGGGAAAAATGACATATCCACTTGGATTTTCCATTGTGTAGTTCTAAATTTGATGTTTGAACATTTGTTCATTTAATTATGAACCTTAGTGGTTGAATTGTTAACAAAGTTGGTGGAATCATGAGAAATGTTTATGGATCCATATACAATGCATATAGAACCACAGGAAATTAAGGTACCTAAAACAAAATCAGTGGAACAGTGAATTGGTGGTGGAACCATGAGTACTCTGTGTAATGTTCCCAATTTTATGGAACATTAATTTTTGCCATTTTCACATAGAAGATGAATAAAATGGGTAGGAGACCCATTCATTTCCTGAGTAGGGAATAAAAATCCTCTTAGTGTGAAAGAGGATCACTTATAGAGTTGGATTTCACACCTCCATGTGTGAAAGGAGACTTTTGCAAGAGGACTAGGTCAAGTTTGACCAAGTCAAACTGCGCAGTGGTAGGAGGTAGAAGGCATCTTGTGGGCCAACGTAGTGAGAAAGGAGGGAACGTTTCTTGAGGAGGAAGCTATCATGAGTGGGACCCATGGAGAGGGGGCTCTCATAGTTTAAAAAGAGGGGAAGGTAGCCATTATGATGGAGGTTGAGTATTATTCATCTTTGGTCCTTTGGACTTGCTGCAGTCTCTTGCTGTTTAGAAAGAATTGCCGAGGGAGTTCCTATTTAGGATTTCCCCTCCTTCTTGAGTAGCTCTTGGAGCATTTCACTCCATTCCCCATATTCAGACATTGAGGTCGAGCATCACCTTCCTTCATCAACATAGTTTCAGCTGGAGATTGTGCAATGTTGCTGGGTGTTGCTGGGGAGGTTTTCTACAACACCATCCTTGGCTAGTTTTCCAGAGGAGGGAGCTTCCATTCCCTTGGGATATCAGTGAGGGAGATTTATGAGCAGATTCCACCATATTTGGAACTAGGCCAATCGCTTACCATCATTGGCAGCGCAGTCCCTCTCTTAGACAACATTATTCTTGAAGAGCATTTGCTGTGAGGGATCAACAGATAGTTTGGAGGGTGAGATCTTAGGTGAAAGGAGCATCCTTTCACTCTAGAGATCCATTGGAGAATATATTGTCATTGATTGGAGCATCTTCAGTCTTCTCAACTTATTTCTAGTTCTTGGAGTTGCTGTTGCTACCCAGCAACTCCGACATTTTGCAATTTTTCTTATTTTAGCCAATCCTTCTAGGATTGACTTGAGGCAGTGATTGGGAGCTTAGATCTTCTATCCCAATGATTGTATGAGCCATATATTTGAATATCTATGTATTGACATGTGTTTTAGTAGTTGTTCCATATAAAACTACGCATTCATAGCCTAGGGCTTTATTCATATAGAAGTGCTCCTCATATTTCCATGTACATTTCTCTTGAGACTTATAGTGCCTTGCTTGAGTGATCATTTCCTCAAGGGTTTTTATATCTTATGCTGCTATGATATAATATGATGGCTATCTGGATTCTCTGGTATTTTCTGTGTTAATGTATTCACTTCTGCTCCATTTGGGGTGTTTTACATATTGTTGAAGCTCCACATTGGTAATATCTTGAGATGTTCCCACTAGTGTAGCTGTTCCTAAGTTGGGAACATTACAGTGGTATCAGAGCATCGAACTTAGCACAGCCTGTGAGTTCGATATCAAAAGTAGATGATGAAGAAGATGAGCTTGCTCTCATCTATGTTTAGAAAAAAGAAGCAAAGAGAAGAAGAGGAAGGTCCATGCACTTCCTATTCTCATGAAGGCAAGGGAGATAGGCATGGAGGATACTTGGATCATCATATCTTAAGTAAGTACCTGGGTGAATATAAATCTCACTCTAGAGAATTCAGGGAAACTACAACATTCCCGCAGTTTATTCAGTAGAAGGAGGAGAGAAGGCCCTGTAGTAGAAATTAAATCAGAGGCAATAGGTTCCTATTGTCTACATTTAATGGGGATACTTCAGCAAGAGCTTGGGTGAGGAAGCTGGAGGCATTTTTCCTACTACATCCAGTGGTAGAGAAAGAAACAGTGGAGATTGCAGCTGCACATGGAGGATGAAGCCTCTATTTGGTGGTTCAAACCCTTGATCCATTCAAGGGTGAGCTCTTTTGCGGATTTTTCTCAAAGGTTGGTCCAAACCTTTGATGGAGAAAGGAAAAAGGAAGAGAAATCCATTCCACCATGGGAGGAGAATTGCACCAACGTTGTCACAACTTTGGGAGGGCAGCCTTTTGCATCTATGGAGGAGGTAGCCATGGAATTGGAGGAGACAACTAGTGCAGCCATACAAGAAAAATACCCCAAGTTCCACCAAGGTATGAAGAATTTCCACTTTTCATTTCAGCAAATAATTCAAAGGAATGTGGAAACTTGCATGTAGAGGTCTAAGAATCTACACACTTTGCTATTCTAGAGCACCATGATTGCACTGTGTTGTGCAAAGGGTTCAATGAGGACGTGAACCCTCATCCTCATATATCTTGGTTGAGTTGCATTCAGCCATTGAGGTTGGAGTGTGTACTTTTGGAGGATGGAGTGAACCATGACACCCCCATGAAAAACAATGAAACAAATTTTCAACTAGAGGATGAAACAACTGCTACACCATTGGAGGAATTAGCAGTGCTATTAAACATGGGTGGAGAGGAGATATTACCTCCATCACATTTGGGTCCTCATGGATCCAACATAATCATGGGTGAGAGATCTTCTCTAGGAGGTCTCCAAGGAGCTGCATTTCAACCTTCCATGAAATGCAAAGGGGAAGATATGGCTTGGGAGAATGGTATCCCTCATGGGAGGAATACCAATGGAGAGAAGAGGAGAAGACATCCACAAGGAGTTGAGTGGGTGTGGATGAGAAGCAAGGGGCTGATTAGCCACTTGCAAATATATGATACCGGGTAGCAGGAGGCTTGGCTGCGTTGGCTCCTCTTGAAGGAGTTTGGCCATCACTTGGTGTATCCTCTTTTCAAGAGGATAGGAATGGAGAAGAGGTGGCAGGATGTTTACATCATTGAGTAGTAAGGAGTATGGATACATGGTGCTAATATGGTATATATATCATTCATGATACCTTCATCACATAAGTTACATGATGTGAGCATGAGGAGGCAGCAAGCACTTGGGTTGCTTGAGCTATCTTGGAGAGAGCACAGACATATTTGCTCTCATCTGATATGTGGTGTTGCTGGAGTAGAAAAGGGCACTCTCATAGTGCAAAGGGGCTACTCCTTGGCTTGGACTGATCAGGAGGCATTTCCATCTTGGAAGATTCTTCATATCTGCAGCAGCATCACCGGAGGAGTATTTGACAAGGAGCATGTCAAGAGACAAAGATTGGCATGGGAAAGAGAATTTTTGCATGAACTCAGTTCTGTCACTTGGGAGCAGGGCCACACACATGGATCCATCTATCATCTTACTTCCAGCCTATGGTAAGAGCCTTGTATTTTCATTTGCTGATTTGCATACTCTTATCATTATGTTGCAGTGCATAGCTCCTCAAGGGGGCAGATTTTTCATGTTGCTCCATGAGCAAAGTTGGGCCAAAGCATATGATGGGGACAACCATCTTACACATGGCCTTGGGAAAAATTTTTTCCAATCCACACATGCTCAACTAATTCATATGATTAGAATTGTATTTCAAAAAAAATTTCCTTGTATATTTCTGAGACAACAGTTTTTAAAACTGCATTGCATCCACTTGGGAGACTATTGGTACCACCAAGCACCACATGAAACCACCAGTGGTACCCATATTTTGTTGCTGATCATGATCTCCCTTGTTGATATTGCTGGTATGTTGATAGGAGGCATGATTTTGAGTCAGACACAAGGGTTGAATGTGTCATTGAGGGGAGATAATTCCCATAGCATATGTATTGCATGTTCTGATGGGAACATGAGGGGAGACATGGCCACCACAACCACCTATTTACCTTCTTTTGAGGTGGGCCATGAGTTTGATGATGATATTAATCCATTGTATGTATATGGGCATGTATTTGATCTTGTATTTCTGGTTCACTCATCTATTTACTATTCAGTGGTAGAGGTGATATTTTTTGTACAATGCTTGCCATGTTATTTCCTGCAGCTGCAGTGGGTGAGATTGCATTGTAACCCTATGAGACATTGTTTGTACCTTGCTGCACATGGTATAAACTACATAAAACATGTCATCGGGACATCCTATGATGATCATGTCCTATTCATCATGGATGAAGTGTCTTGGGCCAGCTTGTTTTTCATTGATGGAGGAGAGGTCCTTGGAGGATTGCTCTTCATTTTGCCACTTGAAGGCAATAATTTTGCAGCCCTTGTTCAGCACACACTCCACACTAATCATAAGTGGAGGAGAGGATAGCATGGGGCAAGCCATGAAGCTTTCCATAGTCATATTTTCAACCCACTTTCATTTCCGGAGCTCAAGGTGGAGGGATATTTTTATGAGTTGCCATGTTGGAAGGAAACTTATGTTGTATGGATGATTTATTGGGGATGGGAGATTCATATGGGGATGATGAGTCCCATTTTATATCAGGTATCATGCCTTAAGGAGGCCCTTAGACAACCCATTGTTACCTCCATGGATATTTGTTTCTACATGATAGCTATTTGGGGATGTTCACCAAAAGCTAGATTGCACATGTTGGAGGGAAAACTTGGACACTTGATTGATGAGATGCATCCCTTTTCTTAGAGGAGTTCATCATGCATGGATGCTACAGGGAAATTAAGGGGAAATAAATCAGTCTATCCTTGCACTTGCTTGAGGACAAGCAATCTTTGAGAGGGGAGGACTGTAATGTTCCCAATTTTATGGAACATTAATTTTTTCCATTTTCACATAGAAGATGAATAAAATGGGTAGGATACCCATTAATTTCCTGAGTAGGGAATAAAAATCCTCTTAGTGTGAAAGAGGATCACTTATAGAGCTGGATTTCACACCTCCATGTGAGAAATGAGACTTTTGCAAGAGGACCAGGTCAAGTTTGACCAAGTCAAACTGCGCAGTGGTAGGAGGTGGAAGGCATCTTGTGGGCCAGAACAGTGAGAAAGAAGGGAAGGTTTCTTGAGGAGGAAGCTATCATGAGTGGGACCCATGGAGAGGGGGCTCTAATAGTTTAAAAGGAGGGGAAGGTAGCCATTGTGATGGAGGTTGATTATTATTCATCTTTGGTCCTTTGGACTTGCTGTAGTCTCTTGCTGTTTAGAAAGAATTTCAGAGGGAGTTACTGTTTAGGATTTCCCCTCCTTCTTGAGTAGCTCTTGGAGGATTGCACTCCATTCCCCATATTCAGATATTGAGTTTGAGCATCACCCTCCTTCATTATCACAGTTTCAGCTGGAGATTGTGCAGTGTCGTTAGGGAGGTTTTCTACAACACCATCCTTGGCTAGTTTTCCAAAGGAGGGAGCTTCCATTCCCTTGGGAGATCAGTGAGGGAGATTTATGAGAATATTCCACCATATTTGGCACTAGGCCAACCACTTACCATCATTAGTATCGCAGTCCCTCTCTTAGACAACGTTATTCTTAAAGAGCATTTGTTGTGAGGGATTAGCAGATAGTTTGGAGGGTGAGATCTTAGGTGAAAGGAGCAACCTTTCACTCTAGATATCCATTGGAGAAGATCTTGTCATTTATTGGAGAATATTCAGTCTTCTCCACTTATTTCGAGTTCTTGAGTTGCTGCTGCTACCCAGCAACTCCGACATTTTGCAGTTTTGCTTATTTTAGCCAATCCTTCTAGGATTGACTTGAGGTAGTGATTGGGAGCTTAGATATTCTCTTCCAATGATTTTATGAGCCATATATTTGCATATATATATATATATATATATATAGACATGTGTTTCAATAGTTTTTCCATATAAAACTGCGTAGTCATAGCCTAGGGCTTTATTCATATAGCTGTGCTCCTCATATTTCCATGTAAATTTCTCTTGAGACTTATAGTGCCTTGCTTGAGTGATAATTTCCTCAAGGGTTTGTATATATTATGCTGCTATGATACAATATGATGGCTATCTGGATTCTTCGGTATTTTATGTGTTAATTTATTCACTGTTGCTCCATTTGGGGTGTTTTACATATTGCTGAAGCTCCACATTGGTAATATCTTGAGATATTCCCACTAGTGTAGCTGTTCCTGAGTTGGTAACATTACACTCTTAGTCGGGCTCTTGAGCATTGCATAAGGAACCTTGGGAAAATTTAGTGGAATAATGAACATTTGGGAATGGAACCATGAGAAGAGAATTGAAGAGGGTGGAACCATGAACATTTTAGTGGTGGAACAATGAATAATGTTGGTGGAACCTTGAGAAAATTTGTTGGAACCATGAATTGGTGGTGGAACACTAAGTACAATTGGCGGTGGAACACTAAGTACAATTGGTGGTGGAACCACAACTAATGCATTTGGAGGTGGAAAAGTTTGCTAATTCATTTTTTGGTGGAACCACAACTAATGCATTTATAGGTGAAGGAAACATGAGCATTGCATATGGAACCTTAAGAAAAATTGGTGGAATAATGAACATTTGGGAATGGAACCATGATAAGAGCATTGAAGTGGGTGCAACCATGAAAATTTTGGTGATGTAACAATGAATAATATTGGTGGGAAATGCCAATAGAACCACGGGGTGGTTAAGGAAACTCAAACAAATTTAGTGGAACTGTGAATTGGCAGTGGGATTATGAGTACGCTTGGTGAAACCATGAGCATTTCATATGTAATATTGAGCGAAGTTAGTGGAACAAGAACATTTGGGAATGGAACCATGAGAAGAGCATTGAATAGGGTGGAACCATGCATGAAATCGACATTTTTCCCTTTCGAGTCTTATTTTTTATTTTAATGGCCCATTGCATCTTGCTTTCTAGAGCTATTTAGGGAGTTATTATGAATTTTGTCCATGGAAATAAAAACCAAATCAAGCTACAAAAATGAGTTCCATAAGCTTTGGAATTTATGTTTGGAAAATTCTCATGCGAGAACACTACCCATGATCGCTCGAGTGAGCATTTTGCAAAATCCAACTCCTACAGTGAAAATTGTGCATTGATATTTATTGAACAAACCCTAGCTCTAAAGATCCTCAAATAAATCTATTTTTGACCTATGGTTTCCTATGAGGGAAATTTCCCTAGCTATAACCTAGTTCCAAGAGCCCAAGGGAAATAATGTAATTGACTGAAGAGTCTTTCGAGTCAATCCATATCTTTATGGCCATCCTTGGTTGAAAGAACAACCCCAGCTCATGGGTGGCCTCCAACAAAATGATTTATGTGTTATTTCTACGGTTGGATGGAATGTTTCTTTTCCAAAATTAGTCAATGGATAATTTCTTTATCAAAATATGAATTCATTTATCTTTTTTTACCAATTGTTTATGAATATGAAATATGTGCTCGCTGTCGGAATTCCATATGTTTGATATGCTTCCTTGAATGTCTCATTTATTAACATGAGATTATGTATCGATTACATTCAATATATTGGTCAAATTGTTTAGATAGCGGTTTAATTATTATGTGTGATACAAGTTTATATAAATACCTTTGTGTATATCCTTGTTGTTCAAGTTTGTTTCTAGAGCCAGTTTAGAAGGTCGAATGAATCCCCCTATCCAGTATCACACCCTAGTCACGATCATAACAACTCATCATTCGACTCCAACCATAAAATCCTCTTGAGCCGAAATTTAGTGTTCAAGGGTAGGCATTGTTAGCTTGGGTTCATTTTTCCACTAACTTTAGTCAAGGTTCCATATGAAATGCTCATGGTTCCATAAAAATTCCTCGAGGTTCCACTACTAATTCACGGTTCCAACACATTTGCTCCAGGTTCCACCAACAATATTCATAGCTCCACCCTCTTCAATGCTCTTATCATGGTTCCATTCCTAAATGTTCATTGTTCAAACTAACTTTTCTTAAGGTTCCATATGCAATGCTCATGGTTCCACCACCAATTCATAGTTCTGCTAATTGCTTGAGGTCCCTTCACCCCTTGTGGTATATATGCATTGTACATGGATCCATAAATATCTCTCATCTTTACACCACCAATTGTACTCATTGTTCCACCACCAATTCATGATTCCAACATATTTTTTCAAGGTTCCATTCACATTATTCACAAGTCCACCACCAAAAGTTTCATGGCTCCACCCACTTTAATTCTCTTGTCATGGAAAAACCATGAACATTTCATATGGAACCTTGAGAAAAATTAGTATAAAAATGATAATTTGGGAATGGAACCATGAGAAGAGCATTGAAGAGGGTGGGACCATGAACATTTTGGTGGCGGAACAATGAAAAATGTCAGTGGAACCTTGAGAAAAATGGTTGGAACCATGACTTGGTGGTGGAACACTTAGTAAAATTGGTGGTGGAACCATGAGAAATGTTTATGGATCCATGTATAATGCATATAGAACCATGAGGGGTGAAGGAACCTTAAACAACGTTAGCAGAACCATGGATTGGTGGTGGAACCATGAGCATTGCATATGGAACCTTGAGAAAAGTTAGTGGAATGATGAACATTTGGGAATATAACCATGAGAAGAGTATTAATGAAGTTGGAGCCATGAAAAGTTTGGTGTTGTAACTGTGAATAATGTTGGTGGAACCTTGAGTATATTTGTTGGAATCGTGACTTGGCGATGGAACCCTAAGGAATTTTGGTGGAACCATGAGAATTTTATATGGAAATTTGAGAAAAGTTAGTGGAAAAATGAACCCAGGATGAAAATGGCTACCCTTGAACACGAAATTTTGGCTCAAGAGGAATTTAAGGTTGGAGTCAAATGATGACTTGCTATGATCATGACTAGGGCTCAATACTAGCTGGGGATATTCATATAACCTTCTGAATTGGTTATAGAAATGAACTTTAAAAACAAGGATATACATGGAAATATTCATATAAACGCATATCAAGCATAATAATGAAAGCATTATATATGTACATTCTAACCAGTGTCATAAATGCACCTGATACATACATTCATGCAGATAAATGAGACATTCAAGGAAGCATGTCAAACAAATGGAATTCAGAGAGTGAACATATCTTGCATATTCATAAATAAATGGTAAATAAGATAAAGGAATTCATCTTTGGTAATGAAATTTTCCACTAGCTAGCTTTGAAAAAGAAATGTTCCACCCAATCGTAGGCATAACACATAAATCGTTCTATTGGAGGGCCACCTCTGAGCTAGGGCCGTTCTTTCCACCAAGGATGACCATACATATATGGATTGACTTGACAAACATTTCAGTCAATTTTAGTATTTCCCCTGGACTCTTGGAAATGGGTTATAACTAGGGACATTGCCCTCCTAGGAATCCATGGGTCAAAATAGATTTATTTGAGGATCTTAAGAGCTAGGTTTTCTTCAATAAATATAAATGCAAATTTTGCACAAGAGGTTGGGTTTTTCAAAATTCTCACTTGATGGATCATGGGTAGTGTGCTTGCATGTAGGGTTGGAATTTCAAAATAGACCCACCTGTCAAATTTAACATTTTTCACATCTCCCCACCTGTCTTCAAAGTTTCAATGAAGGATCTTAACGATTTTGCAATTTTTTTAACTGCATTTGACGGGAAATTTTCCCATCAAATTCCATCTCTTCTCACATGAGCCTTTTACAAACATAATTTCCAAAGCTTATGGAACTCACTTTCATAGCTTAGTTTGGTTTTTATTCCCATGGAAAAAAATCGCAATGTGTCATTGAATGGCTCTAGAAAGTGAGATGCAATTGGCCATTAAAATACAAACTAAGACTCGAATGGGAAAACCATTGATTTTTTGCATGGTTCCACCCTCGTCAATGCTCATCTCATGATTCCATTCCCAAATGTTCATTGTTACATTAAATTTGCTCACGATTTCACTAAGAGTACACGTGGTTCCACCACCAATTCACAGTTCCACTAACTTTGTCCAAGATACCTTAATTTCTCATGGTTCTATATGCATTGTCCACCAACATTATTTTCATGGTTCCACCCTCTTCAATTTTGTTCTCATGGTCTCATTCCCAAATTTTCATTGTTCCACTAACTTTGCTCAAAGTTCCATATGCAATATTATTGTTTCCAACAATAATACTGATGGTTCCACGCCAATTCACAGCTCCACTAACGTTTCTCAAGGTTTCCTCACCTCCAAATGCATTAGTTGTCGTTCCACCACCAAATACATTAGTTAATGGTTCCACCTCCAAATGCATTAGTTATGGTTCTACCACCTATTATACTTAGTGTTCCACCACCAATTCATGGTTCTAATGAATTTTCTCAAGGTTCCATTGACATTATTCTATGTTTCACCACTAAAATGTTCATGGTTCCACCCTCTTCAATGCTCTTCTCATGGTTACATTCCCAAGCATACATTGTTCCATTAACATTGCTCAAAGTTCCATATGTAATGCTCATGGTTCCGCTGAAAGTACTCATGGTTCCACTACAAACTCATGATTCCAATAACTTTGTTTGAGTTTCCTTAACCGCCTGTGGTTGTATATGATTTGTATATGGATCCATAAATAATTCTCATGGTTCCACAAACTTTTTTAATGGTTCCACCACTAAGGTTCAAAACTAAAAGAACAAATGTTCAAAAAAGAAATTTAGAACTACAGAATGGAAACCGAAGTGAATGTCATATTCCCCTTCTCCTTATATATTAACAAATTTACTAACTAATGTGTATACGTTGTCAAGCATTTTTTCTAATACAACTCATGGTTCCATTCAATTACACAACAAATATAAATTGATAAATATTTCTATTAATATATTACAGATGTCGATAATGGATCTGATGAATTGATATAAATTTTAAATTAAGAACTTTTAGTACATTTCCTATTACAAAATTAATTCACAAATACCTTTCTATATATGCTTAATCTCTATTTCTTTATTTTAGACTTTGTTTTTAAGCATACTAGAACTTTATAAGCGTGTCATTTTTAAACAATATGAAAAAGTGACAATGTCTATAATTCCTTACATTTGGTTTTGAATCAATCATAGGTGTGGTATATTGGAAGTATAAACCATCTATGCCCTCTTGCGAGTCCAAGGACATGTTCATGTTCTTGGAATGTGACAAGCCATTTTTGGGCCTCTTTTCAAGGTTTTGAGATCCATCCATTATACATGAAACATTTTTAGTGGCACAACTCTTAAGACAAGCAATTTCTAATGAGAGATTGTGTCACTATGTTTAAGCTTTCTTCATGGTATTTGAGCATGAGAAGGTTTTTTTTTTTAGATAGAAGACACACAAGATTTTGTTATTATTGCTAAGGGTACGATTGTCTATTTTACTAATTCTCAATTAATACCATTTGAATTTGAGATCTGATACCAGCCTTGTGGTTGAAGGGCTGAGTGCTGATAAGATTGAAAATATGATGTGCATCTGATCGCTTTAATACAATCAACTAGTCTTCATATTGTTAGACGAAACTATTGGACTTGGTTGTCAGTGGTGCAATGAAAGAACACGATCATTTATGTAGTAAGATGCCCAGGTGGGGCATCATACTACAAATTAATTTAATTAATATTTTATTCAAATTTGTGAAACAATTAATTTTAAGTGAGTGTTATTTTGTTCAGTTGAATAAATTGTGTCTAGAGTAGTTCTTAAGTATATATAATCATGTTTAGGATTGGACCACTTAAAAATTAAACTTTCTCACCTAATCATTGGACCACATCCTCAGGACTTCCTTAAAAACAAATATGTAAAATGAATAGGCATTACAGTGTGTAAAATTTAAGAAATCCTTATTATGTCCCTTTTTCCTTAACTATTGTACTGAAGTGTATCTTTAACAAATTTTACTCCAACCTATTGTGGATTTGGCTTTAAATTAATCAATGAACAAGTTTATTTACATTTTTTCTTTAAAAATTATAATATCTGCTTTGTAGAAATTATAATAAATTTAATTTTTTATATTTTATTATTTTAATTCACATTAAAATGAAAATCTAAAAGAAATATAATTTTTCAAATGAAAATAGTAATACATTATTTTTATGATATTTAGCTAACAAAATATCAACCATTTTATAAATATTACTAATGATCATTTTTTAAAATAAAACATTTAAATTTAAATTTAAATATCTAATTTCTCTTCTTTTCATTTCTATAATTCTCAATTCAAATTCAAATTAGAAATAATTAATATGGTAGCAAAATTTTTAAAATTCTCTTAAAAGTGAAAATAGTCTAATTAAAATTAAAGATAATTAATATGATAGCACAATTTTTAAAATTCTCTTAAAAGTGAAGATATTTGGGTCTAGAAGTTAAAAACCACAATGTTAACTACATACTATTGTACAAGTTCATATCACTAGCAATTTTATGTTCTTGCATACTATTGCATAAGTTCTAGAAATTTTATATTCTTGCATATAGGACGTGAATTTGTATATTCTACGTAAAATGCTAAAGTTTTAAATATTATGGTTTTTATGTTTTAATCATAGATAGGTAATATTGTAATCATTAATTTTATGAAAATAATTAATTTTTGTGATTACTATAAAGTTTTAAAAAATATGTTTAGTTATTTTATTTTTTATTATTTTAAATAAATTTTTATTTTTAAATTTTATAAAATTCAATTTTTATTCTGATAGACTTATATTTCAACTCAGGGTGGAATGTGGGTTTGCGTATTTTCAATTTTTCTAACTCACGAGGTGGATGTGGGCTTTAAATTTTAATATTTAAATTTAAATTTAAATATTTTGTTTTGAAAGCAAAATTTTAATATTTAAATTTAAATTTAAATATTTTGTTTTCAAAGAAAATAAATTATCACTAGTTAAAAAAATAACAGACGAGATTTCTAAAACGGAAAAAATCCACGGTGAATAGAAAAATTAATTTCTTTCAAACTATAACTATACTCTAGACGGGAGCTCAGTGGTGGTGAGGACTGAGAAATCGGAATTCTAATAATGGACAGGTAGAATTGAAATATTTTTTTTAATAATTTTGATGCAACATTCGATAACACCAGCAAAGCATTAAGATTAGGATTAGGATAGAATTGATAATCTTTTCCAATGTTTTATCTAATTCCATTTATAAAATTAAATTAATTTGTCAATAATGTTAATTTACGTTATTTTAATAGATTTTTATAATTTAATAATTTGATATTTTATAAATAAATTTGATTTAATGTAGAAAAATAGAAAATTTGATTATATTTAGGTTTTGAATTAGAATTTTGATTATATTTATTTTAATATTTAAATTTTTTTTAAATATATATATATATATTAATTAATTTTGCTTTTTCAACCATTTAAAACATTCTAAAATTATTTTTCCATTTTCATAAATAATATATATTAATTATTGAAATAAAAGCTAATAAAGAATAATTATGTATCTATATTAATTATTCAAATAAAAGCTAATATAAAATAATCATTTAGTTGATGTTGAGGGTTATTGTCAACATCATATTGGGGTGATTTGGTGAGTTGTTAAGTGTGGTTTTACTATCGTAATTTTGGTTTTTATGCTTAAAATTTTTCACTATTTTATTTTTCAATTTCTTTGATGTTAGGAGTTTGAAGATCATCATTTTGATTTTTAACTTATGGTTTTTATTAAAATGTGGTTTTCATGGATAGTTTAATTGGTGAAAGATAATAGATTTTGTGTGAATTTAAAAAATGACTTTATATGGAAAAGGATTTGGATTATATTTTATGTGATATAGAAGTTATCATGGTTTATTGTAATTATTATTAGCAAAGAATTATTTTAACTTTATTTAAGTGTTTAAAGGAAACAATTTTCTCAAAAATAGTTTTTAATAGTTTTTAAATATTATATGTATAACTTTATTTTATATATGTAATTTAGAAAAAGAGTTTACTCTAAATATTAGTTTTTATATGCTTATTAATTAAATTTAAATATGAAGTTTTGAAATATATGTGTGTGTCTGTGTGTGTGTGTTAGCTAAGGTCAACCAAAGTCAACCAAAATAATGGTTCATAATGGCAACCCTACTGTTAACATTATGAATATTAAGAGTATGGTCAATTTTGTCAATAATGGTCAACCTTACACTTAATATTGTGATGTCACAATGGTATAAAACTCTTAACAATCTCACAATGTGACAAACGTTGTTGCAATATTGTATTACACACTTTATATTAATATTGATGTTATTAATAACATTATTAGTAACATTTAATATGTTGTGCTATTAAAAACATAGTATGATGTGTAATCTAATGTTATTATTAGCATTAATATTAATATTGTTTAAAACATAATATTATTAAAAACATAATATGGTCAGTCATGCTTAACCATGGTCAACCAAGGTCAACCATGATTAACATGGTTGAATGGTTGAACATGGTTAGAATGGTTTATCGTGGTTGACCCATGGATAACCATGATGAAGCATAATGGTCAACCAAGGTAACCCAAGATCAATATGGTTAAAATGGTCAACCAAGATTATCTAAGGTTATCCATGGTTGACCATGATCAAGCATGTTCAACCACAGACAACCAAGATCAACATGGTTAATATGGTTGAACATGGTCGAACCTGTTCAACCATGGTTAACCATGATCGACCATAATGCTCAACCATCATCAACCATAATTAATCATGGTTAACCATGATCAACCATAAACAATCATAATGGTCAATTAAGACCATGGTTAACCAAGGCCATCAAAGATCGACATGGTTAGAATGATCAAACAAGGTCAGCCATGGTCGACCATGTTGAACCATGATCAACCATGATCAACCAAGGTCAACCAAGATGAACAAGGTTGAACAGTCTAACATGGCTAGAATGGCTTACCGTGGTCAATCATGGTCAACCATGGTTGACCATGTTCAACTATGGTGAACCATAATGGTCAACTGTGGTTAATCAATATCATAATATTACATTAAAATCAATCATTGTCGTAATATTACATTACATTGCAATTTATTCAACATCACATTTCAAAATTGGGGTTTAATATTAGGGTTTATAAGATTATGGTTTTTAATATTGCGTTTATAATATTAGGGTTTAATATTGGGTTTATAATTAATAATAGTGGGGTTTAATATTAGATTTTATAATATTAATCTTAGGTTTTTTTATATTGGGCTTTATAATATTAGGGTTTTATACTATGGTTTAATATTGTGACGTTAGAATGGTACAAAAATATCTCCAACATCACATTATGATAAACATTGTTCAATACGACAATAAATCTAACAATCATTGTCGTAATGTTACATTACATTGTAATTTATTCAGCGTCACATTGTTACATTACAAAACTTGGGTTTAATGCTATGTTTATAATATTAGGATTTTTTAATATTCGGTTTATAATTTATAATATTAGGGTTTGTAATATTAATCTTGGGGTTTATAATATTAAACTTAGGGTTTCATATAAATCCCTTGGGTTTATCAATCTTGTGGCTTTATAATGTTAATCCTTGGGGTTTAATATTATTCTCCTAGATTTATAACATTAATCCCTTATTTATAACATTAATTTGGCTAGTCTAATATTTTTCCCTTGGGTTTATAATAATGTTAATTCTAATGTTTATCACATTAATCTTAAGGTTTATATTCGTAAGGTTTAAGATTAATCCTAGGATTTATAATATTAATTGCTTGGATTTAATATTAATCCCTTGGGTTTATTAATTTTAGGGAGTATATTCATAGGGTTTAAAACTATTCATAGGTTTTATAATATTAATCCTAAGGTTTTATATTAATCCCTTGGGTTTTTAATATTAATCCCTTGGGTTTATAATATTTATTCCTTGGATTTTTAATATTATTCCCTTGGGTTTATTAATCCCTTGAGTTAGAATGGTGAACTAATGTACCACCTCCTCCCACATTTACCCATTTTCATCGCCTTGCCCGGGGCAAACATGAGTTGAGGGTTACTATGACATGACTCAACCTCCTAAATGACCTTAAGAAAATGGATTTGGCACCAAAATACCTTATTTACTTCCCTTAGGTACCACATGTCCTCCAGTTGTAACCCAACCCCTCCAGGTATCCAACCCCTGTGACAACTCATCTTTTCTCTGAACTAGAGCCTCAATTGCTCCCTTTACAAGGCATCCAAGATACTATGTGTTCCTAGTATTTCCATAGGCCTGCATCAGTGTGATTATGGCCTTTTTCTTCCAATGGTATGCTAGAGAATACAAGAATTAAGGCTATTTTCCAGGGATGGGGCTAGAACTTTGCCCAGAAAGATATGACTTTCATTACTCATAAAAGAAATGAAGACAATTCTTGTAAACAAAAAACTAAAACCAGGACATGACCTAACCATCCCCAACCAGGACTGACATTATGTCAAACACTTGGTAGATATGTAACCGACAAGTCATGAATGCAAGTATGAACATGAGGGACTGAAACTTATCTGAGGTTTAACAAGAAGGATCACTATCTTCTCTCATTAGTTGTCTTAACACCAATTAGGTCTTGCATTCATTATTTATTCAGTTATTAGTGAAAACATGAAAAGAGCCATGACTAAGAATTGTCATAAAACCATGCTTATAACTAGTGTATAACCATATAAATAACAATAAGAGAAAAACCATTAAATCTACATAATAACCAGTAAATTTCCTCATTAAAAGCAAGAGAAACTTAGCTTTAATAAACACAGGCAAATAAAAACCAGGTTTGGGACTTCCACGTTCCACCCGACCATAAATTGGTTGAGCTAAATATCTCTTCATCCAATCACCCATGTGTAATATCCCAAGCATGAATGTGGGATCTCATCGGATAAACCAATCCAAAGACAACCAATGGAATCCAAAGGTTAAAACACCTCCACCCTCTCCATACCTTGATCACACCTAAACCGATGTCAAGATCATATAATTTAACTGAGCTTGTATGCCTCATAATTTCTTCACCATTCTTGACAAATTTTTTGATCTCCACCCTCAGGCTTTACCGTGTATCTCACCATTACTAGTCAAGGGATTCCTAAGCCTTTGGGAATTTTCCTGAGACCACCTCACCCTAAATTCTAAATCCATCCGGAAATCCAAAGCTCAAAACCAAGAACAATCCCCTCACACCATGGCTATCTGCAAGGCTAGGCTAAAATCCACTGTCAAATCCCGACAAAATCCATGCCAATGAGAACAAAAGAACCATATACCAACATGCACATACCATACATGTCAAAACCAACTAGGAAATCACACATGAAATCTGTTACCTGCAAGTATTCCAGTTGAATCTACTTTATCATTGCCTTTCTTTTCTTTCCTTTTCCTCCTTTTCCTTCTTTTCCTTTCATTTTTTTTCCTTACGTTTCCTTGCTTTCTTACTTCCTTTCTCCTCTTGGTGCTTTTCTCCTTTATGAGAAAAATTCTAACTCTAAACTGACAAAAGAATGAGAAAATATGCGTATTGGTGCTCTGAGCTATTTTTATTGATGAGGCCTCTAATTTCTTCAATTTGCCCTTATTTTCCTTAATTTTCCTCACATGCAACGTGTGACCTTTCACCTTCCTTTTCTCCTAATTTCCATTATTTTCATAAATAATGTGCAAAAAAAAATACTATTTTTCCTTTCCAAAGCCTTAGCCATTTCCTTTGCCAATTTCCTTTAGCCATAAATACATCAAGTGATGCCCACTAGGATATTTTTCCCAAAATTCAGCTTGGAATAAGTGTCCCTTGCCAGTGGTTTTATTTTGTCTTTATTAACTTTTATTACATGAAATTTTAACCCTGGATGTTACATACCCCCCCCCCCTTAGGGGAACACCGTCCTTAGTGTTAAACCACACCTATACCCAATAAAACCACTGAAAATAAAAAACACAGTACCTATGTAGCTTTATAACCCAGATAATTGTAGTATTTACAATAAAATCTTGCCCAAAGCAAAACCATCGTGAAAAACATGACAACATGACAACCATATCGCTTATTGGAGCTTTATAACTTAGCTTATTGTGGTATTTACAATAGCAACTATAGAAAGATATGTACAAATACCAAAACTCATTTTCCTTCACCGGCAAAAAATGAAGGATACACAACCTGCATATGATCTGCCATTTCCCATGTAGCTTCATCGGGCCGAAAGTGCTTCCACTACACTTTAACCTGCTCAGGTGCTCTGTTCCAGAGCACAATATGTTTCGGCTCCAATATGCATTGGGGTTCCAACTAGAATTCTCCTCCTTGCTCCACCTACAGTATAGACCAATCAATAAAATGATCAACATCCTTTACATACATTTTAAGCAATGAAACATGAGAAACATCATGGAATTTCATTGTCATAGGTAGTGAAAGTCTGTAGGCCACTGGTCCAATCCTCTGAAGGATCTCAAAAGGCCCACAATATCGTGGTGCCAACTTGGCACATGATTTGATCCTTAAGGAGCTCTTCTTGGGATTGATGTGCAAATACACGTGCTCCTCAACCTGAAACTCCTTAACTTCCTTGTGCTGGTCTACATAAAACTTTTGCCTATCCTATGCTACGTTTAGATTTTTCTTTATAACCTGCATTCATTGTTCCATGTCTTCTAGCATTTCCTAGATCAAAAAACCCATGTTGATATGGATACTAGATTTGATTTGAAATATCCTTCTAAAATTTTGTCAACATGTTATTTTTATTGGTTTCCCAGATTTACAAGGCCAAATATTATTTTTAATTCCCCAAACTTTCTTATTACTAGCTTGGTATGGAATTGGAAACAAAGGGAAATGATCAAGAATCAAGAATCTTGTATGTCAATCCACCAATCTCATCATACATTGGGTCTAATAATTGTCATTCAAATAATAATTTTCCCACTATTACTCCCAATGATAGTTGTTTTATATCGATTGATCATGTTGAACCCATTGATATTTATGATTTACCATTTCATTGTTCAGATACTTATTAAGCAGTTAAAGCAACTGAGCCTTTGTTGATGGTTATGTTACCTCCTCACTATCTTGAAAAGGTTTTTGAATGAGATCAGGTTATTTTTCTCTGCAAGACTCTCCCCATGATTCGAATGCACAAATTTAAAGTCCATTCTCCTAAGAGTTCCATGGTTTTCAAAAAGGTTATTTCAAATTCCATGATCAAATCTATGATTGGCTATAAAATTCTTACTTAGCAAGCTTTGTAGTAAATAATAAGTTTTGATCTTTCTTGATGTTTGCTAAGAATGAGAACACAAATGAACATAAATTAACAATAATATTTCAGGTTTGTACGATTGTCGTTCTAATAAAAAATGAAAGGCTGCAAGAAGGTTAAAATTAATTGTTTTGGAAAATATTTCTACTAGTAGGCAAGACCTTCTAATTCTTATACAAGTTATTTACGATCATATCTTTATCTATGCACACTATTTTATACTGTTCATAATTTCTCATACCTTTCTACTTGCAAGTTGGGGGAAAATTCTATGGTTGCATTGGAAATTTCACTTCACTTAGCTCTGATATTCTAATCGGTTAGGTTTGGAGTAGGTCTAGTCGCATTTTAGTTTTTCTTTTGCATTGTATTGACTATGCATTTTTTTCTTCATCTAGTCTTTATGTTTGTTTTGTTTCTTTCTCTTTGCCTTCCTATGTTTTCATCTTAGTATTATATTTGATTTTTTCTTTTGCTTATGTCTTTTCTTTCGCAAGACCATGCATGAAATCTACTCTCATTTGGCTCAAAATAACAATGTGGTGAAGCTTCAAAAGGGATTTGTGACATTTATCAACACTTGGTTAAGCTTTGGTTCCTCTTATTTTCTTGGATCTGATATCTTTAAGTTCAATAATGTCTAAATGGATAATATGATCCATGCAAATGGGAAGCTATAGGAAGAACCATGATGCCCATATCTATTTTAAGATATTCATTCCTTGACTTGGTATGGTAATTTAATGGTGTTTTTCTTTCTGATCCAATCAATTAGAGAAGGGAAAGGAGATAAATAAGGAGATAAAACTAATTTCAGAGCTATATAAAAATCTTTGAAGGAATACCCTCTCATGCTCTCAATAAGTCAAGATCCCTCTTTCGCCCTAGTAATATAAACACTGACAAAATTCCAATGAGCATATTGAAAATTAAATAAGGAGTGAAAGAAGAGAAATTATTCATGTTTAGAGAGGTGAAACGAGCAACGTCGCTGGGGTACTGAACAG
Organism: Pinus albicaulis; assembly: GCA_034641835.2. Taxonomy (NCBI): domain Eukaryota; kingdom Viridiplantae; phylum Streptophyta; class Pinopsida; order Pinales; family Pinaceae; genus Pinus; species Pinus albicaulis. The sequence continues at coordinate 475,280,859 of CM076579.1, read as the reverse complement.
GCTCATTGGCAGTGAAGAAATGGTTGTGTTTTTGTAGTGACTATGTCGGGGTACTGAACATTCCTGCTAGGAATGGAGCAGCATCAGAGATGGAACTAAAACTCTAATCATCTTAAACTCGTGAATATATAACAATAAGAGAACAACCATTAAATCTGCATAATAACCAGTAAATTTCCTCATTAAAAGCAAGAGTAACTTAGCTTTATAAACATAGGCAAATACAAACCGGGTTCGGGACTTCCATGTTCCACACGACCATAAATTGGTTGAGCCAAATATCTCTTCATCCAACCACCCATGTGCCATATCCCAAGCATGAATGTGGGATCTCATGGAATAAGCCAATCCAAAGAAAACTAATGGAATCCAGAGGTTAAACCACCTCCACCCTCTCCATACCTTGATCACACCTAAACCGGTGTCGAGATCACATAACTTAACTGAGCTAGGATGCCTCATAATTTCTTCACCATTCTTAACGAATTTTCCTGTCTCCACCCTCAAGCTTTACCGTGTATCTCGCCATTACTAGTCAAGGGATTCCTAAGCCTTTGGGAGTTTTCCTGAGACCACCTCACCCTAGATTCTAAAACCATCCGGAAATCCAAAGCTCAAAACCAAGAACAATCCCATCACATCATGGCTATCTGAAAATGGCAAGGCTAGGCTAAAATCCACTGTCAAATCCCGACAAAATCCATGCCAATGAGAACAAAAGAACCATATACCAACATGCACATACCATACATGTCAAAACCAAATTAGGAAATCACACATGCAATCTATTACCTCGCAAATATTCCAGCTGAATCTAATTTATCATTGCCTTTATTTTCTTTCCTTGCCCTCCTTTTCTTTCCTTTCCTTTCCTTTTTTTCCTTACCTTTCCTTTCTTTCTTACTTCCTTTCTCCTCTTGGTACTTTTCTCCTTTCTGAGAAAAATTCTAACTCTAAACTGACAAAAGGCTGAGAAAATCTACATACTAATGCTCTGAGGTATTTTTATTGATGAGGCCTCTAATTTCTTCAATTTGCCCTTATTTTCCTTCATTTTCCTCCTCACATGCAACATGTGACCTTTCACTTTCCTTTCCTCCTAATTTCCAATATTTTCATAAATAATGTGCCAAATAAATACTCATTTTCCTTGCAAAGCCTTAGCCATTGCCTTTGCTAATTTCCTTTAGCCATAAACACATCAAGTGATGCCCACTAGAATATATTTCCCAACATTCAACTTGGACTAAGTGTCCCTTGCCAGTGGTCTTATTTTGTCTTTATTAACTTTTATTACATAAATTTTTAACCCGGGGATGTTACATACCCCTCCCCTTTAGGGGAACACTGTCCTCAGTGTTAAACCACACCTATACCCAGTAAAATCGTTGAGAAGAAAATACTTCATCAGGGTACTGAACAGGCTCGCTGGCAGCGAAGAAATGGTTGTGTTCTTGTAGTTACTATGTCGGGGTACTGAATATTATTTATAAATGGAATAATAACCATTAAAGCTACATAATAACCAGTAAATTTCCTAATTAAAAGCTAGAGAAACTTAGCTTTAATAAACATAGGAAAATGCAAACCGGATTCAGGACTTCCATGTTCCACCCAACCATAAATTGGTTGAGCCAAATATCTCTTCATCCAACCACCCATGTGCCATATCCCAAGCATGAATGTGGGATCTCATGGGATAAACCAATTCAAAGACAACCAATGGAATCTAGAGGTTAAACCACCTCCACCCTCTCCATACCCGCCCAGTCACACCTAAGCGATTATTGAGATCATCACGGCAGAGCTTGGATGCCTGCAATTTCTGCAAAGTTCTTGATGGTACCACTATCTCTACCCTTGGCTTTCAAAGTTGTATCTACATTACTAGTCAGTGTTCCCTAAGCCTTTGCAGGTACTGCAGACCACCTGCTTCAACTCTAAAACCATGCGTCCAAGACGCTCAAGAAAATCCATCACACATGGCTATGCGAAGACGATGAAGGAGACTGGATAAAATAACTTTGTCAATCAGGCAAATCCACTTCCAGCCAGACAAAAGAACCATATACCAACATGCACACCATGTTCATGCCTGTCAAAACCATGGAAATCACACATGCAAATCACAATTGCACATATAAGTGTTCAGGACAGAGTCTACTTTATCATTCCTTTTCTTTCCTTACTTTTCCTTTCCTTTCTTTCTTTCTTTATCCTCTCGGTACTTTCTCCTCTCTGATAATAACTATAACACTAAACGGAAAAAAGGCTACCAACAAATTCTCTGAGGTATTTTTATTTATGAGGCCTCTAATTTCTTCAATTTTCCATTATTTTCCTTCATTTTCCTCTTCTTGTGTCTGTGACCTTTCTACCTCATATATATATTTCCATTGTACTGTAATGTGTGCTAGAAAAAATACTCTTTTTCCTTTTTCCAGCCTTAACCATTTTCCCTGCTAATTTTATGCAACCATAATACCTGGTGATACTGTGGATATTTTCAAGCCATTAGCTTGGACCTAAGTGTCCCTTGCCAGGTGGAATCCTTCTTTATTCTTTCATCCTTTGTCTGTGAGTTTTAACACAGGATGTATGCCTACATAGGGGAATACAATCCTAGTGTCAAACCACTAATACTGGGTAAACATTAAGAATAAACATCATGGAGGTCAGAGCAGAACTCAGTGCAGGCTGAAGAAATGGTTGTATTTGCGTAGTGACTATGTCAGTCACGCTAGCTACTTATGCCTGCTAGAAATGGTAGGCATAGAGGACTAAATTCAAGCTAAATCAAATGTAAACTTCTTCTCTCGGGTCAAATCAATTGATATGTGGTAATACTTGTAAATGTTTTTAGTTGAGAAAGGTGATAGGAGAGACTATACTTATAAGTGGGATGAATGGGGAAGTTGAGGTGGCCTGCATGGTGAATCATTATTTCATGAAAGACTAGACTCTATGAATAAATCTAGACCTAAAGGGAGAAGTTGGAGTTCTTCCAGTGTGTCGCCAAGTGTTTTCACTGCAACAAACACCCTCCAAAATTTTTCCAACATCCTAAATTTTGGAGCCTCCTGCAATCTTATGATCTATCATCTCAAGTTGTTCATAGCCGCTTCATGGTTGGTTGGTTATTTTCTAAGTTTTTAAGTCTTTTTCTAGGATTCTGAATATTGAAGCCACTAACTTACACATGCTTAGTTTTTAGATGCCTTCACAAGTGCATCTCTTCCTAGCAAGCTCAGCATTGAGTGCCTTCCTAGGAATATAAGCGTTGCACAATCCTTGAGATCAATGTTTGTGCATCTATAGAAATAGTGATTGTGCAATATCTAGTGGTATACATTGCAGAACTCGTAGACATTTATCAGTTCATGATTACAGTTCTTTTACAATTGATGGGGAAAATGACTGTGCAATCCATATGGATAGTCAATGTGAAACATTATTTAAGAGTCTCTCTCGCTCTTAGTTGTGAGTGTATCATCATCCTAGTGAGTTTTATCAATTATCACTTTTGCACGCTTTTGCTTTCATGAGTGTCACTTTCACTTTCATGACTATCGTTTTAGCTTGATTTCACTTTCACAAGTGTCTCTTTTTATTTATTTAGCTTTTTCATGTGTATCCTAAGTATTAGTGATGAAATATTTGACCTATGCACTCTACTTCATCTTAATGACAACCTCTTCCACCTACACATAGAACAACCTTAGATTTTGAACCATCAATATAGTTTCCTGGCCTTGCCAACTATGCAAATTTTGATTCCTCCCGCCTTGTATTGTGAATTTTGTAGTTGCAGGGGATAGTGGGGTCGCCCCTGTGTCACTATCATGCCCAATTGTATAGTCTCCTAAGCCTCCTCTCCAACTATTATTCATTGCTTAGTTGCAATGGACAACCTTGCATCATTGTCTCCTTAACTTGCTCAACTACACAATCCATTCATTTGGTAGGCATTCTACTATACATTGTGTAGTTCTAGTGGGAAGTAGGCCACTACAACCCTCAACTTCACAATCCTTGGAGTTTACCCCACAGTCGCTGCACATTGCATAATTACAATGGCTAGTCATGTCCCTCTTGTTGACTAAAACCATCACTACGTAGTACCTAGTCCTATGTTTCCTCATGTTGCACATTATGCAGTCCCAATGGGTAGTGAAGTCATACGTCAGTCCCGGTGAATCTCAACTACACAATATTTTCCTCTTATCCCTTGAGCATTGTGCACTATGCATCATTAGTCAACAAGCTCATTATCTTGTCTCTTGGAATTCCCCACTACATAGGACCTTGAAGAGCCTCTTCTTATTACACATTATGGAGTTCTAGTGAACAAGAAGTTCATCCCTTGGTCACTGCTAAGATCAACTATGCAATTCTTAGTTTATCTCTCTCAAATCCCTTGATTTTTTCTCATCACAGTCAACATCTTCCATGAGAAATAATATGTATAATACATGGTTTTTGAACAGATGTTGGCTTGTCATGAGTGGACTTCATGTGTGGGTGATATAATCTTAACATGATAGGGTGATGCTCAACAGAGGTTATCAAAGGAAAGGTTACAAGAAGGCACGTGTGAAGAAGAAGCAAAAGCATGAACCATCATGAAGGATATGAAAGAATATTGGAACAAGGCAAGGAGGTGGCAACTCATGCTGACTTGGAAGGCTCCTGACTATGGAGGATCAAGATGAAGAACAAGTAAAGATCCATCATGAATAATTCAAAGTCAAAGAAATAAGGAGATAAACTTGGCATTGACACATTATAACAAAACAAAGTTCCATGTCATCATTGCCAAGTCATGGCTTATCCTTGTGTCAGCATAAAATTCATATATGTCAATGTATTTTGACACATCATTTGTGGAATGTAATTATTTAATTTCCAAAATGAGAAAATGTAAATGTGTGGAATCCCAAGGGTCCCACATGGAATTTGAAAGGTCACAACAAAGTTCTAAAGTCATGTGGAATCTCAAAGGTTATAGAGGAATTCAAAAATTCATAGTAGGATGTCAAGGGTCATGAAGGAGGTCAAGATTCACATGGGAAGTGGAAAGTCGTCGTATTTGTTATAAATACACCCTCATAGCTCAAGAGAAAGGAATTTTCACCCTGGACTTTTCACCTTGGCTTCTCTATTTTAGCATAATAGAGAATATCATTCTTTAGAGAAGCAAGTGGTGACTTAATGTTCCACTATTGGGGCTAGTGTGGCATTTTTGTAATCGTGTATCTTGGGACTTTCACTTAATATATGAAGCTCTTAGAGATTACACACTTTCATGCATATGTCGTGAATGATTGTAAGACTATTCTTTCATTGTTTGTGGTGTATGTAATGTTAACACATACTAATGAAAATGAACTATTTTGTTGGATTTGGTATGCATGTTGTTGAATGTGCATTGTTACTTGCTTTTATATTTTTTGTTATCTTGTGAACTACTTTGAAAGTTAACAAATGATCCTTTCATTCTCGTGTGTGTTTTTTTAGGATAATACTATTACTTTTCTTCTTCTAGTCTCACTCTCTCTTTTCCCTTCCGTGAAATCACCTCATATACATTGCAATAATATGTCTCACAATGTCAACTTTCTTGTTTTAAATATTGTTTGTATAATCTCTTATGTTGATAATTGAAGCCAAGATAAATCTCTAATAATAATGGTGATCGAGCCTATTATCCAAGTAGGGATCCTACACCAAATGATATGAGGTATAATTTTTGACTTCATACTGAGGGAGATCCTCGTGTTGGCGGACTTCAACACTGTCTATAGGAAAAAAAGGTAGAAAATATTTATTTTTTCAATGTCAAATTGCAAAGGTCAATTTTTTTTTTAATATAATAAGAATATATTTCATTAATATGATAAACTAGTAATTTATGATTTCAATATTTTATTTTGGAAAATGTCATCAAAGAAGGTATTTCTGAATATGTTTGAATCAATATTTGCAATCATGGCATCTAAAGTTGCAACTGAACCCTCTAGAAATTCCACCCAACAACAGACAACTAATAATGTTGGTCAAGGTTCATCACTTGAACTTTAAAATGGAATTAAGATTGTTAGAGAATGAAAGTGACACCATAGGAAAATAAAATGGATTTTTCATTGTTTTTTTAAGACAAACAAAGAAACAATACTGAACATATATATTTGTGTTGTGTTGAGTTTGAGTATGTGCAAGGAAGTTATTAGACGCTTGGCTTTGTGCAATACATATATCTAATTCCAAGTAGAAATATTTTTTTTTTTTCTCTTGTAAAACAAGCCAAGATATATAACAAGATTAAATTTTGTTTTAAAAAGAGCAATACTAACATGGAAGAAGAATTTACAGAGATATGTGCATCTTCCATGCAATACATTGAGAAGGGAAATGTAATTTTTCTTATTCTTATTTATGTATTATTGTGTATATATATAACTTATTTATTACTTACATGTTATATTTAATTTTGATAGGATTTTTTTATTCCATATTCAATTATGTTGGAAGGGACTTGTGATACAGAGGAAGATATCATGGAAGTCATTAGCACCTTTCATACTGATAAAGCGAGAGAAGAAAGGAAAAAGAAATTAAAAGCAATGGAAGTTGAAACTACAAGAGTATATACAAACAATCAGGAGAAAGGAAAATAAATTCATTAATCTTATAGGTTTATAAAGGTGACACTTCATCATGTGGAAACTCAACATGAATATGATATTGGCATCAATGACAATGCAGTTACCACTCACGTTGAAAAGAAGAGGGAACATAAAAAAACATAAACGGATTATGCCTAAGGATGTTTCCATTTCGGTTGATTATGAGCATATTGTTGATTTAGAAGAAACTTATTTAAATTATAAAAGGAAGAATCCAAATGTTGTTGATCATTATGAACAAATCATGGTTAGCACTAAATGTCATTGTGAAATTTCTAAAGGCATCAAGGAAATCATAACACTAGGTGTTGATTTAGATGGTGGTATTATCAACACAAAGCATACTTCCATTCAAAATTTGTTAGGTGAGTATTTATATTAACACTATATAATAATATTATCATCTCCATTAGACATAAGTATTTGAATAAGGCCAATATACAACAAATTAGACCACACTTAATGCATACTCCACTTTCATCTCCACACTTACACAGACATCCTTAATATGCATTATACAATGCAATAAATGCTACCTTTAGGTATACATTCCATATCCTCATATTCTTATATCAATACTTATGTCTTACCCACACATGAAATTACATTTTTATTTCAAGTCAACCTAACTCACAGGATTTTACCTCCCTTTTTACCCATTAGATGGTCTTCAAAGATAAATTTCCAACATTATGGCTCTCTTTTTCAAGAGAGTCCTCTTTTGCACACTTTTTGTTATGAGCACGACATGAAACATGTGCTCCCACGGAGCTGAACTAGGAAGTATTAATTATACCCCAAAAAATCAAAAGCAAACCTTATGCTTTTCTCTTTAACTTACTTAATCCATGCATTTGTCCACGTGTTTCAACAAATAAACATACATATGTACTCATCTATAGGAATGTCATAACCACATCCATTAGTTATTATTTACATAATTTTTTTTATTAATCCCACTTCAAGGATCAGTGCCTTTGCCACCTAGGAACCCATCCTAGAAGTAGTGTCATTGCCTTCTAACAAAAGCTTTTAAATTTCACATATGTTGCAAACACATTTCGTATCCCTATTCTTTCTAGCGTTCGTTGCTTAGGTTTGTACCATTCGCCAAAATTCCCATCTTGAAGGGAAGTTTTCCTAATGTTACACCATCCAACCATGGATGTAATATTCTTAAAGACCTTTAAGTATGATTATTTCCACACCACCCTCGCAAAGAGGGCTTATTTCTTAAATCGTTTCCAAGATGATCACAAGCTTCAAGACAAGGTTACTCGGCAATATCAACATTACCCAAATTTCAAGCAAGTCAAAATTCTTACTCTTTCAACTAAGCCCATAAGCATCCAAACGGGATCTATTCATTTTCACTTACATCCAACAATGCACTCCAATATTTCTATTAATCACTGCATCCAAATATGGTATCCAAAATTGCCTCGACACCCTCCCCCCCCCCGCAACACACACGCGTGTCCATATGTATTCAACATGTATACAAGTCCATTCTCTACACTTTTCATATTTGATTTTTTCATATTCATTTTGAAATATACATCAATCATATGGTTTCACACTCCTTCAATTATCTTTCTTCGAGGCATGGATGTCTTGTTAAGAGAGAACCTTTCTACATATTCACTTTATTTCAAGAAACACACCTCTATGTCTCAAGTTAGATCTAAGAAGTAATAGTCCTATCAAAACATAATAGTAACTCTATGCCTTTCTCCCATGCATCTTTGTGTGTATCTTTGGCCCTCCGGGCCTAGTACTAAACTAAAACTCTGACACCACTTTGTAACACAGCGAACCCCCTAGGTTAGCTTAAGGAGGTGGGGATTATAAGTTTTTTTTCTTTTCTTTTCCTCACTTCAAACCCCAGTCCTAATATAAACATTGTTTTTAGCTCATCAAGAGTTTTTTTATTATGTTAATTTCACTGCGATGTGAACTTGGGGAACACATCTATGACCCTTATAAAAGTTTGTAGCATTTCCATGTCATCGTTACCATACATCTGACATGTAGTACATTATGTGAACCCTATCATTAGAGAAATTTTGAGGCCTAAAATGAGCCTAAAAAAAAGTACAACCAAAATTAACTTTATAAGAACCAACATGATTCAAGATGGTGATGTCAACCATGGGGGATGATTCACCATTTTTGGAGTAAAAAAGTACAAAGATTTAACTAAAATAAAAAATAAAAAATAAAAAATTGAAGAGTTTAAAAAAAAAAAAAAATTAATTCATATTTTCAACTTATCACCGTACGGTTTTACTGAAATATTGAGTAGGAACACTCGTTGGATGTAGAATTCAATTCCTCATCCAAGGATTACCTATGGTAGATACTTTCAATGGACGCTTCTACAAGAAAAATGAAAAATACATGCAAAATGTGATTCCGATCATATTTTTTCATGTATTTTAATTTTTCGTGTAAAAGACTCCATCAAAAGTATGCAACATGGGTACTCCTTGGATGAGGAATTAATTATGCATCCAACGAGTGTTCTTGCTTGAAATTTGAGTAAAATAGTAAGAGATAAGTTGAATATACGAGCTGAAAAAGTAGTTTCTTCTTTTTTCCCTCTAAAATTTGGTATTGTAATCTAATCTTATTTTATTATTTCTAGTTTTATTTTATAATATTCCTTCGGAGGCCCATTTTAGACCTCAAAATTTCTCTAATGGGTCCACGTGTCATGTCAAGGTGGGGCCTCATCAACATGAGGGATGGGATTCTATTCATGTTATGTCATTTCATCATATTAGCATAAATACTTTTAAATTCTCCATACACACATGATTATAATGACTTAAACCTTATATCAATAATACAACTACTTATATGTTAAATGAAATTATCATCGTTATTATCATTAATATCACAATTAATATGACTTTATTAATATTAATTATTTCTAAAGAACCCTAATTATTATCAATATTAACATTGAATTTGCAATTAATTTTATATGATTTAACATTAATTAGGTTCAATACATAAAATCATAATTTCTTGTCATTTTTCCCAAAATAATTTCAAACCTTTCCCTAAAACTCTTACTACTTATTTTTTATTATTTTGTTAGAATCTTGACCCAAGTTACAAAATAAATAGTATTCTATTATCCTCCTTTTTCTAAGACTATTAATTTTCCAATGTTGCAAGTGCAAAGAACTCTCACAGACTACTTTACTCTGGCTTTCTCTCCCACAGACACATCAGCATTATTACCTGATACTTATATTGAGTCAATTTACAAAGTTTTTGAAGTGAGAACCATCAGAGGCTGCTGTTTCACATGGGAGCAAAAGTTTCTTCATAATCGACTCCTCCTTTTTGTGCAAAACCTTTTGCCACAAGCCTGGCCTTGTGCTTGTCAAGTGAGCCATCTGCTTTATACTTGTTCTTGTAGACCCACTTACAGCCAATTGGTTTTGTTCCCAAAGGCGGATCAACCAGCTTCCAAGTGCCATTCTTTATCAAGGCATCATACTCCTTTTGCATCGCTTCCTTCCATTCATCATGAGAAGCGGCTTCTTTGAAGGAAGTTGGTTCATGATCTGTAGACAAACTCAATTCACAGTTATAATCAATATCCATATCAACAGGAGAATCAGAATTATCTACATCACCTTCGATTTGTTTAGTGGAACTTCTTGTTCCTGTTTTTCCAACCTCATCAGGATGAACATTCTCCAGTGTCTTTGTCAGCCATTTGGGAGGACCTTTCTGAGATGGCCCGGGCTGGTCATTTGACTGAGTTGGGATTGATTCAAGATTCAATCTCCCAATTCTGTCAATCACATCATCCAATGTGTCATCCGTGGTTGTTTCTTCATGTGGGGGAGATGATTCCACAGTTTGATTCAATATCGGAATCCCCCCTTCAAGATGTGGAATCACATTATCAAATTCTTGGAAAGACTTTGCATGTGTGAATCTATCCAGGCGATCAAGTTGCCGCTCAACAACCTTGTCTCTCTTGGAAGATTCAAGAAATATGACATCTCTTGCTATCACAAACTTCTTATTTGCTTCATCATAGAGACGATATCCTTTGGAGGTATTGGAGTACCCCAAGAAGATACATTTTCTGCTTCTAGCACCAAGTTTGTTCCTTTGATCCTTGGGTATCAAGGCATAACAGGTGGACCCAAAGACCCTGAAATGCTTTACCGAAGGAATGTGGCCATGCCACATTTCAAAAGGAGTTTTGTTTCTAATTGAACTTGAAGGACACCTATTCTTTATGTAAACAACACATAGAGCTGCATCAGCCCAAAACATCAATTTTACATTCTTGAAAAATAACATGGAGCGGACCATATTTAAAATAGTTCTGTTCATTCTTTCAGCTACACCGTTCTGTTGTGGATTATATGGCACAGTTGTTTGATGTTTGATTCCATGTTGACGAAGATAATTTTCAAATTCGTTTGAAGTGTATTCTTTTCCATTATCAGTACGTAGAGAGCCAATATGTGTTTGTGCATCATTTTCAATCCATGCATGAAAATTCTTGAAAGTTTTAAAAGCATCAGACTTATTCTTCAGTAAGTAAATCCAACACATTCTGGTGTAGTCATCAATAAATGTCATCATGTATTTGTTTCCATTTGCAGAAGCAATAGGCATAGAGCCACATAAATCTGAATGAACAAGTTCAAGTTTTCTATGTGCTCTGGAGTGTGAATCATGAAATGGCTGTTTGCTATGCTTTCCTAGAATACAAGCATCACATTCCTTAGGTTTTCTAGGAATTGTAGGCAGTCCATTAACACCATTTTTCTTCAACAAACGAAGACTTTCATAGTTTAAGTGTCCAAATCTAGCATGCCATAAAAGACTTGATGGGAATGTACCTTCATCATGATGTGAATTGAATGCAAAGTTTTGAGCATGAGCAGATGAACCTTTCAGCTTCAAGAGTCTCCCTTCTTCTATTCCCTCCATGACAAGTGAGTGATCTGATGCTTTTCTGACCTCTGCCTTGCCATCAAACAAGTGAATTGAGTGTCCTTGCTGCCGGATTTCGACCAGGGACAGCAAGTTTCTCTTCAACTCAGGGAGGTATAGAACCTCATGTAGGATATGATCTGGAAGACCAGGCATTTTAAGCCTGACTGTACCAAGCCCTGATGGCTTGAGTTTGGATTTATCTGCGAAATATACTGCTCCATCAACTTTGTCAGTGAATTATTCGAAAAATTCTTTTCTAAATGTCATGTGACATGTTGCTCCTGAATCTAGCAACTAATCATCTCTCCATAAAGTAAATGAAACATCAAATAGGTTTTCAGTTACTCCATTGTTACAATGTGCTAGAGCATAATGAGCGGATTCAGGTGCTTTACCTTTGTCTTTGTCATTAGTTTTACCTTTTTCTTGATTTCTTTGCTGCTCAATTTTCTCCCATGGTGTTCTGCATTTGGATGCATCATGTCCATCTCTATTGCAACGTGTGCAATGAAGATTGGATTTGTCAAATTGTCTGCCCCCCCTTTCTGTGAAGTTTCTTCTTCCTCTTCCTCTTCTGCCACCTCTTCCTCTGGATGAATCTGGAGCATGACTCTTCTCTCTATGTGCCAAGTATGCAGCCTCTTCGGAAGATGAAGGGACTGTCATCTTCCCAAAAGCTTTCTCTCTTTCTGCAAACTTTTTCTCAAGTGTTTCAAAGGTGATATGCTCAAAGTTTCCACTTGTTTGCAAAGACTCAAGATAATGTGAGTAAGTCGGATATAATGCCTTAACATATGCTATGAGAGATATGTCCATTTTTACACCAGTGTTTTCAATGTCATGCATTATAGATCTTACTTCTGAAGCTAAAGCAAGGGGATCATCATTCTTCATTTCAAGACTGAACAACTTAATCATCAATTGAACATTTTCTAATTCTGAATGTGAGTCATAGAGTTCTTTTAGCTTCTTCAAGGCATCATAGGCATTTGAGAATGATGAAATATGGCGACTCACCTCTTCACTTACGGAGGATGCAATCAAGGCATAGGCCTTGTAGTTCTTATTTTCCCAAATGGCAAGCTCTTTGTCTGAAGTGGGCTTTGTTGGTGGATTTTCTTCTTGTCCTTCACAGATTCCTTTCCACAGCTCATTAAAAATGAGTGTGTGTTTAATCTTTCGAGACCATTCAAGATAGTTCTCTTTGCCGGAGAGAACCACCCCAACAATTGAGATGAGAGAATGCATTAGATTGCTGGAAAAAAAATCTTCTGAAGAGGAAAAATTTCTGCTATAAAAACTTTCAACTCTTGAAATCTGCCAATTCTTGAAATCTGCTCATTTAAAGGGGACAAAAACTCTTGCTGGAAAAATACTCTTAGTTTAAAAAACTCTTTCTAAAGACTGAATTTAAAAAACACAAGCTCTTTGCTAAAAACTGAATTCTGCACCAAAAAATATGTGTATTTTTTGTTTTGTTTGGAGAAAAATTTGTATGGGAGGTTGATATGGAATGTTATGAATGTGCTGGGATTTAGTGTATGGATGTGAAGGTGATAAGCGAATGGGAGAATGAGTAGTGGGGAGGCTTATTTAAAAAATTGGGGGGCGGAAATATAGTATTAGAAATGGTAAAGTGGAGCGGTATGGTATTACAAACTGCATGGAGGGGAGGTATTACAATATGGATGGCGTATTGTATGTGAATGGGAGCGGTATTGCATATGAATGGGTGGACTATATATAAACGATGGAGCGGTATTAAAAGTGGTAGACAGACAAATAAGCAGTATATAAACGATGGAGCTAAGACAAAGTGAAAGCGGTAATGATTTAGGTAAGGTGGAGTGGTATTAACACCGATAAGGTATGTCAACAGAGATTGAAGGTGGAGGCGGCATAACGTGTTGTATGACGCTCGCGAGAGGCCGGGTATGGGAACGGACTCGTATATAGTGTGCAGATGCTGGTGACTATTGGAGCAGATGAGAGAGCGATCGTGAGCAAAGGTATATGACTGTGTGTTATATTACAACGCGTTATAATTGAGGGCGAAAATGATATTGACAAGCGGACAATGTAATATATATGGTGAGAGCGTTCAATAGAGTTGTATAAACTGTGATGTGGATAGGGGGCGGTGTAACATATATGAAGTGTGAAGACGGTATTAAATATGCAAAAGACAGCGTATAACATGCTATAGAGTGGGGCAGTAAAAAATGACAGAGCGCTGTATTCGAATATGACAGAACGCTGTGTATCAAATGGTGGGGATATGTATTATCACATGTCTTTACGGGTATGAGGGATGAGATTGATGTGGGAAGGCCGAGAGGCCACGGGAACAAGCAGAAGGGAGGGCGGAGGAGGTAATGGAGAAATGAGGGGCGTTGGGTAGGTGAAAGAATGTAGGGAGAGAGTGAGGGCGTTACAAAAAAAATTGGAATGGCGGGGGGCAGGTGTGCCGAGCCAGACCGCGAAATTGCAAGTACGCAAAATACTTATGACAAAATAACATTTCACAGTAAGCTTTGAGATCAGAGAATTGCAGAATAGAAAAAATGCAGAATTTCAGTCTAGCAATAAAGAGCAGCAAAAAACTATTAATAAAAATTGACTGAGCAAAGGAGAGGGAGTTACACCACAGGCAGAAATGCCAATAGTGGAGCTGGCTCTGATACCATGTCAAACCAGGAGGTAACTCCTCAAAATCAGAATGTGTATTAGCTGAAGAATGTACATGCTTTTATAGATGGGAGGTGAGGCTATTGGGATTCATCTCCCAATGGCTCTTGGCCTTCCTTATTTCCTAATATTAAATAATATACAAAAATACAAATGCACACCCATCCATAGGATTAGGTGTCATGACATTTAAATACTAAAATAATTATCCATAATGTATTAAATTCAGCTGAACATATATATATTCCCATGTAAATGTTGAATGTAGGTATTGTACATGTAAGCACCACTACTCTTGTGACTCAAAATGTGAAAATTACTTATCCTTGTTGGCATTATCATATTATTTGACTTTATATCTCAATTAATTTAATTCAATGTATATAACTATGTCTGTATTGTAACTAAAAGGACCACTGAATCTGATAAGTAGCATGGGCATCTTGGGAGACCAAAGGTAGCCTGTGTGAGAATGGGTAAACAACGGTCTACGAATGAAACGCACAGACCATCATTTTATATTTTTAACTTTTTGGTAACGCACAAAAAGAAGCGATTCAATGAAATCACAACAGTCAAATCAAAGTAGTCAAATGCTTTATTAGACAAAGAATATTACGCTGATATGAAATCTAATCCATACATTTTAAAAATAAAAATAAAAAATTCACACACCTTCATCTATTCACGGTTGAAATAAATACAGTTATCGACATAAATATTTATGTAACGCTTATCCTCTAGGATAGAATTATTTTCAAACAAGATTTAGACTTGTGTATTTTCAAGACGGTGAAGATATTTCAGAATCATAAGCATACATATAAGTATTTTCATTTCCGTTAATGGAATTAGTAAATATCATTGTCAGGAAAGGAGTAAATGCTTATCTCGTAAGGTCTAAAATTCACACCAATTTTTACTAGGCGAAAACATGAGCTTACTTTTAAACATATGGCCTCTTTCACGCCATGAATAATAACAACACTAAAAATAAAGGAGAAAGGGACCTAGATTCTCATTATTATACCTTTTGAAAGGCAGGGTATATAGTGATCGTTCCCTGTATATTAATTTGAAATAAAAATTCAAATTTAAAATTATTTACATTATATTTTTACAAGAAGTTTTAATTGGACAAAATGTTTTGAGCTCTTATCACAGGCTTCGCTCACTCCGAGACATATTTTTCGGATCTCCACATTTATATCCAAAGTTTTATATGTCTTCAATATTTGCATATTCCTTCAAATGTTTATCGAAGGTTTCATATTTCTTCAATTTTATAACCACATATAAAACCACATAGTTTTATATGTCTTCAAGATTTGCATATTCCTTCAAATGTTTATCCAAAGTTTCATATTTCTTCAATTTTATAACCACATATTCGGTTTCCATATTCCACCACCTTGCATTTATCACCACCACCACATATTCAGCTCTTATCTCCACGTATCCTTCTTTGCATGCACCACCTTGCATTAAGGAGGTGTAGCATCCAACTTTGTTGTGGTATCAAGCGGAAAACCAAATATTAAAGAGCACTCCAACATTTTTTTAGTTGGAAGCATTCCCAACGTTTTTTCAGCTGGAAGCATTCCCAATCATAGAGCCACAACAATTAAGTTAAGGTTGGGATGCTAATATAAGTGTGATGTATTCTTGTTGTTGTTACCACTGGTGAGTGATAGGTTCCTCTTATGAGTGTGTTGTATTCCTCTGATGTGTGTGATGTATTCCTGCTGCTACTGCCAGTGGTTGTTGTTGGATATTGGTATCTAGTTGAGGCAACTTAAATCATAGTCATAAATTATGATTATGTAGTTTATTTAATTTATTAGCAGTTTATATCTATAAAGGCTAAATTTACAAAGGTAATTGATTAATATTAAAAACTATATTTAAAATTATTTTTCTATGCTATGTACTCTCAATCTATTTCAAAACACTTGGTTTGAAGTATTCGTTACTAAAATTGCAACTGTGGTTTGATTACATGGTATTCTAAATCTATTTCAAACCACTTGGTTTAAAATATTGGGTATGAAATTACAACTTGGTTTGATTACCGGTTATTGAATGGTAAATACCTGAATAGAAGATTCATAATCTCTTTGCGAGGATCATCCCAGATGGGGCACAATATTTACCAATTAAAAATAGATGTTGGCGCCCAGACGAAAGCTACACCTTCACCAAAAAAAAATAAACTTCATGTTTATTAAAGTGATGATTATGATGGGAAATAGCTTAAGAAGAAGACCACCCAGGAAAATTTGTTGTTTACGCACAACCACACAAGATGTCCATTGGCAAGGGTATATGGCACAATCTGTCTATATATATAAAGAAACCAATTAATAATTAATGTTGGCTAACCAAAATTCACTACAACATAGAGCAACATAGAGGGGATTTGAAGACAATTTTTGGGTAAATTGTCTTAACTTGAGACAAAAACAAAACCTGTTTATTGTCTTAAATATTGTCTTTAAGCGGGTGTCTCAAATTATTGTCTTAAAAAATTGTATTTACAAAGACAATATATAACACAAGCATTATTGTGTCTTAGGAGACAATTTCATTTTTGTCTATTCAGAGCCAATAGCTGGGATTAAAAACATACCGTCTTTATAGAGACAATATGACTTTGTCTTTATAGACACAATATGACTTTAATACATCATAGCTATTATCTTTATGGAGACAATAAAAAAATTAGATTTAAAGACAATACAATATCACTTTTGTCTCTTTAGAGACAATATAAAACAATGGATCCACAAAAATATCTCACAATTAAAATAAATCAATATAAAAAAAGTTTAATTAAAAATAAACTACAATAGCAGTGATTAATTCATATTAGGGCACAGTGGAATCAAACCACCATCCTCCTATTTATAATGAGGGTTCTCTTCCATTGAGCTAGCACCCTTTAAATAATTATGTGAGAAATTATTTAAGTCCTTGAAATTGCATATATAGGCATTGATTTTTAAAAAATGCTCAAGAAATAATGACATAATCTTTGTAAAATAAATAATCATGAAACCCCTATTTTTAACTTAATAAAATGTAACTCAATTGAGTTAGGACACCTGTTGATTGTTCAACATATTGCTAAATAAATATAAAAACAATAAGAGTTAATTTTGACATAGTGTGTCCACTTGCACATTTTGCGGGGTCCAAAGGAGAAAAAAACAAAGAAAGGTTAACAAGAAAAGATAACAGATTGGCATACCATTTTTGCATTATCTAAAAACGTGTTCATCATTGTAACAATTTCACGACCGACCTATGCATGTCCTTTTTAACCTAGCACAATGCTCGATAGAAAAGAATTTGTAACCATTTTTTGATATACGTAGAACATTGAGATCTATCTTAGGTACAATTTCTTTCATCTTCTTTGTGACCTGCACCTCTATCCCAAGGGAATCAAAACCTACATTGCTCATCAACCTTGGAACCATTGAATATTGTTGAAGAGTGAGAAACCATTGCATATTGTTGAACAATACTATCTCTGTAGGAACATGATATAAAACACCTTTAAGTTTTTTTCAGCCTACAACCACAGTGACCAAGTCTCCATTATCAAATCTCTGATTGACTGCTCCTATCGAAAATTTTTCAACATATCCATTATTAAATCTTTGATTGACTTCTCTTGCCAAAATTTTCTCAACATATTCCTTACAAAAAAAAAAGAATATTAAAAATTGTTCCTGGATAAAACATATGACCTGGAACAAGAATATAGAAACAAATATATTGAATCAACAACAATGTTGGAGAGCTACTAAGGTCTTCCTAAAATTTCAGAATCTCACCTCCAAACAGCTGAGCAGGATCAATCGTGTTTGTCCTTCTCTTTTCTGGTTGCTTTGGATCAAATCGAAGTAGGTATGTGATGCCATTGTCCATGGACTAAGTAGAAGGATGAGAAGAAGGAAATGGACCTAAATGTTTGCAAAAGCACAAACAAGTAGTATATAATTGAGCTAGGGATTTTCAGAGTTTTTGTTATTTCCTTCCATCTTCTCTCTTTAATAGCTTATAGATCATTCATTTCCAGTTGTGCATAAACTCAACAGGATACCAACACATTTAAATTTTCAAAAAATACCGAACTAGTTATTCTCTTCTAGTGCCCCTTAAATTCTGATGTTACCTGTAATCAAAACCCATTCTGTAAGCATTATATTACCCGCATAACGTAGCAGGCATAATGCTAGACACTAGTAGGAAATACAGAGTGTTTGAGGAGGGTGAAAGTCCAAGTCAATCATAGGTTGATTGGGAAGCCCTTTTATTTGAGTTGTATAAGTAACCACATTAGGCAATAAACCAAAGGACAAGACGCAATGAAGAATATTAAGAGCAATTTATGACATACCTTTTTTTTTGCAGAGAACATTTATGACTGCATTATACGAGATCAGATCAGGGTCATCTCATTCGAATTGGAAACACAATGATTGAAATCCATCTATCAAGGTTAGTTTTTACGTGGAAAATTTGCTCAGAATTTTAGTTGAAATATTCGAATAGTCTAGCCTCTAACAAGCCTACTAACAATAGGGTCCTAATCAATTCTTGGTTGATGTTCTTCCCTAAACTTTATCATAACTAAGAAGGATGAATCCATGAATACATGTCTCTCCTTCTACCATTTTAGCAAGTGGGGCAAGTGAAAATGGTCTCCACAAACCCTCTACTAATGAAAAATCTCAAACTAGGTTTTAAGACCTCAATCAATAATTTAAACCTCAATTCAAGGCTTAAAACCTTGATTGAAAGTCTCAAACCATAATCGATGATTAAATTAAAATAGGACATTGATCAAGGGCTTATAAAATCTCTTAATTGAGGTATTTTGTAAACCCTTGATCAAGGGTTTACAAGTCAAGAAACTTTTATATTTTTGGAAGTTTTAATCAAGCTTCAATTTCAAAGTGCTGAAATACCTTCATCTCTTCCATGGAAGGTCACAAATTAGTATCCAGAGATTTTCCATCAATTCCTCTATCCAATGATATATAAGTCATTCAAAAATTCAAACCATAGTCGGTAGTCTGACACACCTGACCTCAAAGTCGGGTCAAGTTAAGACATATTTGGCCTGACCCGCAGACTAATGTCAACTAGACACTCCCCACTAGAATGCCAAAGTTGTCCATTTCAACTCTTTTTTTCCTGTTTTTGTGAACAAAATTTTGCATGGGGAGACCAACTCCAACAAGAAGCTAGGGCACAACTACAACATATCTCTGCTATTTTTAGGGTAAATACTTTTCAACAGCAATAGAAATAACATCTAGGGCACGTTTTGTGATTATTTTCTGAACTAATTTGAGGAGCTAGCACACAAATTTTCACTTCTCGGCCTAATTTTCACCATCTAGTTATTAAGGCATAACTTTATGAGTTGATTTTCAAAGTAGCAAGTTTCATCTTGTCACTGCTATGGCAGCTAGAGAACACTTCTAGACCTAATTTTTCACCAGCAGGGACATCTATACACTTTAATATTATATTCAGAGTTGGTTTCTTCACAACTCGGCCAGAAAGGGAACATATCAAAGCTCATATTGACAACCAAGATTTCATTGCTAGGGAAGCATTTTTGTTAAGTTTATGAGATCATTTTCTGATTTGAAATAAATAATTTTCATATATGATATTCTAAGCAGGAGAAGGGCCTTCAGTTGGCCCTCAATCCTGATATATTTCAAAAATATTAATGGGTCCTCCATCATTTTCAGATTTAACATTTTTTATATGGCTTGTATGATTTATAATTATCAGTTTTTCATTGTTTCTTCATATCATGGTCCATGGCATAATTTATGCATCATGTACTTCATAATAAAATTACATACATCCAAACAAATTAATTTTGCATTATATAAATTGTAAAGTTTCATATCAAAGTTGAACATAAACTACATATATATTTCTAGAATTTTTGTAAATTTTATATTGTGTACTTTACTAGGCTTTTCTGGGCTGACTCATGAGTCTTTTCCAAGTCCCAAACCCACTTTGACCCTTCAGCAAAAATAGATCTGTAAACTTTGCTTTAGACCTTTGTACAAGGAAACAAGATAATATATGTGAAGATTGAAATTAAGATTTGATTTGTAAATCAGTCAGAAAGTCAAAATTCTTCAAAGTATGACATCATTCAAAGGTGAATGTATATGTCCATGCAGTCCCGTTAATATGATTCAGCTAGAGTGATTAAGAGGATAAGTTGTTATATCCTCCCCATCTTGGTTCAAACCTCACTTGGGAAATGTTCGCCCAACATGGGCTTCATAGGTTTAGCAAGGCACCAATAATCTCAATCTTGCTTAAGTGCTTTGAAATGGTACAATATGTTCAAAACATTTTTTCAAGTCCAGTGGGCTAGCACAAGTGGATAATTGCCTCGAGCTTCGTGGAGGAGGTATTGAAATCAATCTTATGCATTGACTTCCTATGTTGTGTGTCTCAGTCAACCCTACACCGACAAGTTCACATTGTGTACCACCCATGGAATACAAGTGCCAGATATTTTCCTTGGGAAAAAACAAAAAAGGAAACATATGCCATGCAGTCCTAAAATTACTCAAAAAAATCAAGCATAAACAGAAATTACAGATCAAACACAAATATTTACGCTATGTCGAGATATGGTTTTTAACTATAAAAACCCTTGTCAATAAATGAGGAATAAATTCCAGATCATCATTAAGTCTACAATAATTATAATTATTTCAAGAAGTTTCCCCTTTAAGCTTATTTCAAGTTTCGCTGACTTGAAGAACCATTGTGACAACATTCACATTCAACCATAGTCGGCCTTGGAGCCTTTCTATTCATTAGCTCATACTCCAATATACTTGGCCATTTTTTTCTTATTTGGACTTAACTGAAATTAGAATCTATTTTTGGATCGCACCTCTCCCTTTTGGGGGATGTGTGTTAGAGGACTTGGCACATTTTCCTATAGAAGAAAATATAAACACATTTCCACATACTTAACCATTTTTTTTCTTATTTGATGTTACAACCCAAATTCTAATCTGATTTCAAATCTGACCTCTCCCTTTAGAGGAGTTTTGGTCACCAAAAAATTAATCAATTTTGAAGTATGTGAAGAAACTTAACCTCTTGAGTCCCGTACCACTTAACCTTTGAAGAAACATGACCTTTAAAAACCAACTTGCAACAACCCTTGCTTACTAGACTAGTCTCCCATAGTTTTTGTTGCAAAAAGGTGTTTTCCTCCAGCTCAACCTAAGATTCAGCATTCAGTTTTCAAATGAATGCAACACTTCCAATGTCTCTTCATCCTCATTAATCATAATGGGCTTGCATATCTCTAAATTGTATGCATTAATGATAGAATAAGTTCCCATGCATGGAAACGAATACAAATGAAAAGAATTTCCATTCACCTACAATACAATTTTTAAAGAAACATACCTAATGGGCTTTAGCATATTTTGTTGACCCTATGTCCATTTCTTACTTAGCTGCAACCATAGTTCCTCCCACACTAAATTTATAAGAAAATTTGTTTCTCATGTCAATATCTATACCTTTGTTCAACCATTTATAGTTTCTCTTCCACCAGCATGTGAATGTGTTGAATCCATGCCATAAACTTGATGGAATTTTGTTGTTCACCGCAGTGTGCATTAGGATTATCTTTAATAGCCTTGGAAAATGAAATATCGAATGGGGTTCAGATAAAAAATTCCAAACAAGTCTCAAATGGTGAGTTGTTGCTCAAACAATAAGAAACTTGCTTATAGAATTGTTAAATATATGTAAGATTTTCATCTGAAGTCTTAGGGTCATAGTTAAATTCCCTAAGAAAATGAAAACGAGTTCTATTAACAGTTTGTGTCTACCAATTCATTTGAGGGCGAAAAGGAATTCATTAATTTTGTTTAGTATCCATCACATTACACGATGCATTCAAAAAATGGCTAAGACAATGGATTGTAGAAGTTCAAAATGCATCCCATACATTTTGGACAATGATGGTCAACTTGCAAGAAATAAATAAAGCCATCTTGTTGAATTAGTCCACTACCACATATTGCTAGTCATGACTATGCCAAGATCCCTAGATTCATCGAAGACTCGAATGAATAGTTAATATTATAGGGAATACTAGTACACCACAATGTGCATCATTAACAGTTCTCACACGGCAACATGTGCCAAAATGCCATCACGGGAATATCTGTGCAACTTTATGGAAATAATGGAAGGAACAACTTGCCTTCATGGGAATACTTGGACACCAAGTTCTACATAATCAAAATCATACAGTTCTCGACAAATTGCAGGTGGCTTCTCAAATACAACGACAATTTTTAACGTCATAAATCTCAACTTCTATTATCTTCACCTTACAAATTTTAGTATTTATAAAAATAAAGTCAAAAAAGTTATATCCTATGTCATATTCTAAAGTCACTAAATTTATATATAATAATATTATATTATAAATATTAAATATTTATATCTAGTTCGTATATATATTATTTTATACAAGTTAGGATTTATATCAAATATCTTTTTTAATTATATAGTTTAAAAATAAATTTATATCATTGAATATATATATATATATATATATATATAGAGAGAGAGAGAGAGAGAGAGAGAGAGATTCATTCAATGTGTTCCAGATGTTGGCTCAAGCGTCACCGCCGAAAAGATCGAAGCTCAAGCCTTGAAGGGTTTAGAGCACCTAACGACACCCGAGTTGAAGAAACGTGAGGGGACATCTTGCTTGGCACCAAGGAATAATGCAAGAATAATACTAAATTGTGGAGGATCTTTCATGGACCTCAATTTTTTCATGGTTTTCCCTAGTTAGGGTTTTATACAGCTAGAGGCTTGTGATGTAGAAATTTATAGAAATTCTATATCAATGTATTCAATCAAATCTTGTGATGTACTAAAAAAAGATGTTGAATCATTCTACAATATCTGTGGAATACAAAACATGATCACTCAATCACATGTAAGTAAGAAAAAGAAATCATCAATCACACAACATAAAATGTATCTAGGGAAAGAAACTGCTCAAAACCCCTCTATTTGTAGACTGCATAAATTCAAGACCATGAAACAATACATTGTTATTTCCCTTCTTGAGAAACCTCTGCACTATCTCTGATTGTCTCAATACCGACATCTGCACAAGCTTCTCTTGCACACCTTTCTCTCACAAGCTCCACACACAAACTTGTGCTTCTGATTGCTTGGTCTCACCAACTCGTGCTCACCAAAAAAATCATTAAACTTGTGCCTTCATCCCTTATTTTAAAGGAACTTTTCTCTAATTAAGGAATGATTGATTTTAGGCCTTCTTCTGACTGCATGCACTATCTGTACAATTTTCTAATTATACAACCGATAGTTATATTCCCTTTAACCCCAAACTCAACTTGGTCTTCCTCAGAACTGACATGCATGCAACTATTAATAGCGAATCATCAATTATATTTTTGATCACTACTTGTGAATTAAATCTAATATAATTCACTGGACCTCTCACTAATTCATCACTCAGTTAGAACTAGTTAAACTTGTTTTAACTCAATTAATTGAGTTATCTCATTACACCTGCACCCCACTAGTGCATTAACTGCAACTGGACCCCCAAAATATTATGATCACTCTACGTGCCTCATCTTAGACCCTCAACTCGAATTTCTTGAGCTAACTCAGTCATCATGACTTAGTTAACTGATACAAGTTGTTATGAGATGAAATTACAATTTTCTGTCCAATTTATTTAAGGGAAAAATAAATTAGACACCCACATTCCTCACTAATATGTAACCTCATCAGTGTGTAACCTCACTAGTGTGTAACCTCACCAGTGTGTAACTGAAATTCCTCACTGAATTTCCTCGCCATTATCTGTGTACATTTTGTCCTTTCTAGTTGCCAATTTCACTGTATCTTGTTGCAAATTTCAACACTCCCTCTCAACAACAAAGGAATTCAATCGATCCCGATATGGTACCTTTGGAATGTTATGCATGAACACTTCTCTAGTCTTTTTTACACTTTCAACTCCTGAAAGTGAATAACCTCCGAAAAACTGAATTAATATAATGCATCTGTCATCAGAGTCTTCTGACTGGTGCTAGCTAGTGCACCTATCTACTAGACTCTCTGCGCTACTGCTGACATCTGCATCCATGCCCTCTGCACTGCTGCCAACTCTGATCCGCGCTCCAATATCCGACATCTGTCACATTGAATTCTATCTTCCTGACATCTTACTGCATCAATCCAACCAATCCTTCCAGCTACTGTTGTACTGTGGGCTCCTTGTAGCCAAGTTCGATCCATGAGACACACCATCTCAACGGACATTGCCCAAATTTCTTCTTGAGATTATATCTACACATCACCCAACCTCTCACCTAGAGGTATATCTGCATGTACTCCCTCTACCCATCTAGCTCAAAATTTCCCCTTCCTGGAGGTCTCTGCTTGAGTGGACGCTTCCACTCGGTCTCCTCTCTACTTCTCCAATTGTGGCTTCTCCACAACCTTCTAAAACTGCTTCTGAGAATGCATGTTGAGAGATACTTTGTGCTCCCTCTCAACCACCAAGTCTCTAACCTCTTCTTTTCTCCTCAAAGTTTTGCATGCATCTTGTACCTCAAGTGCATGTAGGTTCTTGACTCGTGCACATTGTAATTATCCTGTCGTCACAAAATTTTCTAAAAAAAAGAGTTGATTTTAAATCGACGATATCTCCCTCATCCGTACTCCCATTCGATCGATTGTTTTTTTCAATTTGGGCATTTTTTCGCAAGGAATACAAATATAATATTTTTTTTTTAAATTTTGCATTAAAATATTTAGATATTCTCTGCAAACTCCCTGCCCAAAAAATTCCTGCTCTGATACCATGTAGAAATATCGTACTGATACCATGTAGAAATTTATAGAAATTCTATATCAATATATTCAATCCGATCTTGTAATGTACTAAAACAAGATAATGAATCCTTCTACAATATTTGCAGAATACAAAACACGATTGCTCAATCACATGCAAGTAAGGGAAAGAAACTATCAATCACACAACACAAGATGTATCTGGGGAAAGAAACTTCTCAAAACCCCTCTATCTGTATATTGCATAAATTCAAGATCATGAAATAATACAATGTTATTTCCCTTCCTGTGAAACCTCTGCATTATCTCTGATTGTCTCAATATCGACCTGTGCACAAGCTTCTCTTGCACACCTTTCTCTCACAAGCTCCACGCACAAACTTGTGCTTCTGATTGCTTGGTCTCACCAACTCGTGCTCACCAAAACAATGATTAAACTTGTGCCTTCATTCCTTATTTTGAAGGAAATTTTCTCTAATTAAGGAATGGTTGATTTTAGGCCTTCTTCTGATTGCATGCACTATCTATACAATTTTCTAATTATACAACCGATAGTTATCTTCCCTTTAACCCCAAACTCAACTGGGTGTTCCTCAGAACTAACATGCATGCAACTATTAATAGTGAATCATCAGTTATCTGATTGATCACTACTTGTGAATTAAATCTAATTTTATTCACTCGACCTCTCACTAATTCATCACTCAGTTAGAACTAGTTAAACTGATTTTAACTCGATTAATTGAGTTAAGTTATTACACCTGCACCCCACTAGTGCATTAACTGTAACTGGACTCCCAAATATTACGATCACTCTACATGCCTCATATTATACCCTCAAATCAAATTTATTGAGCTAACTCAGTCATTATGACTTAGTTAACTGATACAAGTTGTTATGAGATGAAATTACAATTTATTGTCCAATTTATTTAAGGGAAAAATAAATTAGACACCCACATTCATCACCAGTGTGTAACCTCACCAGTGTGTAACTGAAATTCCTCACTGAATTTCCTCACCAATGTGTGCGTACCTTTTTTCAGTTCTGGTTTCCAATTTAATTGTTTCTTGTTGCAAATTTCAACATGTGCTAACCTTGGGATCAAGCTACAATATATACATGTACTTCTTCTTTATACACATGAAGTTTTCAGCTGTTCAGACTTGTCTCTATTTCATATTTGATTTTTAGCATTCATTATCTTCTTGCTTTGGTCATTCCTAGCATTAGTTTTTCATGTTAATTTGAAAAGGTTGAAATTGTTAAGTTATTTAACATTAATATAGAACTTTAGAACATAGTGAGGTATATTTACTCTGGTAAATATTTATTAATTACAATGATCTAGATCTTAATCATCTAATTTTATGCCTGGAAAGTGTGCCCTAAGGACTTAAACTTGTTTGCATATGTTTGGTATCCTTACATTTGTTGGATTGAGGTTGAAGTGGATTGAAATATTGTTTGTTGTTAAGTGCTACAATTTATATTTTGGATTAAAATTAAGGTTTAATATTCATAGGGTTTGGAACCTGGAAACCTTTGGTGTGAGGTGAAATTCCACAATTACACTAAAAGTCAAAATTCCAACCTTTCTACAGGAACATCCCCTGCCATTTTCGATTCATCCTAGTGATGGGGGAACATATACCATCACGAAAATAGGGGCCAAAATATCACCCATATTCTAGGGACACACCCCAAACTGATGTGGAACGTCCCCAACATTTTTTTGACAAAATCAAGGAACATCCCCTGAAGTAGGGGACATTCAAACTGAATTTATTAAAAATAAATCAACTCACTGTTACTTTAAAAGGCATAAAATAAAAAAGGAAATGCATGTGCCCAACAAGAAATTATAGGGCATCATTGTTGATCCTATTGTATTTGTGCAAAAAACCCTTAACATATCTCATAAGAAAAATCTAGGGTTTACTGTAATGATGTTCTTATAGGGAATCAGTGGTTAGCATTAACTATCGAAGGGCAGTACTCCTCAGTTTAAAACTTCATTCTTCACTGCTCAGATTTACAGCTTTTTCAGTGTTTAGTTTCAGCTTCACCCTTCATATTTTAATATTTCAAATTATTTGTTTCACTTTCAGAATAATTATTCATTCAATTTCCACTTCATGACTTCAATTATTTCTCCCCAATTCACCCTTGGGTACTGAGCAATTTTTTAATGTAGTTGGTTAAACATTTTGAATCTTGATGAATGATTTTTTTTTAAATTGGGAGAAGGGCTGGTTGAAGGGACAGATTCATAAAAAAGAGTCAGCATTCTCAAGGATGTTCTCCGAGGTACATCACTAAGATATAAGGTGTGTCCTTGGGTCCAAGGGATGCTACCCATGCATTCATTGCATCAATGGTGCTTTTCTGCATCCATGACATGAAACCATGAATTCCACTATAATGGAAGCATTTCCAGTAAAATTAAACACATTGTCACTGTAACCACCTATTTATTTTTGGTATGAGGAGGTTCTGTCTCTTTGAAGCTCTTGTGCCCCACTATTTGATCAACAGGATATTCATCCTTCCAACTAAGCCAATCCAACCACATTATATCTTGGCTCATGGACCAGATGGATTGCTAAAAATACCAGTCTAGTTTGAAAAGCATGTAAGCTCTGAAAGTGCAATTCAAGGATTTTGCATTTTCCACAAATCTATCAGCCTTGCACAGGTGTCTGAACATTGGAATGACTGCATGTTTGAGCTTTCTTTGATGCCTATTCAGAGTGTATCCATAGCAATGGGAAAAAATTCCAAACTTTGGATGGTGATTTCTACTGGTGAAAATGCCACCAACCCTATCTCACGTGACATGGGGATAAAGGAATATACATATTCGTGTATTTGATAAGGTACTTGTAGACCCCCAAAATGGGGTATGAAGGTACATGTAAAAACTATATAGTACACGCACATATACACATATAAACGATAAAGGATAAAGTATCTTATTTCTAAAAATTAACAGAAATAAAATAAAATTATATACACAAAAAGCATTGTTGATTGATAAATGATGAACTCAACAAGATAAATGGAAGCCTTAGGAAGCATCATTGTTAGAAAACCTCCATTGTCTTTCTTTTTTCACAACCTGTCTACTCAGAGCCTATGAATATATAGTGTCACCGAAAAATGCTCTTTTTTCTTTTTCAAGGGCTCCGGCCCACCTTTTCTCATCCCGCGTATCCGACATTAGAAACCTCCTTCCAACGAGTTGACATGCAAAAGATGTGTTTTGTGCACGACACTTGTCCCCGTGTGTCCAATCTGCTGAAGGACATGTCAACATGTCCAATATGTCGGATTCATAACATGAGTGGGGACCTATTGTGCAAAGGTTCTAGCTACATCTATCACATTTTCTGAATGATTGATTATTATACTAGCACCCCATGTCCTTCTCGATAATTGAAAAATGACTAAACCTCTAGCAAAAACTTTGGTTGTACCTATGTGAACTTGAAATCGGCTATGAGACTCTATCACCCCTTTTTAATCAAGTGAAAATTTCATGTAATATGTTCAGACTCTATAAGAATCGAATTATAGAAAAAACCGACCTCCAATCTTTGATTAACACTTGCACACTGTATTCCTCCTAGATTTTAATCTAATATAACCTAGTTTGTCACAATTATCCTCACAAGGGTCAACTAACAAATTGAACGTATTCTAAATCAATGATATGATCATTTATTTCATTAATATATGGTGGACATGGATGCTATCATTAGGTATGATAGAAACATCTTAAATATCAATAAAGAAAAATATAGTTATGTTTCACCCCTAAAATTTTCCCATTGAACAAAATCCCCATATAGGATATACCTTCTCTTTGGGATACACACAACAAAAACACAAACTAATATGACTTTACTATTCAGCCCTAAGCTTCAAGCAATGATGAACCATTAGACCTATTGACAAGGCATGTATTCTCTTTCAAATGTATAAGAGCACAAACAGAAGCAAATAATCACAAGATGGTCCTCTAACATGGAAGAAAGAATCACACATTTCATGTAATTATTTTTTTAAATAAGAAATACCACCATTAAAAATTCATGGTTAGAGCTAGAAATGGTAGATTTTGGAAACAAAAATCATTACCTCCTCCTGGAAGGGAATTTTTTTCATTATGTCCTACAATGTCCGAGATTAGTGTCCATGTTGAGATGATTTCAGTGGCCATTTTCTTTATGGTTTTTCCTCAAGAATTTCTTGATTGTTTTGTTGTATGGTCGCTTTTTGTTGTCATGCACCCATACCACGTTGGCTTTAAAAAATGCACATCACTATATCTGTTACTATACCTTGTTCATTCAACGAGTCTTATATCCTATATCCACCTAAATAAGAATTTTGTGTTATTTTCCCACAATAGCCACCAACATAAGCCATTCGACCAGATCCAGGAGTTCCAGTGTACTTATCTAGACTTCCTCCAAAAAACTGCAGTGGGGAAATCAATGGGCTACAGGAAAGATGATTAATATTCCATGTGTATTGAACATTTTTAACAGAGAGCGACAAGATGATTGCATTTCTTAATATCAAAGAGATGGGAAGTAGCATCTAGTTTTCCCACGGGTTTTGAGAATGATATTGAATGGGTAAACAAAGGGACTCAATTCCAACAGGACCTATGAATCAAAATGCTCATTAGAGAGCCCAGAAACAATATTGCATTCAGTTTCTCCGAGAATTTCATCCAATTGGCCCTGAGTGAATTCCCTTAGGCCCTTGCCTTCTGATTCAATAGAAAATGAAGATGCAAATAACTCAATCTCTATCCATTTTCAAATCCTTTAAACTCAATTGTAGTCATCGGTGGAACTGTTTCCTCACAAGCCATACTCATTTTGAATTACATATTAGGTGATAATTTACTTTCTTGGTTGAGAAAGTAGTAGAAGAAAATACTTTAAACAAGGTATTTTTTCAAAGTTTCACGGGAGAAGTTGCCACTACAGTGGAATGGAGAGCTAATCCAATATAAGTACAGTGGAGTTGCAGACCAGCTCCTAGAAATCAAATTCTGACTCATAAGCCTAATATTCCTACTCTATGGATCTCAAAAGAAAATATTAGGATGGTTTTTCAAAGGCATGCACTGCACAAAAATACAACCAAAACCACATTTTCGATTCTGTACAATATTGTATTATACATCAAATGAAATCAACAAAACATCATAACGAATATTGTACATTCTTCTAGCTCCTAGTATTTAATTTCATTACCTCATGCTGCTAAAATCAATGGATGCATCTTTACATTTCAGTAACAACAGGATATGATTGCAGTTAAATGGATTCATTAATCTTGCATTAGCTGCAGGAACTTACGTTAGAGTTAGCAGCATTGCAGAACTTCTGGATGCCACTTTGAGGTCGAGTGTCTTCCATCTTGGAGCACAAAGGAGTTTTGTATTGGGGATAGTAATTACTAAACGTTTCTTCCCATCGTTTTTCTCCATCACAAAATTCACCCCCTTTCTGAAATACAAAACAAACATCATCAGGAACCAACCAAACTGATAGAAATTAATGCATATAAACTATTATGACAAACTGACAAAAAACACATTCCACGGGAATTCCAAAGGCTACCTTAAACCTGAATAGAAAATACACATGACTTTATAATTGTTAAGAGCACAAAATCCTCGAAAACTTGTTTAAAAGGCATCTGGAACTCGTAACAAAGTGGCCACGGAAGAAAACATTCACAACATGCAGTAATAGGTCAAAAGAAAAAATACACAGGAATCCAAAAGCCCTTTAAAAAATTGAAAAAAAAACTGGAAAATAAATCATGAGAAAACATTAAAGATAAAAAAAATAGAAACACTAGAATAAAAGTCTTGCAAAAGATAATAATAAAATTGAAACAAAAAAATTTCTGAACAAAATGCGGATGAAATCAACCTAAGGGAATCCTAGAATTTCAATAAAAGCATCAAATAAACAAATAAATTCAACTTTGGCATAAAATCATTACCAGTCCGGTCATGGAAGTGTTGACGAGAAATCAGAGGACTTAAACCCCCAACAACACAGTATACATAAAAAAAAAAAAATAGCAAGAGGGAAAAAGGGGGTCTGATACCTAGCTAGGCAAGAATTGTGTCCACACCAGGCATGGTGTTGAAGTAACATGACTAGTGATGTTGTTTCATAATGGATTGTCAACTAGACTAGTCAGAAAAAATATACAAATGCTAGAACATTATAGGAGCAGTTTGTACATCCACATAAAAAGTTTCACGCACAAGAAATATGAGGATTACATCAAATTCCCATTCTTTCCACATAAAGAAGGAAAATCCATTCAATTAAGGAGACTAGGTACAGATTTGGAATGCTCTCCCTTATTTTAATTTAACAATTGAAGGACTTAGTACAACTATTTTATATACATGGGCTAAATTATTCATTTGTTTATCAGCACTGTGGCAGATCATAAGGAGGAGGTTGAAGAGTTTCAAATGGTCCAATTCCATTCTCCACCAAGAAATTCATTGACAAACCACAAGACAAATCAAATTCTAGATGACAATGTATGAGCCAGATTCCTGAAATTGGAAAAATAAGTCAAGCGTTACTAGATCCAGACTCTATCTATGGGATTTAAGTGTTTGTTATCTATAAAAATTATGATATCGACTGAAATAAATTGAAATAGTTCTATTTACTGGGATTGTCAGCTTTGAATCTAATGGTATCCTATCCACCTATTGGCATATAGCTACAATATTGCACTCTAGAGGATTTTCAAGGTTAAACTTACCATTCTCCACGAAGAAATCCATTAACAAACCCCAAGACAAATGAGATTCTAGATGGCAGTGCTTGAACCAGATTCCTGAAATTGGAAAAATAAGTCAAGTGTTAATAGATCCAGGCTTATCCATGGGAATTAAGTGTTTGCTTTCCATAAAACTTACGATTCGACTTAAACAAATTGAAATAGCTTATTTACCAGGAATTTCAGCTTTCAATCTGATGGCAGCCCATCCACTTGCTGGCACAACTACAATATTGTGCTTTGGAGGATCTTAAGGTTAAAATTACCAAGATCTTATCTCGAATTATAGTTTCAATGTCCCTGTCCAATAATATGAAAATTGTGTCTATGAAGATGAACATGATGGCTTTCAATCCCTACAATGTTAGTGTCGTGCAAGACTTATTGTACGTTGGAGTTGAAAGGGACAACACTGACTTTTATTCCCATATTTTCCTCCAAGTAACTCATACGTAGACTCTTTCCAGTATAATCAAACTCAATTATTGGTTTATCTGGAAAATATGTAGTAAATGTTCCATGGTTTCCATCGTAGTAGGACTGCAGTATAGCAGTGTTGGGGCATATGAAGGAGATGTTATTGATTGCAGCTAGAAACCTTTGGCCTTCGAACCCATTGCAAAATTGCACAGGTGGACAGTGTTGCAGAGCCAATCCCATAGTGAAGAAGAGATATTTTCTTATAGCTTGTGGGACATTGGCATTTGCTAAGCTTCTACGGCTTGCAGAGAAATCATTTGCAGTCTGAGAGTCGTTGAAAAGAGGAAAGAATTTCATGATGGGCTCTGGATATGATTCGGCTAGAATATCTTGGTATTCAAGTATAGTTGTTGTTTTCATGTTATCGAAGGTAATTCCTGATGCTAGGAAGTGTGCCTTTGTTGCCATGAAGCATTGGCCTTGTAGTTTATCTGTTGTTACTAATACATCGGTTGTTTGTCCAGGAGTAAGGAGTAAGCAAGAGGATATTTTTTTTAAATGGCTTGGTGTAGAAAGCATCTAAAGAAACAACTGTGAGAATGTGATCCGCCACAGAGAAGAAAATCCCATGATTGAGTGCATCATTCATGATCCGAAGGAGATAAATTTTTCCCCAATTGACATGTACTGTAAATATTGAATCTGCAACCATGAAATGAATTTTATCAGAGATTTTTTGTATAGGATTTCTACATATATTTGGAAGTAGCATGTCTGATGTTTGTGAATAATTATGAGAAAATATATATGCTGAGATATGAGAATCAGTGATTAAGTGATGTTGAACTTATGTTGACGGAAAATTTAGAGAATATTTCGAAATTTGATCGTAACTACATGATTTCAAAATAATCTCAAAATGTGCAATCTACATCAAACATGAGAATGCAGGCTTTGATTTATACTACCCAATAAAACCGGGTAGGGAAAAGTAGTAATAAAATTGAAATGAAAACATTGCTTATTTAACAAAATGCCGATGCAATTAGCCTAACAAAATCCTAGACTTTGAATGCTTAGGATAAAAAAAAGAAAGAAAAGTAACAAATCAACAAATATATTCAACGGCACCAGTCTGGTCATGAAAATGTTCAAGAGAAACCAAATGACTTAAAACCAAAAAACATAGTATACATTAAAAAAAAAAAAATAGAAAGAGGGAAAAAGACGGTCTAATACCTAGCGAAATAAAAATCGTGTCGACTGCAGGCATGGTGTTGAAGTACCATGACCTTCTCATATGATAAGGTTGTCATCTAAAACCCCATAATAAAATCTTGAATCCCCTGAAACCCTATGCAGCTCTCATACTATGAGTGTACATCATATCATGAATCCATGTACTACCTTTCGGGTACACTCGTCTCTTTGGTACAAAATGCTGTAGATCATTATGGCTTTGTAGGTTGGCATTTAGTACCTTGGTGTTGCAGAGTTGCCAAGTTGGTCTCCACTTCTCCTTGTAGACCCTCGCCATGATTCATCATCGCATATATGCCTTAAAGTTTCTCTTTAGTTTGCCGGGTCCCATTCGTGATAATGACCATAACATGAGGCATGTCTTCTTCTAGGTCAAACATTCCGTTCTTGGTGCCGGATGAATTCTCGACCGAGAAAATCCGGCAAACAATTTTCGCAGCCTTTAATATGTTCTACTTTAAAATCAAAATAAGCAAACAAAGCCCGCCATCTTGCAAACTTTGCATCTTCCGGGTTCTTGATGGTCTTGGAAATTACCCTTGCCGTTGCCTTAGCATCCGTTCTCGCAAGAAATGTTTATTTGCCAAGTGAATAGAAACTTACTTATGTGCCCATGCATTCTTACCTCTTTTTTCTATTGGAGCATAATTCAACTCGCTTTGCTCCAAACTCCCGAAACGAACTCCATTAACTTGTTCCCCGTTCTTTGGGGCTCTCTTCACTCCTGGGCCGTCGAACACCTCCCAACCAATATTGTTGGCATATGCTTCAACAATTCAAGGCAAGCATTATCATCAAGAATATATAAAATCGAGAGATTACGGAACTTGGCCGTTATTTCTCTCACTCGCCCGAGTATGTGCTTGGGTCCAAGGTTTTGGGTTCTTTCTTAGTGTCTAAAGCTTGAGCGTAGACCCTGCCTATGGTACAAGAAGGATAGAAATCTGTCACATAGTTTAAACATCCCAAAAACCTCTAATTGAGTTTTATCTAAAATCACATCGTGAAATTTATCAGCGAACTCAAGTGCATGATTCTGTGAGATAATCATTCGTTTTCAATGGTGTGCCCTAAGAACTTAATCTTAGTCCGGGCATATTTCCATCTTCTTTGCTTAAAACTGCACTGCTTTCCGGACCAATCTCAGAAGATCTTCAGATGTCTGAAGTGGTCTTGCAGATTCTTGGAAAAAATAAGCAGATCATCAATATAGGCAAGTAACAACTATTCCTCCAATCAAAGAATCAGTATATTTATTATGTGTTAGATCCCGAACAGTAGCTAACACATATGCATCAACACCAGGATGCACATGCGATAGCTCAACTCTACACAACCCAAATGTAAAAATTGTGTTCCTGCCAGTTTACCTTGAAGCTCCTTTGGATTCAAAATAGAATTAACTATACACGACCGCATTTTCTTCTATACTACTTACGTACTCTTTAATAGTGATTCTGAAAAGGGCTTTAGGTGTCATACTCCTAAATCACCGTATACTTGGGAGGCCGAAATCTTGGGTAAACCCATCTAGCTCGAGGCTCTACCTCCTCATATAAATGATCGTACCTACTTATGACTCTACTACTACTAGATGCAAAACATATCTCTCGAGAGGATTTGTTCGTTTCATCTTTCCTCAAGTTCTCCTCGAAATGAAACATTTCACCATAGAAGAGTCCATTTTCAAATATTTTCTATTAAAACGTAGAGCATCATATTTGACTCTTTCGAACCAATGCGAACACCGACTAACTGCTCGATACCACTTAGTTGGTTTGATTGCTACCCAAATTTTTCTGTCACCATCACGAAATCCTTTGGCAGACATATTACAACTTCAAATCCAAACAATGATTTGATATGAGGAAGAAAGATGCAATATTGCCATTCAAAGGTTTTTTCGTCATACCCTCCACTATGTTTCCTGCAGTCCTCCATGCACCCAGTCGAGAGTCCAAAACCAGTGTCGTTGTCTTGACTGATCCAAAAAATCAGAAAATAGAACATCAGGCCATTAAATGGGAATATCTGACATTCCCAGAACACTGGATAGTTCCAAATCCTAAACCTCTCGCAGTACAGAAAATCACCTCTGCCCACCTCACTGAAAATCAATCCTCTGCTACTTTGTCATTCCCCAGAAGGTCAACCATTGACAGGCGTAGGATTGAGGCAGAATGTAAGAAGTCTCCCAGGTATATAGCTCCAGATTGTACAGATACAGGTTGTAGTTCAATTGTTTCAAATTGTAGTCATGTTGCTTTGTTTGAGTATGCTCAGATTGTAAATTTTCAACCCCTGAGCGTTATATGTCCCCAATGTAGCCAGCATGTCAATTTGCAGAGTCTAGCCTATGTTTTTCTTCATAAGAATCACAATGTTAATACTGGTGAAGCCCCTCCAGCTACTTCATCTAACCCTTGTCCTAATCCTAAGTGCTCAGAAATTCCATTTCCACATGAAGATGAGCATGTTCTTATGATGCATCTTGTGCCAACATTAGAGAATGAAGATCCTCGACTCACAGCCATTTTTGCTAACATGAGACCTGCAAACAGTCCCAAATATGGACTCGGCTATATTGAGCAAGCTGACAAGCTCATCCCAGAATGCAGATTCAAGGATCTGCCCCCAGGCGTCAAAAGGCCATCAGTCCCTGAAATCCACAAGTTTTATACTTTGATGGATGGTTGTTCCAAACATCAGATCCCTGCTCAATGGATGAAGTAGATGATAAATTGGGATCTGTTTACCCATCCACAGGCTGATGAGTTTGCAAGAGTCTTTCCAGGAGAGGAGAAAAGGAAAATGGCAGAAGAATGGAAATCTTAAATGGAAGAAGAAAATGTATGGATTTCATTCTATTCCTGGAAAAATAAAATGGAAGAAGATGTTGTTCTGATGGCTGATACTGTAGCCTCTTCTTCACATGCCTGGCAAGGACCAGACGACAGTAAAATTGAGACCTCTACATCCTATCCTCCCTTTAAGAGCATTGTCCTAGGAGAAGGACAGAATCAAGCAAATGCATATCCTCTGATTCAGAGAGATACTACAGCAGTGGGGATTGAGGGTAGAGTTCAAAAGGTGAGTGAGCAGGTAAATTGGAAAAACACTGCACTCACTGGTCTAGAGAAAAATGTTGCAAAGACTGCCCTGGTTAAAGATCAGATTGATAGTGTGCAGGTGTCCATAAATTATGTAAATAATGTTTTGAATTCAGTTCAGTGTGATTTATCTGTAATTAGACATATTTCCGAAAATTTTGTTCAAAAATTTGATGATATAGAGAACTGTATAGTTGAACAAGCTATCTCTACACGGCATTCAGTTTCTAATCTGTCTGATAAGTTAGACAGGTTGAGTTTGAGGAAGTCGGAAAAACCGATTCCGACATCATTTTTTACCAATGGTAAAAGCATCAGTACTCATGAACTTAGCAGTCCCATCTCTAAGTTTCCTCAGCTTTTCCCTAAAGAAGTTATAAATCCATCCCAACAGTCTGAGTCTAAAACAAAAGAAAAATCTGAAAAAATAACCATTGCCTCTGCTTTAGAAGAGTCAGACTCTGAAAAACATGCATTCCCCATCTATGAGCCTTTAGAGCCCCAGTTCACAAGACCTGCAGCCCCTGATCTATATGGAGCTGGTAGACTCCCAGCAAGAGACACATTCCATGAAGTGAGTCATAAGGAGTGGAACATTGATGGCCTCTCTGCAGCCCAAATCAGGCAGGTTCTTGATCAGATGATTGTTGAGTATAAGTTGATGTGTGTTGAAGGAAAAAGTGAAGTTCAAGCCTGCAAAACTCTCATTGCATGATTTACTGGAACATTAGCTAGATGGTGGGAATTGGAATCATCCCATGTTATGATTGCAAAGATGGAGCAAGAAGTGCTCAAAGATGAACAAGGAGATATAAGGTTTAATGATGATGGCACTCCACAGAACAATATGATTGGTGCACTCACTGCACTTATCCAGGAACACTTTTGTGGAGCAGAATTTGCACTCACAGATAAGAATGAACTTATCTTAATGAATCTGAAGTGCAATAATATAAATCAGTTTGAGACTTCCACAGAGATTGGATAGAAAGGATCTTCTTGGTCAAGGATCCGAAGAATATACTGTGGAAACAGGTTTATCTTGCAGCTCTACCATCAAAGCTGGTAGACATTTTGAAGATGCAAGATGCTTTCCCCTTGCCAATGGAAGTTTATCTTTGGGGAGATTTTTATAGTATTATTACTAAAGTTTTGATTTCTCTTTGTACCAGTTAAAAAATGCAAAATTCTATAGATAAATTGAATAGACTTCCTGGTACTAAATATTTTTGCAGCAGATATGGCATAACTGTTGATGATCCTTTGGTCAAGCGCAGAAAGCACAAGAGACAGACAAAGAAGGCTCACAAGCGAAGTCGAGCCTCTACATACAGACTGAGCTCAGGAAAAAGAAGAGAGCTCAAAAAGCCGAAAGAAAGAAGATAGCACAAAGGAAGGAAAGGTTATTATAAGTATTCCCCCAAGACCCATTACTACCAGCCACATGACATCCGACCTCGTGATGCCAAAGTAGCTAGAATGAATGAAGTTGTTTGTTGGCTCTGTGGTTAGCCTGGTCATACTTCAAATCTCTGTCCAACAGCCTTAGAATCAAAAAGGGGTCTAGGAAAAAAGTCTCAGAAAAATAAACAGCCATTCGCTAGTACTACCATCAAAACTGAACCCAGATGTGCTCACTGTCATTCTTCCTTCCATAAAACAGCAGACTGTCAAAACCGTCCTCAAACCCTTCATCTTCAACAACATGCTGTTGAATCCTCTGCTGAGTCTTCTTCTTCATATTCCTCTTCCTCTTCTGATGAAGAAGTCAACATGTATTGTCAGTGTTCTGATCCAGATAGTTGTGCTTGTTCTGACTCTGAATCAGACTATTCTTCTAATGACTCTTTTCCAGAAGAGCCCGAGCCCAAGCTCAAGGTCCTCATGGCATAGCTTGATGAAGATGAAATGAAGCTGTTTGCTCAAATCTGTGCCCTTAATGAAGGGGATCTCAAAGCTGCTATGCTAAAAGCTTATATGCAACACAGTACTAGACCCTCCAGTTCCTCCTCCGGTAAGAAGCCAAACTTTTTTGACGCTTCTTACGAATGAAACACCAAGTCGTATCTCCAACACAACAGTAGCAAAGTTCGCACACTCACTTTGGGGGAGGTGAGTAGGGAGATACACAACACAAAATCTGAAATCTCTGCCATGAAATCAGAGATTGCTGCCCTAAAGCTTCAAGCTTCACAGTCAGGGAAGGTTACACGAGTTCAACAGCCTTCTACATCCATCTCAGGGAGACATGTCAATTATACTTTGCATTCTAAAACAAGACCAGAGGTAAGAGTTGCAGAAGGAAAATTTGATGATTCTGTTGGTTTCAGAGAAATAAATGACATGCAAGTTTTGGCAGTTCAGTATCAGCAACACCACGTTGAAGTAAAAATATGTGTTGCAGGCAGAGTGTATAATGTTACTGCACTAATTGATTCTGGTGCAGATATTAACATTCTTTCCAAGAAAATAATTCCATCAAGATATTGGACTACTTCAAAAATAAAATTTTTGGGATTGGGAAAGAAAAATT
Source organism: Pinus albicaulis (assembly GCA_034641835.2). NCBI lineage: Eukaryota > Viridiplantae > Streptophyta > Pinopsida > Pinales > Pinaceae > Pinus > Pinus albicaulis. The sequence continues at coordinate 475,241,394 of CM076579.1, read as the reverse complement.
TAGAATTTGAAGTTTCTAAAGCTGCTGTATGCTTTGATTCAAAATGTGTTAAGCTCTCATTTGTAATTGCTGATATTCCAGTTGATTGTATATTGGGAAATATATTTTTAGCAGCAGTAGAGCCCCATGGTTCGTTCAGATTTCCTGACAAATCTGCAGGAATGTTTATCACAATCTCTAGAGAAAGAATTGAAATTCCTTGTCTCAAATACCAGAGTCTCAACCATGGTTGAGGCTATGCAAGAAAAAGAACAGAAACTTCAAAAAGCAGTAAAAAGTTTGGAAGAACTCAAGGATCACAAAAGTGTCATCAGAATTGAAGACCAGTTGAGTTCCCCACAAGTTCATAAACAGATTTAGGAACTAAAAGAAGAATTTCAAAGAACATGCTCTTCTAAAGAACCGAATGCATTCTAGCACTGAAAACAGCACTGTATTGAATTGCCCTACAAAGAAGGATATGAGGGTAGACCATGCAAAATTAGAGTTGTTTCAATGTCAGCAGAATACAGACAGCTCTGCCAGAAAGAAATTGATCAGCTTCTGCAGAGAAGACTGATAAGAGAATCTAGCAGCCGTTGGAATTGTTATGGATTCTATGTTAACAAAACAAGTGAACAAATTCGGGGTGTTCCCAGACTGGTTATCAATTACAAACCCATGAATTCTGTATTAGCAGATGATACATATCCGATCCCTCACAAAGGAGATCTCATGCGTCGGATACATGGAGCCAAGATATTCTCTAAGTTTGATTTAAAGTCTGGCTTTTGGCAAGTGGCAATTGCAGAACATGATAAATGGAAGACAACATTCAGCGTTCCTCATGGGCACTATGAATGGAATGTAATGCCATTCGGATTAAAACATGCACCTTCTAAATTTCAGAAGGTAATGGATTCTATCTTTAGACCCTATGCTGAATGGTTACTTGCCTACATTGATGATCTGCTTATTTTTTCCAAGAACTTACATGACCACTTCAGACACCTGAAGATCTTCATGAAGTTGGTCCAGAGAAATGGTTTGGTTTTAAGAAAAAAGAAGATGGAGTTATGCCAAACCAAAATCAAGTTTTTAAGGCACTAGATTGAAAATGGACAAATTTCTCTACAGAATGATGCACTGGAATTTGCAGATAAATTTCCAGATGTAATTCTGGATAAAACCCAGTTGCAGAGGTTTTTGGGATGCTTAAACTATGTGAGCAATTTTTATCCCTCATGTGCCATTGACAGGTCTCTATTAAACCAGAGACTTAGAAAGAATCTGAAACCTTGGACATAAGCGCACACTCAAGCAGTTAAGGAAATAAAATCCAAGGTTCATAATCTCCCTATTCTTTATGTTGCTGATGATAATGCTTTTAAGATTGTTGAAACAGATTCTAGCAACATTGGTTGGGGAGGTATTCTGAAGCAGAAGCCAAATGAAGAAAGCCCAAAAGAAAAAGAACAAGTTGTGCAGTTCGTTTCAGGAGTCTGGAGCAAAGAAGAATTGAATTATGCTCCTATTGAGAAGGAAGTAAAAGCTGCCTGGAACTGCATAAGTAAGTTTTCTATTCATTTGGCCAATAAACATTTCCTGCTGAGAACTGATGCAAAAGCACTGGCAAAGGTAATCACCAAGACCATAAAGAGTCCAGAAGATGCAAAGTTTACAAGATGGCAGGCTTTGTTTGCTTATTTTGATTTTAAAGTTGAACATATTAAGGGCTCTGAGAATTGTTTGCCAGATTTTCTCAGTCGTGAATTCATCCAGCACCAAGAACAGATAGATGACCCTGAAAATGAAGAATTGTCCCATGTTATGGTCATCATCACAGAATGGGACCAGGCCCATCAGAGAGAGCAGTTGAAATATATTTCACATGAAGAGTCATGGCCGGTCTATGCAGAAAAATGGAGTCCAACTTGGCAACTCCGAAATACACAAGTGCTAGATGCAAACTTGAAAAATCACAATGATATCCAACACTTTGTACCTGAAAGGAGGGTGTACTCTAAAGGGAGTCGGTGGATACATGACATGATGTATTCACACAGCATGATGGCTTCCCATGAAGCTGAAAGGTCACTCTCACAAGACTTTTGGGATCTCTCTGTCATTTGTATTGGTGGCGGAGATAGAACAAGAGTCTATTACAAGTCATACAGCATAAACAGAACAAGGAACCCGGGCCAATATACAGGCAGAAGATTTCAAACTTGGCCGAAAAACAATCATAATATTATTTTTCCTGACACTGTTTATGATTTTGCAGGTTATAAGAAATTATGGTGGGATTTACTAAATAAAGATGGACGAGAAGAAACCCACTATACGAAGTTGAATTTTTCCCCTACATGGATCAATTCAAGAGAACCAGCTGCACCCTGGTTAGAAGACTGGTGGTTTCACTATGGTGTAAGTCCATTCAGTATGGACCCTCACTATTATGAGGCCTATTTTCACGGTCAATGCACTGATTGCCTTCAAAGTCCAGCTGGAGAATGCTTTCATTACCCGTGTCAAACTGTAGGAGAAATTACAGGACTTGAATTAAAAATGAGAAATCCTATTTTGAAGTCCTACATGGAAATTCATCACCAATGGTTAGTGATGACCAAGATTAAGCACCAAATCATCCTCAATAAGCCTATGATCGTCCGACGTATCTACACCAAGGCATGGGATGATGAATTTTACGGAAAAATCAGATATGTTGATGCCACAATCTTGGATCCACCTGCATTCTCAAGAAGCATAAGTGGTCCCTGAGACAGGAGCCCCACTAAAAAGGCTTTCCCTGTGTAATAATGGTACCTAGTCACGGGTCCATAGTGACAGTTTCTAGGGCTTTCACTGGTCTAAAAGCATCCTCTTGTAGTTAATTAGTCCTTGCTAGTTGCCTTGTAATTTAAAGGTATCCACAAAGGTACCACCACTCGCACTAGGTCGTTTAAGGTCGAATCTCCGTGTGGATGTCACATTTTTGTGTTACCCGAAAACGATGATCCGCCTTCCAAGTGTCAATAATCCGATGATCTACAGGAATGGTTGTCCCCTCTTCCATCCTATATAAGGAGGAGTAAGGCTCATTCGAAGGCATCGGCATTTGGAGTTTTTGTTTTGCATTTGTGTGTTTTGAGTCTGAGTTTTGCTCCCTGCTCTGCATCTGCGCAAGTCTTTGCGATCTGCTTGCATCACGGAGTCTTGACTCACAGTCCATAGGAGAACTGAGAAGCCTGCGGGTCTATGTGCTCGGCATAGATCAGAACCTAAAGTGGCCAATTCTTTAGATTGAGTCTGTATCTATATGTTTGTGTGTGTTATACTCTGAGACAGAGTCTACAATTTGGCCAGGAAGCCTTTGGTATCGCTCGCTCATTCATTGAGTAGCAACAGTCCGATAAAAGCCATTGCAGTCAATCTCTGATAAGGAGAATTGAGTCCATAAGTCTGTAATATGATTGTAAAATCATTCTGAAAAGTAATAAAGAGAGAAATTTCATTTGTTCCGCATCATGAAGTACTGTTAATCTGTGCATTTATAATTGCTGTTAGACACTGTTTATCTTCTCATACTCTTGAAAGTTCGCCAGAAGTTCGCCACAGGTTCGCCAAACCATTGAGGTACGCCAAGGCCGTTAAAGGCGAAGGGAAGCCGTGAAAAAGGTCGTCAGTTGCGTGAATTTGGGAGTAGGTTCGTGTATGGGTTCATTGCTGGGTTCACATAGAGCGGTGTTGTGAAGATAAAGAAGAAACTAACAAGGCCAAGTCTGCCTGTGAGCAGCAAGCAATCTTGTTGAGTTGCCTCTGTTTGCTAGTAGTAGCAATAGAGTAATAAATGAGTCTGATCATTTATATGAGGAGGTAGAGCCTCAAGCTAGATGGGTTTTACCCAAGATTTCGGCCTCCCAAGTATACAGTGATTTAGGAGTATGGCACCTAAAAGCTACCACTAGAATCACTATTAAAGAGTCTGTAAGTAGTATAGAAGAAAATGCAGACCATGCACAGTTAATTCCTATTTTGAATCTAAAGGAGCTTCAAGCTGAAGCAAGAAAACTGGGAACACAATTTTTACATTTGGGTTGTGTAAGTGTTGGTATACATGCCCTTGTGCATCCTGGTGTTGATGCATATGTGTTAGCTACTGTTCGGGATCTAACACATAATAAATATATTGATTCTTTGATTGGAGGATTAGTTGCTCCATTGTCTAATGGACCGGTGTGGTTTGATTGCTACCCAAATTTTTCAGTGTCAATTACTGATGAAACTTTGGCAGACATATTACAACTTCAAATCCAAACAATGGGATTTGATATGAGGAAGAAAAGACATAATATTGCCATTCAGTTTCGGGGTTTTTTTCGTCATACCTCCACTATGTTTCCTGCAGCCCTCCATGCACCCAGTAGAGAGTCTAAAACCAGTGTTGTTGTTCTAACAGATCCTAAAAATCAGAAGATAGAGCATCAGGCTATCAAATGGGAGGATCTGACTTTCCCAGAACACTGGACAGTGACTAACCCAAGACCTCTCACTATTCAAAAAATTACCTCTGCTAACATCACAGAAAGCCAATCCTCGGCCACTCTGTCATTCCCCAGAAGGTCAACCATTGACAGGCGTAGGATTGAAGCAGAGTGTAAAAAGTCTCCCAGGTATATAGCTCCAGATTGTATAGATACAAGTTGTTCCTCTTTAGTTTCTAATTGTAGTCATATTTCATTATTTGAATATGCTCGGATTGTAAATTTCCAGCCGCTGAGCATTATTTGTCCTCAGTGTAGTCAGCAAGTCAATTTACGAGATCTTGCCTATATGGTCATCCATCAGAACCATAATACTAGGACTGGTGAAGCCCCTCCGTCTACCTCATCTAATCCATGTCCTAATCCAAAATGTTCTGACATCCCATTTCCTCATGAGGATGATCCACATGTTCTAATGATACATCTAGTGCCAACACTTTAAAATGAATATCCTAGATTGACAACTATTCTTGCAGATATGAGACCTGTAAATAGCCCTAGATATGGACTTGGCTATATAGAACAAGCAAATAAACTGATCCCAGAATGGAGATTTAAGGATCTGCCTCCAGGCGTCAAAAGACCATTAGTCCCTGAAATCCACAAGTTTTATACTTTGATGGATGGTTGTTCTAAACACCAGATCCGTGCTAAATGGATGAAGCAAATGATAAATTGGGATCTGTTTACCCATTCTCAGGCTGATGAGTTTGCAAAGGTATTTCCAGGAGATGAGAAAAGGAAAATGGTAGCAGAATGGAAAACATACATGGAAGAAGAAAATGTATGGATTTCATTTTATTCCTGGAAAAAATAAATGGAAGAAGATGTTGTGCTTATGGCTGATTCTGTAGCCTCTTCTTCACATGCCTGGCAAGCACCAGACGGCAGCAAGATAGAGACATCTACCTCATACCCACCATTCAAAAGCATTGTCCTTGGAGAAGGGAAAAATCAAGCTACTTCATATCCTCTGGTTCAGAAAGATATTGCAGCAGTTGGGGTTGAAAGTAGAGTGCAGAAGGTCAGTGAGCAGGTAAACTGGACAAACACTGCTCTCACTGGTCTTGAGAAGAATGTTGCCAAAACAGTTTTGGTAAAGGATCAGATTGATAATGTCCAAGTATCCATTAATGATGTAAATAATGTTTTGAATTTTGTACAGTGTGATTTATCAATTATTAGACATATTTCAGAAAATTCAGTTCAGAAGTTTGAAGATGTAGAGAAATGTATAGTTGAACAAGCTATCCCTACACGGCATTCAGTTTCTAATCTGTCTGATAAGTTAGACAGGATGAGTTTGAAGAAGTCGGACAAGCCGATTCCGACATCATTTTTGACAAAGGGGAAAAGCATTCATACCCATGAATTTAACAGTCCCATCTCTAAGTTTCCTCAGCTTTTTCCCAAAGAAGTTATAAAGCCATCCCAGCAGTCTGAGTCTAAGTCAGAAGAAATATCTGAAATAATAACCCTTGTCTCTGCCCTTGCAGAGTCAGACTCAGAAAAACATGCATTCCCCATCTATGAGCCATTAGAGCCTCAGTTTACAAGCACCGCAAATTTCCTAATTTGTATGGTGCCGGTGGGAACCCCGCCCAGAGATACTTTCCATGAAGGAGTCATAAGGAGGGAAATATTACTGATGGTATCTCTCTTCCACAGCCAAATCGTGCAAGTGCTTGATCGTATGATCGTTGAATACAAGCCGATGTGTGTTGAGGGTAAAGTGAAATTGAAACCGCAAAACTCTTATTGCATGCTTTACAGGAACATTGGCTAGATGGTGGGAATTGGAATCATCCCCTGTTATGATCACAAAGATGGAAAATGAAGTTCTCAAGGATGAACAGGGAGATATAAGGTTTAATGATGATGGCACTCCACAGAATAATATGATTAGTGCCCTCACTGCACTAATCCAGGAGCATTTTTGTGGAGCAGAGTTTGCACTCACAGATAAGAATGAGCTTATCTTGATGAATCTAAAGTGCAACAATATTAACCAGTATGAAGACTTCCACCGAGACTGGATAGAAAGAATATTCTTGGTCAAATATCCCAGGAACATATGTGGAAACAAATGTATCTTGCAGCTATACCATCAAAACTGGTAGACATTTTGAAGTTACAGGAAGCATTTCCCCTGCCACTTGAAGTTTATCTTTGGGGAGATTTTTATTCCATAATTACTAAAGTTTTGATTACTCTGTGTACCAGCTCAAATATGACGAAGTCTATTGAGAAGTTGAATAGACTTCCTGGTACCAAGTCTTTCTGCCAAAGGTATGGCATCACCATTGATGATCCATTGGTCACCCGCAGAAAGCATAAGAGACGAGCTAAAAAGGCTCAGCAGCGAAGCAAAGCTTCTACATACAGATTGAGCTCAGGAAAGAGAAGAGAGCTCAGAAATCCAAAGGACAGAAGAACGCACAAAGGAAGAAAAGGGTATTATCGTTCTAAACCCAATACCCATTATTACCAGCCTCATGACATCCATCCAAAAGATGTCAAGATTGCCAGAATGAATGAAGTCATCTGTTGGTTATGTGGTCAACCTGGTCATACATCAAACATGTGTCCAACAGCCCTAGAGTCTAAACGAGGTCTAGCAAAGAAATCTGAGAAAAATAAACAGCCATCTACGAGTGCCACTGTCAAAACATAACCTAGATGTGCTCATTTTCATTCTTCCTTCCATAAGACAGCAGCTTGCCATAATCGCTCCCAAACTCTTCTTCAACAACATGCTATTGAATCCTCTGCTGAGCCTTCTTCCTCCTATTCCTCTTCCTCTTCTAATGAAGAAGTTCACATGTATTGTCAATGTTCTGATCCAGCTAACTGTGGTTGTTCAGATCCTGAATCAGACTATTCCTCTGATGACTCTTCTCCAGACGAGCCTCAACCTAAGTTGAAGGTCCTCATGGCACAGCTTGATGAAGATGAAATGAAGCTGTTTGCTCAAATTCGTGCCTTAGAGGAAGGTGATCTCAAGGCTGCAATGCTCAAAGCCTACATGCAGCATAGTACTGGAACATCCAGTAAATCCTCTGGTAAGAAGCCTAATTTTGTTGATGCTTCTTACGAACGAAACACCAAATCGTATCTCCAACACAATTCAAGCAAAGTTCGCACACTCACTTTGGGGGAGGTGAGTAGGGAGATACACAACACAAATTCCGAAATCTCTGCCATGAAAACTGAAATTGTTGCCCTGAAACTCCAAGTTTCATAGCCAGGGAAGGCTCCAGCCCAATAGCCTTCTACATCCATATCAGGGAGGCATGTCAATTACACTTTGCACTCTGAACCAAGGCCAGAAGTTAGAGTTGCCGAAGGTAAATTTGATGACACATTTGGTTTCAGAGAAATAAATGACATGCAAGTTATGGAAATACAGTATCAGCAACACCACATTGAGACAGAGGTATGTGTTGCAGGCAGAGTTTACAATGTTACTGCACTTATTGACTCTGGTGCAGACATTAATATTATTTCAAAGAAAATAGTCCCTTCAAGATATTGGGTAACGACAAAAGGAAAAGTTATGGGACTAGGAAATAAAAATCTAGAATTTGAAGTTTCCAAAGCTGCTGTTTGTTTTGACTCAAAATGTGTAAAGCTCTCATTTGGAGTTGCTGACATCCCAGTTGACTGTATTTTGGGAAATATTTTTCTTGCAGCAGTTGAGCCCCATGGTTCTTTTAGATTTCCTGACAATTCTGCAGGATGTTTTATCACAGTCTCTGGAGAAAGAATTGAAATTCCATATGTCTCCAATACCAGAGTCTTAACCATGGTTCAGGCTATGCAAGAAAAAGAACAGAAACTTCAAAAAACAGTAAACAGCTTGGAGGAACTCAAGGACCACAAGTCCATAATCAAGATTGAAGATCAGTTGGGTTCTCCACAAGTTCAGAAGCAGATTTCTGAACTAAAAGAAGAATTTGAAAAGACATGTTGTTCTGAAGAACCGAATGCATTTTGGCATCGGAAGCGGCATTGTGTTGAGCTGCCCTACAAGGAGGGATATACGGGCAGGCCATGCAAAAGAAGAGCTATTCCCATGTCAGCAGAATATAGACAGCTCTTCCAGAAAGAAATTGATCAGCTTCTAGAGAGAAAGCTGATAAGAGAATCCAGCAGCCCTTGGAACTGTTATGGATTCTATGTTAACAAAAGAAGTGAGCAGATTCGGGGTGTTCCGAGACTTGTGATAAATTACAAGCCCCTGAATACTGTTTTAGTAGATGACACTTGTCCGATCCCACACAAAGGAGATCTCATGCATCGGATACATGGAGCCAAAATCTTCTCAAAGTTAGATTAAAAATCTGGCTTCTGGCAGGTAGCGATTGCATAACAAGATAAATGGAAAACAACATTCAACATTCCCCATGGGCATTATGAATGGAATGTAATTCCATTCGGTCTAAAACATGCACCTTCTAAATTTCAGAAGGTAATGGACTCTATCTTCAGACCCTATGCTGAATGGTTACTTGCCTATATTGATGATCTGCTTATTTTTTCCAAGAATCTGCAAGACCACTTCAGACATCTGAAGATCTTCATGAAGTTGGTCCAGAGAAACGGTCTAGTTTTAAGCAAAAAGAAGATGGAAATATGCCAGACTAAGATTAAGTTCTTAGGGCACACGATTGAAAACGGACAGATTGCTCTACAGAATCATGCACTTGAGTTCGCTGATAAATTTCCTGATGTGATTTTAGATAAAACTCAATTGCAGAGGTTTTTGGGATGTTTAAACTATGTGAGCAATTTATATCCTTCTTGTGCCATAGACAGGTCTCTTCTCAACCAGAGACTAAGAAAGAACCCAAAACCTTGGACCCAAGCACATACTCAGGCAGTCAGAGAAATAAAGGCCAAGGTTCGTAATCTCCCGATTTTATATGTTGCTGATGATAATGCTTTTAAGATTGTTGAAACAGATGCCAGCAATATTGGTTGGGGAGGTGTTCTGAAGCAGAAGCCGAGTGAAGAGAGCCCCAAAGAACAGGAACAAGTTGTGCAGTTCGTTTCAGGAGTTTGGAGCAAAGCAGAGTTGAATTATGCTCCAATAGAAAAAGAGGTAAAGGCGGCATGGAACTGCATAAGTAAGTTTTCTATTCACTTGGAAAATAAACATTTCTTACTGAGAACAGATGCTAAGGCACTGGCAAAGGTAATTACCAAGACCATCAAGAGCCCAGAAGATGCAAAGTTTGCAAGATGGCAGGCTTTGTTTGCTTATTTTGATTTTAAAGTAGAAAATATTAAAGGCTCTGAAAATTGTTTGCCAGATTTTCTCAGTCGAGAATTCATCCAGCACCAAGAACAGATATTTGACCTAGAAGAAGACATGCCTCATGTTATGGTCATTATCATAGAATGGGACCAGCCAAACCAAAGAGAAACTTTAAGGCATATATCTGATGATGAATCATGGCAGGTCTACAAGGAGAAGTGGAGACCAACCTGGCAACTCCGCAACACCAAGGTACTAAATGCCAACCTACAAAGCCATAATGATCTACAGCATTTTGTACCAGAGAGACGAGTGTACCCGAAAGGTAGTACATGGATTCATGATATGATGTACACTCATAATATGAGAGCTGCATATGATGTTGAATCAGCTCTTCATGATAATTTCATGGATATTGCGGTCATAGCAACTGAAGGTAGTGATAGGACGCATGTCTATCACAAATATTATTCCATCCACCGGACCCGTGATCCATCCTGGACAGGGATGCACTACATCCAATGGCCTGGTAACAATCCTAGCCTAATTTTTCCTGACACAGTTTATGATTTTGCAGGTTATAAGAAACTATGGTGGGATTTAATGAATAAATATGGACGAGGAGAAACCCATTATACTAAGATCAAATTTGGAGCCGTTCATCTAATGCAAAATTGTAGACAAAATGTCGTGGATGCGGGGGTGGGAATGGTGGAAAGATTATGGCTTAAGCTCAACTGCTATGGACCCAAGTTTCTATGAAAATTGGTACCAGAGTCGTTGTGATATCTGTTATTACGAAGAATGTGATCATCAGCCTTTTTCATGTGTCAGAACATTAGTACAGCATGTTGATAATACATTGATTCTTAAACAACACATGGTTCAGCATAATGAATGGCTTGTCATGACTAAAAAAAGCATCAAGTAATCCTGAATAAACCAATGATAGTCAGAAGAATTTATACCAAGGCATGGGATTTAACTTATAAAGAAAAATACCCTGGTATACAAATTCTTGACATGCCATTTGGAAGCACAAGTGGTCCTCGGGAACCCCACTAAAAAGGTTTTCCCTGTGTAATTGATACCCAGTCACGGGTTTACAGTGACAGAGCTTTTCCTGAAGGCTTTTCATCTGTCCGAAAAGTATCCTCTCTGTAGTTAATTATTCTGTTTCCTCGTTGGCCTTGTACTTAAAGGTATCCACTGTGTATCTATTCACACACCTTCACATGTATTTGTCGGAAGATCCAGATCTCCGTGCGGATGTCACATTTGTGTTACCCGAAAATGATGATCCACCTTCCAAGTGTCAATAATCTGATGGTCCACAGGAATGTTTGTCCCCTCTTCCATCCTATATAAGGAAGAGTAAGGCTCATTCGAAATCATCGGCATTTGGAGTTTGAGTTTTGCATTTGTGTGTTTAGAGTCTAAGTTTTCGCTCCCTGCTCTGCATCTGCGCAAATCTTGCGATCTGCTTCCACCACGGAGTCTTGACTCACAGTCCTTAGGAGAACTAAGAAGCCTGCGTGTCTAAGTGCTCGGCTTAGGCAAGAACCTAAAGTGTCCAGTTCTATAGTTTGAGTCTATATTTTTATGTTTGTGTGTTTTACTCTCTGAGACGGAGTCTGCAATTTGGCCAGGAAGCCTCCAGTATCGCACGCTCATTCATTGAGTTGCATTAGTCCGGTAAATTCCATTGCAGTCAATCTCTGATAATAGATCTGAGTCCATAAGTCTGTAATCTGATTGTAAAATCATTTTGAGATTAATAAAAGAGAAAAAGTTCATGATTCCGCCATATTAAGTACTGTTACTCTGTGCATTTTTCGTTGCTGCTAAGACATTGTTTATCTTCTCATACTCTTGAAAGTTCGCCAGAAGTTCGCCAGAGGTTCGCCAAACCATTGAGGGATGCCAAGGCCGTAAAAGGTGAGGGAAGTCGCAGAAAGGCCGCTAGTTGCGTGAATTTGGGAGTAGGTTCATGTATGGGTTCATCGCTGGGTTCACATAGAGCGGTGTTGAGAAGATAGAGGAGACACTTAGCAAGGCCAAGTCTACTTAGAGAAAAGCAGCAACAAGCTTATTGAGAAGCCTCTGCTAGAAATTGGTATCAGAGCCAGTTAGTCGGTGTTCGCAACTGGTTCGAGAAAGGTCAGTACTTAATTCATATCTCTCTTTTAATAGAAAATATTTGAAAATGGACTCTTCCATGAACAAATCTGTTTCATTCAGAGAACTTGAGGAGAAGGATAGAGCAGAAAAAAATCCTCTCAGAGATATGTTTGCATCTAGTAGTAGTAGAGTCATAAATGAGTCTGATCATTTATATGAGGAGGTAGAGCCTTAAGCTAAATGGGTTTTACCCAAGATTTCGGCCTCCCAAGTATACAGTGATTTAGGAGTATGGCACCTAAAAGCTACCACTAGAATCACTATTAAAGAGTCTGTAAGTAGTATAGAAGAAAATGCAGACCATGCACAGTTAATTCCTATTTTGAATCCAAAGGAGCTTCAAGCTGAAGCAAGAAAACTGGGAACACAATTTTTACATTTGGGTTGTGTAAGAGTTGGTATACATGCCCTTGTGCATCCTGGTGTTGATGCATATGTGTTAGCTACTGTTTGGGATCTAACACATAATAAATATATTGATTCTTTGATTGGAGGAATAGTTGCTCCATTGTCTAATGGACCGGTGTGGTTTGATTGCTACCCAAATTTTTCAGTGTCAATTACTGATGAAACTTTGGCAGACATATTACAACTTCAAATCCAAACAATGGGATTTGATATGAGGAAGAAAAGACAGAATATTGCCATTCAGTTTCGGGTTTGTTTTCTTCATACCTCCACTATGTTTCCTGCAGCCCTCCATGCACCCAGTAGAGAGTCTAAAACCAGTGTTGTTGTTCTAACAGATCCTAAAAATCAGAAGATAGAGCATCAGGCTATCAAATGGGAGGATCTGACTTTCCCAGAACACTGGACAGTGCCTAACCCAAGACCTCTCACTGTTCAAAAAATTACCTTTGCTAACATCACAAAAAGCCAATCCTCGGCCACTCTGTCATTCCCCAGAAGGTCAACCATTGACAGGCGTAGGATTGAAGCAGAGTGTAAAAAGTCTCCCAGGTATATAGCTCCAGATTGTATAGATACAAGTTGTTCCTCTTTAGTTTCTAATTGTAGTCATATTTCATTATTTGAATATGCTCGGATTGTAAATTTCCAGCCGCTGAGCGTTATTTGTCCTCAGTGTAGTCAGCAAGTCAATTTACGAGATCTTGCCTATATGGTCATCCATCAGAACCATAATACTAGGACTGGTGAAGCCCCTCCGTCTACCTCATCTAATCCATGTCCTAATCCAAAATGTTCTGACATCCCATTTCCTCATGAGGATGATACACATGTTCTAATGATACATCTAGTGCCAACACTTTAAAATGAAGATCCTAGATTGACAACTATTCTTGCAGATATGAGACCTGCAAATAGCCCCAGATATGGACTTGGCTATATAGAACAAGCAGATAAACTGATCCCAGAATGGACATTCAAGGATCTGCCTCCAGGCGTCAAAAGACCATCAGTCCCTGAAATCCACAAGTTTTATACTTTGATGGATGGTTGTTCTAAACACCAGATCCGTGCTAAATGGATGAAGCAAATGATAAATTGGGATCTGTTTACCCATTCTCAGGCTGATGAGTTTGCAAAGGTATTTCCAGGAGATGAGAAAAGGAAAATGGCAGCAGAATGGAAAACATACATGGAAGAAGAAAATGTATGGATTTCATTTTATTCCTGGAAAAAGAAAATGGAAGAAGATGTTGTGCTTATGGTTGATTCTGTAGCCTCTTCTTCACATGCCTGGCAAGCACCAAACGGCAGCAAGATAGAGACATCTACCTCATACCCACCATTCAAAAGCATTGTCCTTGGAGAAGGGCAAAATCAAGCTACTGCATATCCTCTGGTTCAGAAAGATACTGCAGCAGTTGGGGTTGAAAGTAGAGTGCAGAAGGTCAGTGAGCAGGTAAACTGGACAAACACTGCTCTCACTGGTCTTGAGAAGAATGTTGCCAAAACAGTTTTGGTAAAGGATCAGATTGATAATGTCCAAGTATCCATTAATGATGTAAATAATGTTTTGAATTCTGTACAGTGTGATTTATCAATTATTAGACATATTTCAGAAAATTCAGTTCAGAAGTTTGAAAATGTAGAGAACTATATAGTTGAACAAGCTATCTCTCCACGGCATTCAGTTTCTAATCTGTCTGATAAGTTAGACAGGATGAGTTTGAAGAATTCGGACAAGCCGATTCCGACATCATTTTTGACAAAGGGGAAAAGCATTCATACCCATGAATTTAACAGTCCCATCTCTAAGTTTCCTCAGCTTTTTCCCAAAGAAGTTATAAAGCCATCCCAGCAGTCTGATTCTAAGTCAGAAGAAATATCTGAAATAATAACCCTTGTCTCTGCCCTTGCAGAGTTAGACTCAGAAAAACATGCATTCCCCATCTATGAGCCATTAGAGCCTCAGTTTACAAGGCCTGCAGCCCCTGATTTGTATGGTGCTGGTAAACTCCCAGCTAGAGATACTTTCCATGAAGGGAGTCATAAGGAGTGGAACATTGATGGCCTCTCTGCCAGCCAAATCAGGCAAGTGCTTGATCAGATGATCGTTGAATACAAGCCGATGTGTGTTGAGGGTAAAAGTGAAATTGAAGCCTGCAAAACTCTTATTGCATGCTTTACAGGAACATTGGCTAGATGGTGGGAATTGGAATCATCCCCTGTTATGATCACAAAGATGGAAAATGAAGTTCTCAAGGATGAACAGGGAGATATAAGGTTTAATGATGATGGCACTCCACAGAATAATATGATTGGTGCCCTCACTGCACTAATCCAGGAGCATTTTTGTGGAGCAGAGTTTGCACTCACAGATAAGAATGAGCTTATCTTGATGAATCTAAAGTGCAACAATATTAACCAGTATGAAGACTTCCACCGAGACTGGATAGAAAGAATATTCTTGGTCAAAGATCCCAAGAACATATTGTGGAAACAAGTGTATCTTGCAGCTCTACCATCAAAACTGGTAGACATTTTGAAGTTACAGGAAGCATTTCCCCTGCCACTTGAAGTTTATCTTTGGGGAGATTTTTATTCCATAATTACTAAAGTTTTGATTACTCTGTGTACCAGCTCAAAGATGACGAAGTCTATTGAGAAGTTGAATAGACTTCCTGGTACCAAGTCTTTCTGCCAAAGGTATGGCATCACCATTGATGATCCATTGGTCACCCGCAGAAAGCTTAAGAGACGAGCTAAAAAGGCTCAGCATCGAAGCAAAGCCTCTACATACAGATTGAGCTCAGGAAAGAGAAGAGAGCTCAGAAAGCCAAAGGACAGAAGACTGCACAAAGGAAGAAAAGGGTATTATCGTTCTAAACCCAATACCCATTATTACCAGCCTCATGACATCCATCCAAAAGATGTCAAGATTTCCAGAATGAATGAAGTCATCTGTTGGTTATGTGGTCAACCTGGTCATACATCAAACATGTTTCCAACAGCCCTAGAGTCTAAACGAGGTCTAGGAAAGAAATCTTAGAAAAATAAACAGCCATCTACGAGTGCCACTGTCAAAACAGAACCTAGATGTGCTCATTGTCATTCTTCCTTCCATAAGACAGCAAATTTCCATAATCGCTCCCAAACTCTTCTTCAACAACATGCTATTGAATCCTCTGTTGAGTCTTCTTCCTCCTATTCCTCTTCCTCTTCTAATGAAGAAGTTCACATGTATTGTCAATGTTCTGATCTAGCTAACTGTGGTTGTTCAGATTCTGAATCAGACTATTCCTCTGATGACTCTTCTCCAGACGAGCCTCAACCTAAGTTGAAGGTCCTCATGGCACAACTTGATGAAGATGAAATGAAGTTTTTTGCTCAAATCCGTGCCTTAGAGGAAGGTGATCTCAAGGCTGCAATGCTCAAAGCCTACATGTAGCATAGTACTAGAACATCCAGTAAATCCTCTGGTAAGAAGCCTAATTTTGTTGATGCTTCTTATGAACGAAACACCAAATCGTATCTCCAACATAATTCAAGCAAAGTTCGCACACTCACTTTGGGGGAGGTGAGTAGGGAGATACACAACACAAAGTCTGAAATCTCTGCCATGAAAACTGAAATTGTTGCCCTGAAACTCCAAGTTTCACAGCCAGGGAAGGCTCCAGCCCAACAGCCTTCTACATCCATATCAGGGAGGCATGTCAATTACACTTTGCACTCTGAACCAAGGCCAGAAGTTAGAGTTGCCGAAGGTAAATTTGATGACACATTTGGTTTCAGAGAAATAAATGACATGCAAGTTATGGCAGTACAGTATCAGCAACACCACATTGAGACAGAGGTATGTGTTGCAGGCAGAGTTTACAATGTTACTGCACTTATTGACTCTGGTGCAGACATTAATATTATTTCAAAGAAAATAGTCCCTTCAAGATATTGGGTAACGGCAAAAAGAAAAGTTATGGGACTAGGAAATAAAAATCTAGAATTTGAAGTTTCCAAAGCTGCTGTTTGTTTTGACTCAAAATGTGTAAAGCTCTCATTTGCAGTTGCTGACATCCCAGTTGACTATATTTTGGGAAATATTTTTCTTGCAGCAGTTGAGCCCCGTGGTTCTTTTAGATTTCCTGACAATTCTGCAAGATGTTTTATCACAGTCTCTGGAGAAAGAATTGAAATTCCATATGTCTCCAATACCAGAGTCTCAACCATGGTTCAGGCTATGCAAGAAAAAGAACAGAAACTTCAAAAAGTAGAAAACAGCTTGGAAGAACTCAAGGACCACAAGTCCATAATCAAGATTGAAGATCAGTTGGGTTCTCCACAAGTTCAGAAGCAGATTTCTGAACTAAAAGAAGAATTTGAAAAGACATGTTGTTCTGAAGAACCGAATGCATTTTGGCATCGGAAGCAGCATTGTGTTGAGCTGCCCTACAAGGAGGGATATACGGGGATGCCATACAAAAGCAGATCTATTCCCATGTCAGTAGAATATAGACAGCTCTGCCAGAAAGAAATTGATCAGCTTCTAGAGAGAAAGCTAATAAGAGAATCCAGCAGCCCTTGGAACTGTTATGGATTCTATGTTAACAAAAGAAGTGAGCAGATTCGGGGTGTTCCCAGACTTGTGATAAATTACAAGCCCCTGAATATTTTTTTAGCAGATGACACTTATCCGATCCCACACAAAGGAGATCTCATGCGTCGGATACATGGAGCCAAAATCTTCTCAAAGTTCGATTTAAAATCTGGCTTCTGGCAGGTAGCGATTGCAGAACAAGATAAACGGAAAACAACATTCGCGTTCCCCATGGGCATTATGAATGGAATGTAATGCCATTCGGTCTAAAACATGCGCCTTCTAAATTTCAGAAGGTAATGGACTCTATCTTCAGACCCTATGCTGAATGGTTACTTGCCTATATTGATGATCTGCTTATTTTTTCCAAGAATCTGCAAGACCACTTCAGACATCTGAAGATCTTCATGAAGTTGGTCTAGAGAAACGGTCTGGTTTTAAGCAAAAAGAAGATGGAAATATGCTAGACCAAGATTAAGTTCTTAGGGCACACGATTGAAAACGGACAGAATGCTCTACAGAATCATGCACTTGAGTTCGCTGATAAATTTCCTGATGTGATTTTAGATAAAAACTCAATTGCAGAGGTTTTTGGGATGTTTAAACTATGTGAGCAATTTCTATCCTTCTTGTGCCATAGATAGGTCTCTGCTCAACCAGAGACTAAGAAAGAACCCAAAACCTTGGACCCAAACACATACTCAGGCAGTCAGAGAAATAAAGGCCAAGGTTCGTAATCTCCCGATTTTATATGTTGCTGATGATAATGCTTTTAAGATTGTTGAAACAGATGCCAGCAATATTGGTTGGGGAAGTGTTCTGAAGCAGAAGCCAAGTGAAGAGAGCCACAAAGAACAGGAACAAGTTGTGCAGTTCGTTTCAGGGGTTTGGAGCAAAGCAGAGTTGAATTATGCTCCAATAGAAAAAGAGGTAAAGGCGGCATGGAACTGCATAAGTAAGTTTTCTATTCACTTGGCAAATAAACATTTCTTACTGAGAACAGATGCTAAGGTACTGGCAAAGGTAATTTCCAAGACCATCAAGAGCCCAGAAGATGCAAAGTTTGCAAGATGGCAGGCTTTGTTTGCTTATTTTGATTTTAAAGTAGAACATATTAAAGGCTCTGAAAATTGTTTGCCAGATTTTCTCAGTCGAGAATTCATCCAGCACCAAGAACAAATATTTGACCTAGAAGAAGACATGCCTCATGTTATGGTCATTATCACAGAATGGGACCAGCCAAACCAAAGAGAAACTTTAAGGCATATATCTGATGATGAATCATGGCAGGTCTACAAGGAGAAGTGGAGACCAACCTGGCATCTCCGCAACACCAAGGTACTAAATGCCAACCTACAAAGCCATAATGATCTACAACATTTTGTACCAGAGAGACGAGTGTACCCGAAAGGTAGTACATGGATTCATGATATGATGTACACTCATAGTATGAGAGCTGCATATGATCCTGAATCAGCTCTTCATGATAATTTCATGGATATTGCGGTCATAGCAACTGAAGGCAGTGATAGGACGCATGTCTATCACAAATATTATTCCATCCACCGGACCCGTGATCCATCTTGGACAGGGATGCGCTACATCTAATGGCCTGGTAACAATCCTAGCCTAATTTTTCCTCACACAGTTTATGATTTTGCAGGTTATAAGAAACTATGGTGGGATTTAATGAATAAATATGGACGAGGAGAAACCCATTATACTAAGATCAAATTTGGAGCCATTCATCTAATGCAAAATTGTAGACAGTCAAGCTGGATGCAGGAATGGTGGAAAGATTATGGCTTAAGCTCAACTGCTATGGACCCAAGTTTCTATGAAAATTGGTACCAGAGTCGCTGTGATATCTGTGATTACGAAGAATGTGATCATCAGCCTTTTTCATGTGTCAGAACATTAGTACAACATGCTGATAATACATTGATTCTTAAACAGCACATGGTTCAGCATAATGAATGGCTTGTCATGACTAAAATAAAGCATCAAGTAATCCTGAATAAACCAATGATAGTCAGAAGAATTTATACCAAGGCATGGGATTTAACTTATAAAGAAAAATACCCTGGTATACAAATTCTTGACATGCCATCTGGAAGCACAAGTGGTCCTCGGGAACCCCACTAAAAAGGTTTTCCCGGTGTAATTGATACCCAATCATGGGTTTACAGTGACAGGGCTTTTCTCGAGGGCTTTTCATCTGTCCGAGAAGTATCCTCTCTGTAGTTAATTATTCTGTTTCCTCATGGGCCTTGTACTTAAAGGTATCCACTGTGTATCTATTCACACACCTTCACATGTATTTGTCAGAAGATCCAGATCTCCGTGTGGATGTCACATTTGTGTTACCCGAAAACGATGATCCACCTTCCAAGTGTCAATAATCTGATGGTCCACAGGAATGTTTGTCCCCTCTTCCATCCTATATAAGGAAGAGTAAGGCTCATTCGAAATCATCGGCATTTGGAGTTTGAGTTTTGCATTTGTGTGTTTAGAGTCTGAGTTTTCGCTCCCTGCTCTGCATCTGCGCAAATCTTGCGATCTTCTTGCACCACGGAGTCTTGACTCACAGTCCTTAGGAGAACTGAGAAGCCTGCGTGTCTAAGTGCTCGGCTTAGGCAAGAACCTAAAGTGGCCAGTTCTATAGTTTGAGTCTATATTTTTATGTTTGTGTGTTTTACTCTCTGAGACAGAGTCTGCAATTTGGCTAGGAAGCCTCCGGTATCGCACGCTCATTCACTGAGTTGCATTAGTCCGGTAAATGCCATTGCAGTCAATCTCTGATAAGAGATCTGAGTCCATAAGTCTGTAATATGATTGTAAAATCATTTTGAGATTAACAAAAGAGAGAAAGTTCATGATTCCGCCATATTAAGTACTGTTACTCTTTGCATTTTTCATTGCTGCTAAGGCACTGTTTATCTTCTCATACTCTTGAAAGTTTGCCAGAAGTTCGCCAGAGGTTCGCCAAACCATTGAGGGACTCCAAGACCGTAAAAGGCGAGGGAAGCCGCAGAAAGGCCGCTAGTTGCGTGAATTTGGGAGTAGGTTCGTGTATGGGTTCATCGTTGGGTTCACATAGAGCGGTGTTGAGAAGATAGAGGAGACACTTAGCAAGGCCAAGTCTGCTTAGAGAAAAGCAGCAGCAAGCTTATTGAGAAGCCTCTGCTAGAAATTGGTATAATGATAAATTGGGATCTGTTTACCCATCCTCAGGCTGATGAGTTTGCAAAGGTATTTCCAGGAGATGAGAAAAGGAAAATGGCAGCAGAATGGAAAACATACATGGAAGAAGAAAATGTATGGATTTCATTTTATTCCTGGAAAAAGAAAATGGAAGAAGATGTTGTGCTTATGGTTGATTCTGTAGCCTCTTCTTCACATGCCTGGCAAGCACCAGACGGCAGCAAGATAGAGACATCTACCTCATACCCACCATTCAAAAGCATTGTCCTTGGAGAAGGGCAAAATCAAGCTACTGCATATCCTCTGGTTCAGAAAGATACTGCAGTAGTTGGGGTTGAAAGTAGAGTGCAGAAGGTCGGTGAGCAGGTAAACTGGACAAACACTGCTCTCATTCCCTCATGCTCTAGGCTACCACCACAAGTGCACTCTAACCATAAATCTTGCTGTCAATATAAATTCAAATGACAATAACAACTAGGGTCATTATTATTACCCCGACACATATCAATTTCAACGAGAAATTGTCCACACTCCATATCTAATACTGGTAAGGGTGTACTCCTTGCCACAAGATTCGATAAAATGTGCATATGCATATTGATCGAAAAAACCTAGAAGATTGTAGTCATCCTAGAAAACTAAAGGGCCACCCGCACTTCTAGTAATGGACCTTCATCTTTGCAATTTTTTTTGAATCTTCGTGCTTGCGGTTGTTGAAATTGTAGTTGTTGATAACAAGGGTGACGTTGGGAGTGTGGTGTTTAATCAGCAAGATTGACTTCAATCGAGAACCCGCGGTTGGGAAATAAAATATATAAATGCTCCTCTCTCTTGGATAAGACCCATTCCACTCATCCATAGCGAGCCTTCGTAAGTTTCATAGCATAAACCCTTCCAGCTCCAATGCTAGTAGTTTCTCCAGCATCCATTGAGGAGCGAACATAAAGCCTTCAAGTAGATTGAGTCGAAACCTGACCACATACCTAAGTCAATTTTGGCAAACCATGCTCTAGCCCAATGGACATGTGCTTTAGCCGTGCACACGTGTTCCAAGGAAGTCCAACAAACTTTTAAAATAATTTAATATAATGGAAATAATTGAGGCACAATTTTAAGACAAATTTATAATTTTAAAACAAAGTAATAATTTCATGAATTTTTGGAATCTAAGCTTCTGTGATCCATAATATAAATTAGTAGAAATTCTTTCAGTAATAATCACATGCAAGAGAACGAGGTCGACGCGTTTCGAACCGACCAGTGTGGTTCATCATCAGGACTATGTGAGAGATCAGATCCTTAAAAAGCATAAGGTATCCTCTTATTTCAAGCCCCTTAATACAATTCGTAGTTCTCTAAAATCGGTTAAAGATCCGATTGACCCCAGGGATGGAAAAGGTGTCTACATCATTCCCTGTTCCTGTGGGACTCCTTACATTGGTGAGATGGGTCGGTCCATTAATCAAAGGATCTGTGAGCATGCTGCTGATATCAAGCATAGAAGATCTCGCTCATCCGCCTTAGCTGAGAATGCAGAAAAGACAAACCATCATGTTTGCATAGAAGATGCTAAGGTCATTGCTAGAATCGACCATTTCCATCATCGTAAGTTGAGAGAGGCTATTGAAATTGAGAAAAGACCCATTAATTTCAATAGAGATGAAGGTTGGAATATCAGCAGGTGTTGGATTCCTGCCTTATATTCTTGATTATTATTATTATTATTTATTTATTTAGTTATTTTTACTTTATTTATTTGATTATTTAAAAATAATAATAATAATAATAAATAAATAATAATAATAATAATAATAATAATAATAATAATAATAATAATAATAATAATAATAAATAAAATAAAAATAAAATAAAAATAAATAAAAATAATAATATTAATTAATTAATTAAAATAAAATAAAATATTTTTATTTTATTTTTTTATTTATTAATTTATATTTTATTTTTGTTTTTATTTATTTATTTATTTATTAATTTTTATTTTTTGTTTTTGATTATTTTTATTTTTATTTTTTTATTTTTTTTCATTAATTAATTAATTTTATTTATTTATTTATTTATTTATTTAGACTCTATGTTTGACTATTTGATAGATGGTTTGTTATAATTAAATCATATGAATAAGAATTAATTATATTTATTAATTAATAATAATAATTAATTATTATAGAATTTAATCAAAAATTTACAAAATTTTACATATATACACCACGATTTGTTAAATTACTTACCATTATATTAATTAATTGGTTAATTAGTTGTATAAATATATTAAAGGTTTTATAAATAAATAAAATAATAATAATAAATAAAATTAATTAAATAAATAAATAATGGAATATTTACTTTTTCAAAGTCAAACTAGCCGTTATCCTAATGACTAGTTGAGTCTTTTCTACATCTTTTTATACTTAATGTCTGGATCTGATCTCTCACATAGTCCTGATGATGAACCACACTGGTTGGTTCGAAACGCGTCGACCTCGTTCTCTTGCATGTGATTATTACCGAAAGAATTTCTACTAAATAATAATTTCATTTTAAATAAATGTTTTAAACAACCCCTTCATGTAGTATTAACACCCAATGCTTCTTTGCAAAAGTTAAATTTCATTAGAAATTCATAATTAAAGCAAGAGAAATAGGAGAAAAAAAAATTAATACTCACATTCGAGCCCTACTCATGCAACATTGTGAACATAATCCTGAACCATTTAGACCATAATCCTGAACCATTTAGGCTAACAAATTTGTCAAGAGGAAAATGAAATTGTCAACATTACATGCCATATGAAGGTTTGGGTCATCACATAGCTAGCTACAATAG
The DNA here is from genome assembly GCA_034641835.2 of Pinus albicaulis. Classification (NCBI taxonomy): domain Eukaryota; kingdom Viridiplantae; phylum Streptophyta; class Pinopsida; order Pinales; family Pinaceae; genus Pinus; species Pinus albicaulis. The sequence goes on along the minus strand of CM076579.1, from coordinate 475,218,382 downwards.
GAATCTCCCATGAATTTGTGATATCTATGTGCAATGGTTGTAGGCATCTTGCAATGGTGTGGGTTCTTTGTCTCCAATCTATCTGAACAAAAATATGTTCAGGCTCCATCATCATCCTTCCTTTTGTATTAGTGTATGTTACATGTATTGAGTTTCATGCAATAAGGATATAACATAAGGAGTCCTACTCCTCAACTAGTCAAGCCTTCCACATCAACAATCTCAATGGGTACTATGTTGGAGGATATAAAGATTGACATTCTTCATTTTCTTACAATGCAAATGGACACAATGCAATGAAAGATGAGAAGAGAGGAAGCAAACATAGTTACCAGTCAAACGAGAATTTACCTGGTACTCGTTTTTTTTTAGGTAGCAAAAAAAACGTCTGATTTTGAAAAGTGGTGATGCATAATCACCCTTTATTTTTAGCATAGTTTTGACACTTTAAATTTTCTTAAGACTTTTTATTTTGTTTTTGTTTTTTTTTTTTTTTTTTCATGATTTTCATGTCGATTTTGAAAAGCGGTGATGTAGAAAAACCTGTTTTTTTTAGCATATTTTTGGTACTGTAAATTTTCTTTGATTTTTTTATTGATCAAGTATGAACATTTGTTTTAAAATGTTAATGATTTTCATGATAATTTTGAAAAGCGTTGATGCGACATCAATCCTTTCTGTTTAGAGTGGTGATTTTCATCTTGGTAATAGGACATAAAAATAAAATAAAAAAACATGACAAAAAAAAAATTCAAATATTAAAATATATAAAAAAATGAAAAAAAAACCAGTAAAAGTGTAAAAAATAACTTGTAAATATAAAAATTGTAAACAAAAAAAATTAATAAATAAATAATAATAAAATAAAAAAATTCAAAAAAAAGGGATTTAAAAAACTCATAATTTAAAGAAAAAAAAATTCTTAAGTTAAAAAAAAAAGGGCATAATTAAAGAAAATGAGAAAAAAAAAATTCAAAAAAATTAAATTCAAAAAAAAAAAATTCAAATATTCAAAATACTAAAATTAAAATAATTAAAATTTGGAAATTTTAATTTTAAAAAAATAAAAAAATAAATAAATAAAAATTAAACAACATTCAAATAAAAATTTTAAAACAATATCCCGGATCCGGGTGACGTGACGAACAGGTCATCCCAAGTTGCGCAATGACGCAGCAAGCAAAGGAACGGCGATGCCATGACAAGTTGGTCGCACCACATCACAACAGGTTTCAGATCAAGGTTTTAATGTTGCCGGTGATGGCCAGTTGTGGCCTCGATCGGAGAGGCACAACCTTAAATTCTCTACACTGCTCTCACCCTCACATTTCTCTCCATGCTCTCCAGTGTAGCTCTATCGAAGCTCTCCTCCCTAGCCTGGTGTGCTCTCAGCACCTTAGCTTTGTCTCCTACTATGAATGCGGTGTCATGGTGCCTTAACAGTGACATAAGCCTCGTAGAGGAAGCACTAGAGGTGCCCTCCCTGCCTCGCTGACCAGAGATTCAGCGAAGAGACACTTCCACTCCGAAGAAGCACCCTCATCTTCCCCCTATGCTCAGCCTGATGCCATGGCTGCGGACGGCTCCTCCGCTTCTGCAGCTCTTTCTCTTCCACTCGCTGCCTCCCTCATCCCTTTTGTTGAGCCCTCCACGTCGCCCCTGCCCAAAATCAAACGGAAATCTACCATCCCTCGCTCCTTAACGCCTCTGCCCAAGAAGTTGGAAAGCCTGCATGTTAAGGCCTCCTCCTTGAACATTCCGAATCTATAGCATTACAATGCAGGTGGCTAGAGCAAGTGCGACGAGAAAGGAGAGCATCGATGGAGAAGGTCCCTCACATCTTTATATACGAGGAAGAGAAAATAGCCCGTATTTACGGGTGCCTAATAACAGAGGAAGAACCGGTGGAACCTAAAGCAGACCAGCGTGTGGAATCACACAAGGACTGAAGGTTTTTGCATCACATTTCACTTCTACACTTACATGTTATTTGTTGTTTTATCAGTTTTACTTAGTGTTTTAGCGAACCTAGATGCTTCAAACTTTTCTAGACAATCCAAGGGTTGGTTTCCCTGCCATGGGCAACCCCCCCTTTTGATATTTTGGACACAGTTGAAAGCAGGAATAGGATAAATTCCTCTGCTCAAAGCATGGAATGTAAAACATTATGTTAATCAATAGAATTTAGAATAGCTTACAAAAAAAATAAAAATAAATAAAAATTTTAAAAAATATAAATCAAATAAAAAAAAAATTTATTTTTTCTAAAATAAAAAAATAAAAAAAATAAAAAAAAAACAAACAAATTTTTAAAATATATATATATATGTGTGTGTGTGTGTGTGTGTGTGTGTGTGTGTGATGATGATGGTGGTGGTTAACGTCCACTAAAACCAATCTTTGGTCTATCGGACCTAAAGAAAATAGTTATTTAATTTGATTTAAAATTTTATTCCTATGCTCAAAAAGTTTGGAAAGAAGCCTCTCGAGCTCACTATAATTTTGACATCTTAAAAGGCTAGGATATATATATATATATATATATATATATATATTATTAAATTAAAAAAAAAAATAAAAAACATAAATTAAATTAAAAAAAAAACCAATAATAATAAAAATTTAATAAATCAATTTTTTTTAAATAAATAGATAACAAAAAAAAGAAAAAAAAACTAAAACTTAAATTTAAAAACAAAAATAAATATAAAAAATTAATAAAAAAATTAATTAAAATTTGAATAAACGGCATCGTCGTCGACGTGGGACCTCGGGGCTCGGTGGACTCTCTGCCGCCCGTCGACCGATCCCCACAGCCCCAGGACAGTGGCAGTGCAGTTTTAATTCAAACTTTAATTAATTTTTTTATTAATTAAAAAAATAATAATAATAATAATAATTCTTTTTTTTTAATTAAAAAATAATAATAATAATAAATAAGCAAATTTTAAAAATATATATTAAATTAAAAAATAAATAAATAAATAACAAAAAAATTAATAAATTAATTTAAAAATTTAATAAATCAAATTTTTTTTAATAAATAAATAACAAAATTTTAATTTAAAAAATACAAAAAATTAGTTAAAATTTGAATAAACCGCACCATCGCCACCCTGGGGCCAAGGGGCTCGGCCGACGCGCGACGGAGAGCTAACAACTCTTTGTCGCCCATCAGCTGAGCCCCGCAGCCCCAGGGCGGCGGTAGTGCGGTTTTAATTCAAACTTTTCTTAATTTTTTTTTTAATTTAATTTTTTTTTTTAATTAATATTTTTTTTTTTAATTTTTTTTTTTTTAATATTTTTTAATATCTTTTATATTATTTTAATTTTTTTTTAATTTAAAAAGAATGAATTTTGTTAATATTTTATTTAAAAATGTATTTTTCATATATTTATATGCATTGTTTTTAGAGTTTAAATTTTTTTTTTAATTTTTTTTTTTTAATTGAAATTTTTATTATTTTAATCTTTTATTTTTATTTCTTTTTTAGTTTAAATTTCTAAATTTAAATTATTTTTTATTTTAATATTTGTTTTTATTTTTAATTTTTAATTTTAACTAATTTTAATTTTTTTATTTCAATTATTTTATTTTATATTTTTTTAATTATGTGGTTTTTTTAATTATTATTATTATTATTTTATAACTAAAAAAAATAATCGTTTCTTTTTTCTTTTTTTTCTTTTTCTTTTTCTTTTTTCTTTTTTCTTTTTTCTTTTTTTTCTTTAAATTGTGTGTGTTTTTTTTTAATTTTCCCTTTTTTATTTTCTTTTGAATTTTTATGTGTTTTATTTTTATTTTTACAACTGATATTTTATCTTTAATACCATGCCTAAAAATCGTTGGAATTTTATTTTCATAAAGGTGATTATTTATCTTGAATGTCATCCTTGGATTTTCAAGGCTTTTCAGGGACACGATAATAGATTATCTTTAATATCATGCGTAAAAATTGTTGCAATTTTAAGACTTTCAATATTTTATCTCTAATGTCGTGTTTATCATTGAAACTTTAAGGTTTTTCAGAGTCGTGATATTTATCTTTAATGTCATTATTAAAAATTGTTGACAATTTTACCCAAAAAGAAAATGACATTATTCCAACATTAACACTTTTTGTTTTCAAGGTGTTTTTGCACACAAAAATTTGACGACGTTATTCCAACAGCAACACTTTTCGTTTTTAGGCTGCTTTTTGCATACACAAAATTGGCGACGTTATTCCAGCATCAACACTTTTCGTTTTCAAGTTGTTTTTTGCACACAAAAAATTGGCGATGTCATTCCACCATCAACATTTTTTGTTTCAAGGGTGTTTTTTCAATTCTTTTTTAAAGGAAAATTTTGGTTTTTAAAAAAAAGTTCAAATTTTGACCCTAAAAAAAACCATACGTTGTTACAATGTGCTGGTGGCAAAACAAAATATAATAGTAATTTTTTTTCTCATACCCCACTCAAAGAAGTGTACCCCTTCGAAAGAAAGGCCACGAAATTGAAATGATCAAAATAAGGCTCGTGTTGTCAACTTACACAAAATAGCTTTTCACAACGTGTACATAAATAGTTGAAACGGATATCCTTCTCTAGTCTTGCGATAAAATCATTGTCTTGCCTTAAATACCAAAGGCACAACATACTAAGATCATTATAAGAGCAACCTTCCTCTGACCATTCGTCTAGCTACCTCAAAGGGCATTGTTGAGTAGACATCAAATAGGAACCATCTACAAATATTACTGGTGTTTTCCAAGGAGGATGATGATATAATGTTTTCTAATGAGTGGAATTCTATTAATTGTTGGTTTCAAACTTTATCTATGAAAAGAGGAACTCGTAATTTTCTTCATGGATTCAAACCTGTAAAATCAACTATCCTTTTAGCAATGCTCTAGCATCTATCTACTAGCAATCATGTTATTTTGTCAAGGTAAGGTATGAAGAAGGTAATAATAATGTCAAATGCAAAGAAAATGTATACAATCAAGTCTACAATAAATAAGCCTCCATTCTACTCCTCAATAAACCCAAACTCAAATGGTGAAACCCTCCTTTCTGTTCCTTGATAAACCCAAACTCAAATGTAAACCCACACTGAGTAAATCATTAGCACGATCAAGAACGTTTCCGAGGCCCTGTGAATATATAAAGTTCAATATAAATCACTCTCTACAATAATTAAGCCTCTCATAAACTATAAGGATCTATTATAATAAAAATAAAATATTATTACTAACCACATAGTGACAAAGATTTGTTCACTTATTTTGACAAGGGATCAAGGAAGGTACAAATCAATCAAAGTCATCCCTTGTTCTTTTTTGAGAAGGAATACGGTTGAGCAGGAAAAAGTAAGATCAATATTGATCTAGGGAAACCTAGTTAGAGTATCGTCCTGGTTTCTCTTGTGGTTTATCTTCTTACATTACATGAAAATGGCTTTCATTGAATCCGAGATGGAGTTCTCCCTCTGGTGCTTTGTTGCATAGTTATGAAAGAATTTTGTATTCTTGTCTCCTCCTGATACCCAGAGAGCATGAATTTTCAGTCTCCACTCCTCCTCCTGTAATTGCAAAATATCATTCTTCCTCTTTTCTAAATCCACAGCTCGTAATTGATGCGCCACTGAGAAATAATTTGCATGTGAAGGATCAGCCAATATACTGATATTTTTTATCAATAGCCAAAATTTCATCAATATGCTTCCTCTTTTTAGTTTGAATCAAGTTACTGACGAACTTTTTAAGATCCCTCAACTTAATCCTAATAATTTCCAAAGCATATGTGATCAAGGGGTTTGATCCTAGTGCCCAAAAAGTACGCACAATCTCTAATATTCCATGTATTTGATTTCAAAATCTATGTGGGCACTCAGAAATAAGATGTCCAACATTATGACAACCCAGGCAGTGAAAAGGAATTGTCAAATAGTCAATTCGTTGCCTCGTAGAGAAGCCACCCCAATTGATCTCCGCCTTTGCATGAAGTCCAACAACAAAGTCCACCTCCACCAAAATCCATGTGATATATTTATCTATCTGTAACGGGCTTGCTCCCTCCAGGAAAGAAAATTTAACAATGGAATTGTCGACCATCATCAGGGATTCACATGACCAGAATACGAGGGGTAAACCAAGTAGTTTATCCCAAACCAATTTATTTCGTGGCAATTCTAGGTGCGGATCAAAATCACACATGTCAATGATGTAAAGATAGGAAACCATGGCCATGAACCCAATACAATCCCAAAATCTTTGCAACATTGTCATCATTAATAAAGTTGAAGCAAAACCACTGATTGCATAAAAATTTGAAGAGAGTATATTACTTAAGAATAGGGAGTTAGTGTTCTTTAACCCAGGACTCCATATAAGAGACATCTATTGGCAGATAATATCACTTCCACCAAAGCTAGTTGTTGTAAACCTACCACCCGGTCCCAAAAAACATCGGAACCAAAAATCAGTTTCTGATAATCCAAATCAACCTTAACTGCCTTTTTTTTTTTGAATGATGGGAAAACATTTTCCGTGGATTACCACATTCGAGTTCAATGGCTGGTGGGGATATCGAAACATTCAAATCCACATGTATAGTTGCATCTACAAGAGATGTACCAGAGGGTTGGACTCCCGACTTGGGGTAGCCACGACTCTCCGCCTCAATAGTCGCATGTACCTACACATCGAGTAATTGAAAATTACCTGCCCATGTTTCCTTTAGTATCAAGGGAGATCCTATCGATAGATTTAAATTCCAGTTGTACACCTGACAATCTAGAATCTCACCTATATGTGCACCAAAGTAGAGAGCATTACCAAAAAATACCTTTTGTAGTAGTGTCTAAAAAAACCTCGATAAAATATGTAGACAAGGTAAATTAATGTCACTTATCAATTGTATACCCCACTCGATGTAGTTTGTCATCAACACAATCCACTAGAACACCCATTCAAATAGAATAGATTTCCCAATCACCACTGACCAATGTCCTTCAGAAAATCACATCAAGCACACAATTGACAAATATATTCAATGACAACGCAAACCATTAATGGGTTGTCTCTCATATAATCAATGTTCAAATTGGAAAATAAATACCCCCCAGACCAATTAATGACCCCAAGATAATCCTTCTTGGTCAAATTCAAAATTCAAATATGTTGCCAACTCCACCAACCAAAATGAATACACTTACGTAGCAGTAAAGAAACTCAGAACTCCCCTAATCGACCAATCACAAACCAGAGAGGAGAAGGAAGATCCACAGGAGAAATGGTTTAGAATGAATACCTCATAAAACAACCAAGTAGTGCATCTCAAATATACCATAGAGAATACCAACATGTAGCAGCTAAGATCCTCGGAAATCGCATGATTAACAAATCCCAAACTAGAGAAGGATCAGGAAGATCCACGTGAGCAAAGGTTCAAAAACAATACCACGTAAAAAACTAGCTAGTGTGTCTCAATTAGACCACAGAGTAGACCAATATCTAGAGTGGAAAACTAATTGTTATTAGTGTACCTTGAAACAAAAAAAACCATCAGAGATCCCTGATATCATCCAGAATTAGGATAAAAATTGAATCTAGCTCAGATAATTATGCTTCGACGTATTACACCCAACAACACCAGAAATTGCACCAACGAATGCTACATTTAATCCATCTACCTCCACACCTGCAACTAAAATTTCCACTCTTGTGAATTTTGTGACTAATTCTTCCACAATCTAATCTTTTATCCTCAGTTTTTGCTTCTCTCAAAAGTTGTAGAGATTTTGAAGACGACATATTGTCTGCCAATGGACATTCTATAATTTTCCTCCACCATCCTTGTAGAAATCATGGTTTAGATTTGAAACTACCCATGAAATTTTAATCAAAATCACAAGATACGAACCTACTCTATCGTTATGTGGAAGTTAATTCACAATTTAGAACAAAAATTTCAGACATGAAATAAGAAATAACACACATGCACAGAATATGTTTCCTAGGGAAAGAAATCTACTGAAAACCCAAATGTCTGCTTTCATTAATCTGATGAATCGATATGTATTGTAATTTCTTTGCTCAACTAATCACAACTGACAAGTGAATAACCTATCTCTCTACTCACTAAGAAGCTCTGATCTAGACTTAGTCAATTTCTTCCTCTTCTAGAGAGCATATTTACTTACACAATTCCTTGAGAAATTAGGCCCCTATTATTTAGGAATTTCTCCAAAATGGTTTTCGCAATTCTGAAGGTTGATCATCTGACTACATGCAACACTCACTCAAGACTAGTTACAACTGATGTTACACTACCTTGGCATCTCCACCAAAACTAGGGAACTAAAATTCTCTTTATGCACTATCTATTTTGGGATGATTGATCAGTTAACTAGATGATCACTGAGTTTGACTAAGTCCCACCGCACAACTGACCTTCCACTAGTTCCTCCAACAGTTGGAACTAGTTTAGAAAACAACTCGAGATTACTGACTTTGATTGCTACAAATTAGAAATCACACATGCTTAACTGGACTCTAACTCCTCCAACTCGAATTTAATGAGTAAATTGGGTGACACAAGCCATGTCACACAATTTAACTACATCCAAATTTTTTGTTGATGTGGAAATTAAAATTTTCTCAATTTAATCAAGGAAAAATCAAATTGAGAATTTCTTGTTGCATTTTTCAGCACTCCCTCTTAGAAATAAAGGGATTATCAACCACCCCTATCCTGCACCTATGGAACTCAAACTTCCCTCTTGAAAAATCTTTTTAAAAATGTCAGCATCTTGTTCCTATGTCGAAATGTAGTGTAGCAACATTATCAGCCTCTTCACACAATCCCGTAAATGGTGATACCAGATATCTATATGCTTGGATTGATTGTGAAATACAATATTTTCAGAGAGATTGATGAAACTCTCATTATCATAGTAGATCACAGTTGGATCCATCATATGACCAAATAGTCCAACAAGTATATTTCTCATCCAAATCATCTCACATGTTTCTTGACTTGCAACCATGTATTTTGCTTCTCTCGAGCTGAGCACCACAAATCTTTGCTTCTTGTTGTACCAGGAAACAACTACAGACCCAATAGTGAAAATTCCACCTGGTGTACTCTTTCGGTCTGATGGACTTCATGCCCAGTTTGCATCCGTGAAGCCACACAACTTCACTCCCTCAGTCCATTTGTAACATAGTCCAAACTGGGTAGTGCCTCTGAGGTACCATAAAACATGCTTAACCACCTTCCAAAATTATTTGGTTAGACTAACCATAGCTGGCTCGACTGGTTGACTACATAACACATATCTGGTATCGTGATCATAAGACACATGAGTAAACCCACTAGTTGTCGATAAATATTAGCATCCACTTCTTCACCTGAAGTGGCATCCTCCTCCTCTAGTTGGTCGCTAAGGTGTCTCCATGGGTTTACAACTCTCCGTGAAAAATCTTTGGAGTATCTCAGTTTCATACTTTCCTTTAGAGACAAATAGTTCCACATCTCCTTTACATACTTCCAACCGAAGGAAGTACTGCATGAGACCCATGTCCTTCATTTAAAATTCCCTTGCAAGGTCCTCTATGCAATATATGAACAGTTGTTCATCACCAGTTAAAATGAAATCATAAACATCTAAGACAATAATAAGAAATTTACCTTCTACCAAGATGTGATAGAGGTTTGCATCCAATTCACTTTTGATGAATCCTAAACCTGTGAGATAGCTATCGATATTCATGTACCAAGCACGAGGTGCTTGTTTGAGACCATACAACGCTCGCTTGAGTCTGCACACATGAGACTTACGATCAAATGTATCAAAACCTTCTGGTTTCTTGATGAGCATCTCCTCCTCAATAACCCCATTGAAAAATGTTGTTTTTACATCCATTTGGTGCATCTTCCACCCCATTTGTGCAACTACAGAAAGACTTTACCTAATGGATGAGTACCTTGCTACAGGATCAAAGGACTCCTCATAGTCAATTCCCTCAACTTGAGAGTACCCCTTGGCCACAAATATGGCTTAATACTTCTCTATGCCTCCATATTTTACCTGCTTCACTTTGAAGATCCATCTTGAACCCACTATTAATTTATCTGTTGGTCTTGGGACCACTTCCCAAACACTGTTCTTTACAATAGATTCATATTCCTCCACCATTTCATAAATCCATATAGGTTTATCTATTGCTTCCTAGAAATAGGATGGCTTAGTCTCTACAAGCTTAGTCATTAGAGCCATGTAGCAAGTGTACCTCTTAGGTTACCTCCTTTGCAAGCGCAAATTTTAAGGAGCTCCCACATTCTCCCTCACGTCCTGCACAAGTCTATCAGCTTCCTTGGTACTTTTTTTGCCTTATCTGGATGGTTCTTCTTGAGTGGATTTCCCCACTCTCTTCTCCTCAATTTTTGGCTTCTCCACAACTTCCTGAGGCTTCTCTTTTGGAGCTAAAAGATCCTCTTCTGGTGGGATCTGAAGCTCCCTCTCAAGAGAGAACTGCATCAGTTTCTCCTCATCAAACTTTAGATCCCTTCACACAACTGTCATTCTAAGGGATGGAACGTACACACAGTAGTTGTGGGGAGTTTTTGTGTAACCCACAAATAGCCCCAAATCTACGTTCAACTCAAGTTTCTTCCTTGATTCTTTGGATACATGATAGCAAATAGAGGATCCAAAAATCCTGAAGTGTGACACATCTGACTTTCTCCTTGAGAAATGCTCCTCTTGTGTAATCATGCCAAGCATCCAATGAGGACTCTGATTCTACAAATAGATTGTTGTGTTGCATTTTTTTGCCCACAAATGCAAAGGTAGGCCTTGGTCATGCAACATCACCCTCATTTCTCCCACAATTATATGGTTCTTTCTCTCAACCACCCCATTCTGCTGTGGGTTGTGGGGTGTTTTCAACTTTGGTTGACCGCCTTCTTTCAAAAAAAAATAAAAAATTGATTTGAAACATACTCACCTCCATTGTCACTCCAGAGGGCCTTCATCTTCTTGTTGGTTTCTTTCTCAACCAGTGCCTTGAATTCTATGAACTTGGAGAATGTCTCATATTTCTTCTGCATGAATAATATCCAACACTTTTGTGAGAATTCATTAATAAAAATGACAAAATATGTGTGTGCCAGTGGAGGCTATCGAGAAAGGTCCATAGACATCAGAGTGGATCCTTTCTAGGACTGCATGTGTTTTGTTGTCCCGATCATGGAATGTGGATTTTTTGTACTTACCTAGGGTAAATTATGTTTCTCAAGTGCTCATTTATAGAGTCCAGTGGTTATTTGTTGCATAATCTTCAAGGCGCCATGATGCGAATGGCCCATTATTATGTGCCAAATTTCACCGACATCGCATCCATGCACTTTCTCTCGCTTAGTGATTAATGTAGTAACATCTTCCACATCTAGCTTATATAGGTTCTTCACATGAACCCCAATCTTATTCACCTATCACATGGCTATGTGTCTCAAGAATGATTTTCATTTTTTGAAGATCACATCATAACCATGGTTTTCCAAAACTGCAACAAAGATGATATTTTTCTTTAGGCTTGGACCAAATAAGACATCCTTGAGCCTGAGATGGGAGCCCAACTCCCTCTGAAAGGTGATTGTACCAATCCTCGTCGCGTTGTACCTTTTTTTGTCCCCTAGCTCGAAGTGTATATGGAGATATTTCTCCTCCAGGTCACTGAAACAATCTCTACACCCTATCATGTGGAACAATGTGTTGGGGTTCCCATGTTTTGGCCAGATTGGCAAGAACAAAAGATGAGACAACATCAGAACCACTTTTGGGCCCAAGGATTTAGCCCTCCTGGACCCGGAGAGGGATCTCTCCAATAAAGCAAAGAATGATGTATCTTTGAGAGCTCAAAACGAGATGTTAGGCTAGTTATGAAGCACAGAGGGGGGTTTTTAAAATGGTTTGGTTGGAGGGTTGCTGGGTTGGTTAGGGATCATGGACTGGGAAAGCAATGGGAGAAAAGGGACAGAGCAGCAGGATGTTTCAGCAAAGGGGATAGGCTAAGAAAGTGCCATCCATTGGGCTATGGAGTCATGAAAGGAAATTACTTACATCCACTAGCCAAGGCTTTCAAAGGGCAAGTCATCTACACTAAAGGATCTTTTAGATAGATGATGGGGTGGAACATAAAGGAAGGAAGGTGAAAGAAGGAAATACAACCAAATTTCTGTCTATAGATCAGGTCAGAGGTCATTTAACTCCAGACCTTCTTGGACATACTCAAAGGCAGCCCTCAAAGAGGGACAAAGGGGTTGCTTATAGATCGGACCAGAGGTCATTTAACTCTAGGTCTGCTTTAGCAACTCCAAGGGAAAAACAGAGACAAGTTAAATAGAAGGGATCTTAAAAGGGCCAGCCGGTCGCGCAAGGATCCTAGTGGACAGGGCTAACACTTATCCCCAGTGTTCCCAAACCTTCCAGCTTAAACCCAGCAAGCACATCTAAGAATTGATTCAACCAATTCATACATCAGCCAACAGGAAATAACATCCGCTGCGCTGGTTAAATCAACTGAAACCAACTCTTAGATAGCACATAGAGTAGAAAACATAAAGGTAGGGAGAGCAGACAGCACATGGAACCTAGCAAGGGTGAATCCTATACCATTATTCTGATGCCTACCAGAAGAACGTGAAACAACATGTAAATGAAATAAACAGAGTTAAGAAGAACATCACCAATAGTAATAGACCAGGATCCTGTGAAATGTGCTTTGATTAATAGATGCAAAACCAGTCATGTACAATAAGCTGATAGGTATTGAGTCCAGGACTTCTCCTCTGACCTTTTACATACAACTTTCTGCTATTCCATCCACATTGTCTGCAGTCAAATGAATCCTCTAATAGAAAATGCCAGCCAGACAACAACCTTTTCATTTGGCTCTGGGGATTACATATAGGAGAAGGAAAGAAGAGCGAGAGTAGATAGACAATTAAATGAGACTCATTTAAGGCAATGAAATGTAGGAGTGTTCACACCATGTGCCTGTATGGGAAGGTACCAAATATTTTGTGTACTCACATGTAATTGGAAGGCCTCTTAATGGTGAAATTGACCTCGGATATTTCTTTGGAGTCCTTTCTGGAGCTTGGAGCTCTGTGCTGCCACTCTAAAATAAATGAACTGGTGAAAGATCTGCACGGTTTCTCCATTCCTCCATCACTGCGGCTCAGAAAGTCTTTAATGAAACTCCTGTCTATGTATTTAATTGCTTATGGGCTCGAGGAGGTATGGAGAACCCTGTAGGGACGGTGTACCTGTAGGAGGAACGTACTCTGCTGTTAGGTCGCGCAGTTATGGCATTGTTGGCGCGCCTACTAGTCTTCAAACAGCACCTTAATCCTTTGAATTGCGGGATAAAACATTAATTACATCAACAGAAAACATTAACCCCCTTTGAATCTCTCTGCTTGTCCATTGACGAGTACTGGAGTGGCCCCTCTGTGTTATCTGTATTATGGAATGAACTTGTTACAAGCCCAGACAGTGGTGGCAGAAGAAATGTTGTGGAGGCGGCGGAAGGGTGGAGAAACAATGAAAGAACACAGAGTGGCGGAGAAATGATTAACGACGTAAAAGCCCAACAATTAGCTTTGGGTGAATTACACAAAAAACAATGGATGGATGAATGGAGTGGGACCCAGCAGAGGCGGAGGGCGATTGAACGTGATCCGTCAGACCCGGGAGGAGACGAAAAGCGGAGATGAAATCGGGCAATCGCAATCGGAGGTCGGAGCGAAAGGCAATCGCAACGCACATTCAAAAAGTTCCAATTGCAATTAGAGGGGTGAAACCGAAGGACTTGTGATCAGCGATCGGGCGGAGGGTGCGATTGGCGCAGGACCGTTGATCTGCGGGAAGAATGGACGGTCAGGATTGAATCGGAGCATCGGGAGAAGGACTTGCGATTGACGATCGGGAGGGGAAAACCAATTGAGCGCTGGCCGTCAGATCATGGGAAGGATGAACGGCTATGATTAAATCAGAGCATCGCAATCGGAGGTCGGAGCAGAAGGCTTTCGATTGCGATCGGAGAGGGGTTTGCGATTGGGTGCTGGCCGTCCGATCGGCTGGGAGATGGACGGCTACGATTAAATTGGGAGGAGTGGATCGGAGGACTGTAATCGAGGCGGCACTGCTGCGACTTGCGATTGCGATCGAACAGGGGTTTGCAATTGGCGCTCTGCCGACAGATCTCGTGATAGATCAACGGCCCAAAACTCATCGCGAGACTTATGTGTTTAAACAATCGCATCAGGGGTTTTTTACGTTACAAAGGAAATACACCCGCCCGACAGTTCCGATTGCGATGAGCGCTCGGGACTTAAGCGCTTGGTCCCACCGCCGGGGCACATGTGGGGAAGTGGTTAAGGGGCTGGCGGAAAGGGGCTAGGCCTTATAATAAGGTCTGGAAGTAGGTTTTAACCCCTTTAAATGGAATTTGAGGGCTGGGGAAGGGTAACGATAGAGGAATAAAAGGGGAAAAAGGGAAAACAAAGGGTAAGGGAAGGACTCAAGGGGATTTTGGGGGGATTTGAGGGGTAAATGGGGAAATAGAAGGGGAGACAAAGGGGGGACAAAAAGAGGCTAAATGAGGGTAAAATAAAAGGGGAAAGGAGGCCTTTGGGCATTTCTTCACAAACAGAGAGGCTTTAAAGGGGAACCAATAGAGGGGATTTCATCAAAGGATAAAAGACACATAGAGGCTTCAAGGAGACTGTGTTTTCAGAGGAAATGCATACCTTGAAGGCTCAAAAACAATCTTAGCCCCCTGTTTTGCTTGTCAAAAATTTATAGGGGGGCTAACACAATGCACCTGAGTCCAAGTACCACATGCTACCCATGATTGTGTTGGCCATGCATGCGATAAGGGTAAATTCAAGCTCAAACTATGAAACCAAGGATTCATTTGATTCTCCTCTTGAGGTCTTATTACTTGCCTTTTTGTGTGGAAACTTTGTGGTAAGTGTCTGTATGAAAATGGAAGCATTTAATTTTTGACAAATATTTCTTCTTGCCCCCTTGGCTAGATTGTGGTTTGGTTTGATATTTCTTCCATTTTCCCTTCTTTCCCTTTCCAACCAATGAAAATTTTTCTTCATCCTCACCCTTGGATGAGGTACCATATCTGGTATTTTTCCTTATTTCCTCCTGTACCAAATCATACCATAAGCATTCCCAATTCGGTAGTTTCTCCCTCCCGTTCACTGAATCTTGATATCTATGCTATCTCTTAGGAAGGCTCAGAAGGGATAGGCTTACCAAGTCATCCTCTAAAATAGTAACACCAACTCTTGCAAGCTCATCATGAACTTGTGTGAACCTGCTCAAATACTACGGGATAATATCATTCTTCTTCATCTTCATATTTCAAAGTTTATCCTTGGGCGCCAGCTTCCTGTGGTCACTACTATTCTAAAACAGATCTATCAATTTCTGCCACATTGTATAAGGAGTTTCTTTCCTATGGGTATTTGTGACAATGTGTTCCCATACTCCCTTCAATATTATTCTCCTTGCCTTGGCTACATGTTTCTTACATTGTGAAAGGTTTTGTGCATATGATTCCACTGTTTTTACAACATCTCTCTTGATATATTCTAGCAATCCATTGTCATCAAATACCGCCTCCATACAATCCTTCCATACGATGAAATTATATATTCCTTCCAAGGCATACTCTAGCATTAGCTCATTGAAGGTTGTCTTCCCAACTCTGAAGAGATCATGCTACATTGAACTGAAAATTCGAACCTCGTGAGAAAAAACTTCAAAATTCATGCTCTAATATGAATTCTTCTCTGATACCATGTAGAAATTATGATGTATATTTTCAATAATCAAAATCACAAGACACAAACCTACTCTATTTCTCTGTAGAAATTAATTCGCAATTTAGAGAAAAAAAATCAAACATGCAATAGTAAATAACACACAAGCACATAATAGTTTTCCCAGGGAAAATAATTTTCTAAAAACCCCAATACATGCTTGCATTAATCTGATGAATAGAGATGTATTACAATTGTTTTGTTCAATTGAGCACAACCTGCAAGTGAATAAGCTATCTCTTTTCTCACTGAGAAGCTCTAACCCAGAATTCTCCAACTTCTACCTCTTCTTGAGCCCCCATTTCATTGTGCAATTCCTTGAGAAATTAGGCCCCTATTATTTAGGAATTTCTCCAAAATGGATTGAGCAATTCCCAATGTTGATCATCAGACTACATGCAAAACATGTACACTCAAGACTAGTCTACAGCTGATGTTACACTGACTTGGAATCTCCACCACAACTGTGGAACTCAAATAATTTTCATGCACTATCTATTTTGGGTTGATTGATCAGTTAACTAGATGATCACTCAATTTGAATGAATTCCCATTGCACAACTGACCTTCCACTAGTTCCTCCAATAGTTTGAACTAATTTAACTAAAAACAACTTGAGATAACTAACTTTAATTGCTATAAATTAGAAATCACACATGCTTAACTAAACTCTAACTCCTCAAACTTGAATTTACTGAGTAAACTGGGTGACACATGCTGTGTCACACAATTTAACTGCATCCAAGTTGTCTACTAAGGTGGAAATTCATTTTTTTCTCAATTTAATCAAGGAAAAATCAAATTGAAAATTTCTTGTTGCATTTTTAACAACCCTTCAAGTGAATCTAATCCATGTTCCTGATAACAGTAAGGATTTCCAACACAACAATGTGCTAATAACAACAACCAATGGATAGAAGTAGCGCTACAAATAAATGAAACAGTAAAAAAACACAGATTAGAGCACAGTCGATGAAGAACGCGAAAAGTACTCCAACTATGTTACTTCCTATCCACGTTCATTGAAAGTTCCTCAATCTCTCCTCTCACCAAGAACACCTATGTTTCGGGCTCCATCACCCTAAATCTCATTAGCTGTTATCGACCTCCATCGCTCCTCTTTGTGAAGAACCCATCAATATTTTAAAGGCAGACCCCTAATCCTTTACCTTTACATTTTTTACTAGTGCCTCGTATTGAAAATTTTCAGATGAAATAAAATTTTAAGACAAAATATTTCTTTTGTATTGAAAATTGTCTTAAAATCCCCCTCCGTGTGGTATTGTTTAATGAAATGACAGACAAGTTGTCTTTAATTGTATCAACAAAGATCAAAGGGACATAAGAGGGATTGATGTTTGGGAAATATTGCCAAGAAAAGTTGTCGTGTTCTTCAGAGTTAGCTACCCCTACAAAACAAGGAGCCCAAGAAATTATTGTCTTTATATGAGATAACGTAAATGGTAAGTGAAATAATAACCTCGGCACAGGCACGAGACCATAGTAGGCTACAATCTAGCGGGCTTGGGGCAAACTGTCAGAGTCAATTTTGTAGTTGTTAGATAATATTGTCTTAAATTGATATGGTTTTTGTCTTAGTTGTTAATTGTATTAAATTCGTTTTGTCTTAATTGCCATTGTCTTAAGTGGTCATTGTCTTAAATATAATGTTTTCTCTTAAAATATTTTTGTCTCAAAGTGTTTTTTTCCTAAATATTAAGGTTTGTCTTAAAATATTTTTTCTCAAAATATTTTTGTCTTAAATATAAAGTTTTGTCTTAAAATATTTTTGTCTCAAACTGTTTTTTGTCTTAAATATAAAGTTTTATCTTAAATTATTTTTGTCTCAAACTGTTTTTGTCTTAAATATAAAGTTTTCTCTTTAATTATTTTTGTCTCAAACTTTTTTTGTCTTAAATTTTATATTTAAGAAAATTCAGTTGATATTAAATTTTAATGTAAAATAACTAAGATAAAAAGTGACATTTTAAGACAAAATATTTCTTTTGTCTTAAAAGTGCCCTTCATGTAGTAGTGATTGTACAGTAAGTGATTCAGTATCCTTGTAAACTTTGTAATATTTATTTACATGGTCTGTAATATATTTTTTTGTTTAAAGTCAACTCTCCTTCAAATAGGAGATAGTTAATATTTGAAACATGCTTGGAATTTTCTCACGAGCTTATTGCTATACTCTAATTAATGAATAAATCCATCACCACATGAAATGAAATTCCAATTTCAAATGGGACGTAAGACATTAATCTACTTGTACCTCATTATATGCAAAAATACATATCAATGCCCTCAACATTTCAAAAATGATGATTTTGTCTTTCTGGTGATGCTTTTATTCTTACTGCCATACCTGGCAGGGTAGTCGTGTACTAATTGTCTTTAATAATTCTATCACTTTCCTTTCAACCCATTAGGTAAAATTAGCCAGAAATCTCTTTTCCTAGGCCAATAATATCCAGTCAAACAATCTTTGAACTTTACCAACCCAATGGAAAAAGATTTAAAAATCAGGGAAGAAGCAAAATTGAACCATGTTTTTTTACCATATTCATACCATATTTCAGCTCCTTCACTTCACTTTGAATAGAACATTAACAATCATATGTCTTCCTTCCATCTGAATGCAATCCATTCTATTCTACTTCTGCAAGAGAGAAGTGGGTGAAACAAAGCTCTTCCTCCTCGCTAGCTTATCAAACCCAAACGAGTAGACAGGCTGACCAAACAAGTAGACAGGTTATTACCATGAGAGAAAAAAATTGCAATCCACTAGCACTTGTTCATCCAAGCTCTGGTTTGCTGACCCAAGTTGCACACATGCATGATGGACGCTCAAGCGTGTTCTCAAGGATGTTTCCAGAATTTTCATGTAATTAGGTGTTGACAATAATATAAGCATGGTGCTTGAATGGACCCTCTTATAAGTATAAATATAACAACATTTATTAAATAATTTAAAACCTAAATAATATAAAATCCAGCATAAATTAAAACACTTTGATTAATCGAACATATATTTTTTTCATGAACAACCCAATTTTAAATTAAAACATCAAAACCATGTCGTTTAAATGCCATGTTTTGACCTTGGATAGAGTAGTGGATTCCTTTTCTTATATTTTCAGTAAACATAATAATTTTTTTTATTAAAAATGGAAATGCTTATGTTAGTAAAATAACACTTTTCTTATGATTTTATGCTTAGCATTAGATTACATGTTTTTGGTTGCATAAAAGTAACCAATAACCTAAATCCGTATTAACTTCGGATCTACAAAGCACCCAGAGGGATAAAATCTCTTTTGAATCTAAAATAGGTTTGTATCTCAGGAGATTTCCACTAGCTTAGATCCATATTAACTCTGGATATACCAAGCATAGAGAGGGATAAAATATCTTTTAACTCTAAAATAGGTTTTACCTCAAGATATTTGATCCCTCTTGGTGCTTGGTAAATCCGAAGTTAAGATGGATCTAGGCTATTTTAATTATTAATTATTAATTTTATTTTATTTTTCTGTTTTTTTACCGATTCAAAATGTTAAATAGGACATTACAACATATCTACCATAATACCATATTCGACTAGAGAGCGCCTCTCAATAACCAATATCTATAAAATAAACACAAATAAAACCATCACAATCAATGTAATCATTGATTAAAAAATTATAAGATAAATGTTATTCCATCTTAATTAAGATAATTTAATGCTTCCAAAAACATAAAAACTAAATAACAAACCCAACTTTCAAATTTAATGATCAAATATCAAAGTCCTCTTGAATCTCTTATCAACTAAAATAAAAATCCACACATATATTTCCAAGTTCTCTTATCAACTAAAATACAAATATATACATCTTTCCAGACTTGGGAAAACTCAATGAGGTCATTACACTTCCCTTGTGACTTAGAGAAATGTTTTTTCATCCAATTTTCTTTTAGGTAATTCGCTCCCTTAAAAGGCCAATAATATGGCTTGATTTATTTTTAGAAGTTACAAATTTGAAGGTCCCATTTGCTTAACTGGAAAGTGAAGTATTTTTTTCTTCTTTCTTCAAGATACAACACCTCGAAAATTTCTATTGGAAAGGCCTCAAATCCTAACTAACATTCAAAAGGAATGCACCTCGAAGGTTATCCCTAGATCATAATTTTTGGAGTAATAAATTTATTCAATAATGAGAATTATTATTTTCTTTCGTTCATATGTTCTTTGAAGACTTAATTTAGTCTACAATATAAACAAAGTTCTTTCTTCTTTCATTTAGATCTATAATTTTATTAGGAATTATTGTCCTTGAATCACATGTCAAGGACTCATTGTCATGGCCAATGCAAGCCCCAAATCTCATTCTTGAGACCCACTAGGAGTATCCTGTTACCACTTAGCATCCATGGATGTCCAAGAAGCTAATAAACATGATTCATTTAGGCTTCCAACAATAAAATATCTTTCAAGTGGCTTATTAGGGTGAGAACATAAAAGATAAAAAAAGGTTAGAAATTTCTATGATCCTATTACTCACTAAATCCATTAAATAGAAGCATATAGTCATAGATATACATGACAAGGATTTATTTAAATTTCAACATGAAACTATAAATATTTTTACCTAGAATCATCATTTGCATGGCATTAAACAAGATTTACAATATAATACAATTCACTAAGAGCACCTATTTGATTTAATGCAGAAGTTGCATGCAACTAATGAAGGGTTAGACATTTTCTACCCAACCATAAGTTCAACAGTACTTGGATTCCTCTTGTAGCTAGCCACATCCTTGCTATACCATGAAGCCATTAGGGGAACTCACTCTCAATGAATAAAAGGTGGAAGTATGAAGGTCATTATCCTTCATTAATATAAAAAAGTCAGCAAGAATTCCCTTTTAGCCCCATGATTTGGATTTATGCACGAACGCAATAATACACAAAAATAAATATAAACACAGAGATGCAGCAGAAATAGTCTTTCATTTCATTAATATCAAATAAAAGAAATATACTTAGAGACGTAATGGAAATAAACTATCTAGGGCACTGGTAGCGTATCTCTGAGAAGATATGTGGCGGCTACATGCCTCTAAACTATGTTACAATGAGGCTCGAAGGCCTATTTATTGTTGAGAAACAATGAAAAACCCTAAACATCCAAAAACCCAACCGTAGGAGATGAAGTGCCAAAATTGTGGGCCCCGTTTGGGTAAATTGGTGTTTCAACTTCCCGAAGACGTAACTTTGGCATACGATCTCTGTTTGATGCGAATCATACCTCGTTATAAATATCTATCCGAGGAGTACAAATTTTGGTGTGAGAAACATTGGTCCCTCGACCCATGTTTCTCCTAGTTTTCCCAAAAAAACGTCGTTTAGTGCCTCAAAACGGCTCTGGAAGTTCAGGACCCGAAAAACTGCTAAAAATAATCAGTTGTGTCGAAACTGAAAAACTGAAATAACCGATGGTGGGGGTTCAAATGGATTAGGTGGGTGGCCACCAATATCCACGTGGCTCATTAGGGCCTCTAAACGGCTCCGAAAGTTCAGGAACCGACAACCTACTAAAAATAGTAAGCTGCACTGAAAGTGAAAAACTGAAAGAACTAATGGTGCGAGTCCAAATGGAATAGGTGGGTGGCCACCAATATCCATCTAGGTCATTCCTCCCTCCTTAGGAAGAAATGGTCCCCATTGTGTTAAGTTCCTCCATGAGAGGCAAATTCTGCTGAAATTGGTATTGGATTTTTCCACGATGTTGTGGACCTGCTGGCGAACGTGCTAGATGCGTTCAATAAATTTGGTTTCCTCAGAAAGTACATGTGTGGATTATATCAGGCAGCGGTGCACTGGGAGTCAGATCAATGGAGTGCTTGTCTGGACTGTTGAGAATGCAGCAAGATGATGGAGCTTAGTGAAATGAAGTCGCCTTCACTAAGTGGGCCCGCAGGCAAATTCTGGCGCAAAGTCTATTTTTAGACTATGTCTATTTTTAGACATACGGAGCATAATTTGGGAATTCTACTTGGAGATTCTTAAAGTATGCGACATGTCGGTAAAAATAGATGAGACCCTTATTTTTAGGACCCAGGCTATTTTTAGATTGATCTCCTAAAAATATGGAAGTCAAATATTATTTACCCTTAATAATATTTTGACTATAAACAGCAGTTTACTCTCTTGGCGCACTTCAGTTTGAGTCATGGAGGTGACTCATGCAACTGACACAAGGAATCACGTGGTTCCTAGGGTTTGATAGCATCTTGCATGGTTGGCTTCAGTTAGACTTCAGTGGCAGGAGTTTTGGAGGAGTTAACGGGACAAGTAGTGGAGTTGTGTTCTGTTTGTTTTAGTTGAACTAGTTGGGATTAGTTAACTAACTAATCAACTAGATAAGAGTGGAGTAAATTAAATAATATTTAATTTACTAAATATTAACTCATTAGTCAACTCAAGAACACTTCAGTTCACTACAGTGCATGATCAGTTCAGTGGAGACCAGTGGAGGAGGTAGATGAAAGGGTGAGTAAAGCTATCAGTTGGAGATTTGTTTTGCATGAGATTTGCATTACACTTGGAGGAATTTTCCATGACAATTGCGCAGTCAAGGCAAGGGGATTCGAACCTTGAACCTCTTCATATACAGACCATGATTGCGCAATAGAGGCAAGGCAGTCAGCAGTGAGTTTTGAACCCGAGACTTGTTCAAAACTGAGTTAGATTGTGTGTGACTTTATGAGAAAGTACCGAGTACTTGTGAGGAGTATTGTACTTGTTTGGTTACATGATTTCTCCATTATAATATACACAATAGCTGCGGGGTTTTCAGCTATAGGCTTTCCCCATACATACTGAGTTAATGTGTGATTGATTTGATGTGAGATTGCTTCTGTTATTTTCCGCATGTGACAATTAATTGTGGAAGAAGGTTATGTGTTATGCATGCAATTCGAAATTGATGTATGATCGGGTTAATCTTCATTGAATAAGTGATTTATTCAGCTAATTTCTACATGGACAGTGCAGAGGAACCTCTGTGGGTGAGGAGAAAATGTCTTCGTATTCTTTCATGCCTTTGTCTATCTATTGTTGTTGTGCAGAGGAGCCCTATTTTGAGGTTCTGGCCACAACCTTCTTCTTTTCGTGTGTTCAAATGGTAATGCAAATAAATTTCCTTATTTGGGAAACAATATTACTGCGTTGTTTTGTAGTAGTCAAAGAGATCGCAGGAGGCAGTGCTACCTCTGGTATCCTATACAAGTTATTTCCCAAAGTAACAATGACAGCACGAGGCCTAGATTCATACAAAGTGTGTCACCTCCACAAGTATGGTTGGCCCAATAATACATCAGCTACATCAATAGGAGAAACATCACACAATACCTCATTCGTGAATGGCTTGATGCTATACAGAAGGCAGCACTACTGGTGAACGCGACGATCTTTCCTTAGGTGAAGCCACCCTATGGTATATGGCTATGGGTGTGCTATGGTCGATAGGCTAAGCCACTTCACAACCTCTGCTGAAATTAGGTTCTTATGGCTTCCGCTATCTACAATAAATTGCAGTGAAGAACCCTTCACCCACATCTGCGAATGGAAGAGGCGCTCCCCCTCCTCTGGATCCTCGAGGTCCTCCCTCTCAAGCTTGGTGGTGGAAAAAATGGCACTGGGGTCCACATCAATGATCTGCTTCCCTTTGACATCTCCCTTGTCTAGTTCTGGCTCAAGATCAAAATATGCATCTGATTCAATTCAGCCACCAGTGACTGTTTGGCCCGACACTCATTTGTGCTGAGTGGGGTTGTTATGAAATTCACACCACTTTCCCATGTCCTTATTTGGATTTGTGGTGGTGTTCTAAGTCACCCTTCTTTGGCTTTGCCCCATGTTCTATGTTTCGGGGGCACCTTTCTCTAGCTTAGTAGTTGCGGATCCAAAGTCTCACTTCTTCTGCTTAAATTTTTGCTCGATCTTTGTGGCATATCGATATTCCATGCCAAGCGAGGTAATGTCTAGGAACTCCATTTCCTCCTAAATGTGTCTGTGCAAAAATTTGCAGTACGTGAGCACAAAATGTCTCTCTAAATCTTCAATACCCAACTTTGTGCGCAGGGCATGGAACAAATTCGTCAGCTCATACACATCTTAATCCCTTTACTGTCGCAACGTGGTCCATTAGATGTACTTGTCCTCATAGCTCCCCACGGGGTAATATTGTTCCTTGATGCCATCTCGGAATGAGTTCCAAGTGGGTGCAGTCGAGAAAAGAGAGGGTTCCCCCTTGTCCTTTTGCTCAAAGTAGGGTTCCCACCAGTCTTTGACATGGGGGGTGGCTATGAGGAGTGCAAAAATAATCTTTTCTCAGTCGGAGAAATCATGGACTGAGAAATACCCTTCTAGAAAATTCAACCAATTATCTACGATGTCTGCATCTTTTTGGCCTTCAAATACAGGAATGTAAAAGTTTACCTATACCTTGAAGGGAGTGGCGCCTCCAGAGTGGTTGTTGGATGCAGATGCACCGTAGGTGGGCAGTTGTTGAAGGATTTGAGAAAATTTCTCCATCATCGCGCTCCTTTGTTTCTCAATGGCATCCTCGAGAAATATTTTGATAGGATATCCTGCTCCCTCATCTTTCTTTTCTTTCGCCATGAGAGGTTGTTGGGGTTTACGAGGTTGATCTTGCAACGGTTCAACTAGATCGAGCCCTAACTCCTTATACCCTGACTGCGTTGGGGACGTGAAAAGAAAAGCATAGAAAGAGCAGACCGCTCTGATACCACTAATCTGGATTTATGCAGGAACACAATAATAAAAAGAAATAAATATAAACACAGAGATGCAGTGGAAATAATCTTTCATTTCATTAATATCAAATAAGTGAAATATGCTTACAAGCATAATGGAAATAAACTAGCTAAGGCGATGATAGCATATCTCTGAGAAGAGATGTGGCGGCTACATGCCTCCGAACTATGTTACAATGAGGCTCGAAGGCCTATTTATTGTTAAGAAACAATGCAAAACCCTAAACATCCAAAAACCTAACCGTAGGAGATGAAGCACAAAAACTATGGGCTCCGTTTGGGTAAATTGGTGTTTCAACTTCCCAGGGACGTAACTTTGGCATACGATCTCCTTTTGATGCACATCATACCTCGTTAGAAATATCTATCCGTGGATTACAACTTTTGGTGTGAGCAACATCAATCCATGGACCCATTTTGCTCCTTGTTTTCCCAAAAAACATCGTTTAGGGCCTCAAAACGGCTCTGGCAGTTTAGGACCTGAAAAACTACTAAAAATAATAAGTTGTGTCAAAACTGAAAAACTAAAAGAACCAATGGTGGGGGTTCAAATGGAATAGGTGGGTGGTCACCAATATCCATGTGGCTCATTAGGGCCTCTAAACGGCTCCGAGAGTTCAGGAACCGACAACCTACTAAAAATAGTAAGTTGCGTTAAAAGTGAAAAACTGAAAGAACTGATGGTGTGGGTCCAAATGGAATAGGTGGGTGGCCACCAATATCCCCCTAGATCATTCCTCCCTCCTTTGGAAGCAATGGTCCCATTGTGTCAAGTTCCTCCATGAGAGGCAAATTCTGCTGAACTTGGGATTAGATTTTTCCAGGATGTCGTGGACATGCTGGTGGACGTGCTGGCAGACGTGCTGGATGCGTTCAATAAATTTGATTTCCTTAGAAAGTACATGTGTGGATTCTGTCTATGTAATCACATGAGTTATGGAAATATCAGGCGACAGTGCGCCGGGGGTCAGATCAATGGAGTGCATGTTCAGACAATGCAGAGGAACCTCTGTGGGTGAGGAGAAAATGTCATAGTATTCCTCCACGCCTTTGTCTATCTGCTGCTGCTGTGCATAGGAGCCCTGTTTTGAGGTTGTGGCCACAATATTCTTCTTTCCTTGTGGTCGAATGGTAATGCAAATAAATTTCCTTGTTTGGGAAACAATATTACTGTGTTGTTTTGCAGTAGTCAAAGAGATGGCAGGAGGCGGTACTACCTCTGGTATCCTGTACAAGTTATTTCCCAAAGTAATAATGAAGGCACGAGGCCTAGATTCATACACAACATGTCACCTCCACAAGTATGGTTGGCCCAATAATACTTCAGCTACATCAATAGGAAAAACATCACACAATACCTCATCCGTGAATGACTTGAGGCTGTACAGAAGGCGGCACTACTGGCGAAGGCGGAGATCTCTCCCTAGGTGAAGCCACCTGATGGTATACGGTTGTGGGTGTGCTATGGTCGGTAGGCCGAGTCACTTCTTGACCTCTGCTAAAATTAGGTTATTTTGGCTTCCGCTATCGACAAGAAATTGCAGTGGAGAACCCTTCACCCACATTTGTGAATGGAAGAGGCACTCCCACTCCTCTGGATCCTAGGGGTCCTCCCTCTCGAGCTTGGTGGTGGGAACAATGGCACTGGGGTCTGCATCAATGATCTCCTTCCCTTTGTCATATCCCTTGTCTAGTTATGGCTTGGGATCATAATATGCATTTTATTCGGGTGCCTTCAATTCGACCACTAGCAACTGTTTGGCCTGACACTCGTTTGTGCTGTGAGTGGGGTTGTTATGAAATTCACACCACTTCCCCTTATCCTTCTTTGGATCTGTGGTGGTGTTCTGAGTCACCCTGCTTTGGATTTTCCCCATGTTCTGTTTTTCGGGGGCACGTTTCCCTGGCTACGGATTTGCGGATCCAAAGTCTCGCTTCTTCTGCTTAAATTTATGCTCGATCTTTGTGGCATATCGATATGTCATGCCAAGCAAGGTAATGTCAAGGAAATCCATTTCCTATTGAATGTGTCTGTACAGACAGTTGCAATACTTGAGCACCAAATTTCTCTCTGAATCTTTAATACCCAACTTTGTGAGCAGGGTATGGAACAAATTTGTCAGTTCGTGCACATCTTGATCCCTTTGTTGCCGCAGTGTGGTCCATTGGATGTACTTGTCCTCATAGCTCCCCACGGGGTAATATTGTTCCTTGATACCGTCTCGGAACGAGTTCCAAGTGGGTGTGGTCAAGAAAAGAGAGGGTTCCCCCTTTTCCTTTTGCTCAGAGTAGGTTTCCCACTAGTCTTTGACATGGGGGGCGGCTTTGAGGAGTGAAAAAATAATATTTTCTCGGTCAGAGAAATCATGGACCGAGAAATACCCTTTTACAAAATTCAACCATTTATCTACGACGTCTGCATCTATTCGGCCTTCAAATACAGGAATGTCAAATTTTACCTGTACCTTGAAGGGAGTGGTGCCTCAAGAGTGGTTGTTGAATCCAGATGCGCTGTAGGTGGGCAGTTGTTGAAGGAACTGAGCAAATTTATCCATCATCGTGTTCCTTTGTTTCTCGAGGGCCTCCTCGAGAAATATTTTGATAGGATCTCCTGCTCCCTCGTCTTTCTTTTCTTCCGCCATGGGAGGTCATCGGGGTTTACGAGGCTGATCTTGCAACGGTTTATATAACCAGATCGAACCCTAACTCCTTATACCCTTACTGCGTTGGGGACATGCAAAGAAAAACAGAGAAAGAGAAGACCACTCTAATACCATTGATCCGGATTTATGCAGGAACGCGATAATACATAGAAATAAATATAAACACATAGATGCAACGGAAATAGTCTGTTATTTCATTAATATCAAATAACAGAAATATGCTTATAGATATAATGGAAATAAACTAGCTAGGGTGTTGGTAGCATATCTCTGAGAAGAGATGTGGCGGCTACATGCCTTTGAACTGTGTTACAATGAGGCTCGAAGGCTTGGTTATTGTTTAGAAATAATGCAAAACTCTAAACATCCAAAAACCTAACCGTAGGAGATGAAGCGCTAAAACTATGGGCCCCGTTTAGGTAAATTGGTGTTTCAACTTCTTGTGGATGTAATTTTGGCATACGATCTTCGTTTGATGCGCACATACCTCGTTAGAAAGATCTATTCGAGTAGTACAACTTTCGGTGTGAGAAAAATGAGTCCATGTACCCACGTTACTCCTGGTTTTCCCAAAAAACGTCGTTTAGAGCCTCAAAATGGCTCCAGAAGTTCAGGACCCGAACAATTGCTAAAAATAGTAAGTTGTGCCAAAACTGAAAAACTGAAATAATCGATGGTGGGGGTTCAAATGGAATAGGTGGGTGGCCACGAATATCCATGTGGCTCATTAGGGCCTCCAAACAGCTCCGAAAGTTCAGGAACCGACAACCTGCTAAAAATAGTAAGTTGCAATGAAAGTGAAAAACTGTAAGAACTGATGGTGCAGGTCTAAATGGAATAGGTGGGTGGCCACCAATATCCACCCGAATCACCCCACTTACCCAAGAGCCTTCTCAACTGATGGCTAGTTTCTCAACTATTTTACACTTCACAAGGAGTTCCTTGTCTCCCTTCTCATTGCCTCTGTGCCTTTCCCAACAAGAATCCAAAAACGTAGGTATGCATTGCAACTCATTTTTAGGATAGTAATTATGCTCAATTTTTTGAACTAGAAGACAAATTAGATAATACTTTATAGTTTTGATATCAATTAGCAAAAATTTTCACCCCATTTTTCACCCATATTTTTTCCCTAGGCCCATTAGTGAACATCCCTTGCTTTCTACACATGATTTCTCTTCATCTTTTTGTTTTATTTCATGATATTTTGTGAATCATATCTAAAAATTCAAGGGTCAATATCGAAAAAATCCAAATAGGTACTTTCCCCATACATTTCGATGAGTTTTTTACAAAACCCAATGACTCTCATAATTGTAGAGAGTTGGTAGCTCAAATACCAATTTCCATCCAATTGGTTTCTTAGAAATTAGGTGTTTAAAATTTTACACAACAAGAGAATTATGGAAAGGATTATTTTAGCAAAGACAATCCTACCATTCCCCCTTACTATCCTCCACTTATGACTTATGACTCATGTTTCATATAGTTTGTCATCCATTTTATTAAATATTTGGGATTTTGTTAAAAATCAAATACAACACATATTGTTGTTGCTTGAACCAGCTCAACATTTTCATTTCTATATAGGTAACATTTATTTCATTATTTACAACATGAACAAGGGATTGAAATGGAGGTGGTGCATTTTTGTCATTAATATTTTCAAGTGGTGAAATTAATATTTCATTATTATTTCTTTGAAAATAAAAAGTATTAAAACATATCTTAATTAATTATATTTCAAAAAAATTATAATATATATGCAAAAAAAAAAAAAATTAAGTCATTATAACAATATACTAAATATAAGCTCAAAAAATCACACTGAGAATTGACCATGAATAGAGAGGACAAGGTTGGAATTCGTATTCCTCATTACCTATCAAACAATTTCTTTTTGCTTTTTGGGCCTTTAGGCTTCCTGTCAAAAAACCTTATGTTTAAAATTTTTCCCTTCACCAATAAAAGTTTAAGTAAAAAAGTACCCTTCAATAACACAATTATGTTAAATTTTTTCACATATTTATCATAAGAAAAAAAAAAAAAAAACAACATGACCATAACACGATTTATTGAATCATGAAGTCCATTCCACTGACATGTTGATGGGATGATTTTACTCACTTATTGATGGGATCCACAACTGCCAAACCAACCACATTCCACTTATTTCTTCTCCAAAACATAGGATACAAAAAATATGGGAAAATCTAAAAATATATTTTACTCGGCCATTATTGCAATCAATCTTCTCCTATTTTAGTATTCTCAATTTGGAATTTTATCGGAGCATTTAAATGTTGCAATTTCAGTAAAAACAAATTGATAGTTTTACCAATGGCAACAAGAAATTTACCCAAGAAGAAATTTCCATTCCAAGGACATTGGAGTTGACTGGAGGATATTTTCTAGACTCCATCTCTTCTCCACCATCATGATCACATGGAATCGATGTAGGGCCCAAGTTTATAATAAAACCAACATAATGTATTAAAAATGCTTTAATATTTCATAAAGTTTTCACATGGGAGTGTTGGTCGATAACCTATTATCAATATTAGAAATCTTAAAATTGGACAAAGCATTAATACTATGAAAAAATTACTACATCTAACATTCATGACCAACTTAGCTATAATCAACCTTATTCATTTTCCTTCCCATTAGCAAGTGGTCAATCATACATAAACAAATACCATTTTAAGCCTACTTTTCACAACTGTCCTCAAAATTTTAAAAATATTTGATAGCCAAATGTTAGATCTTGCATATGTTTTCTTCAGTTATGGTGGTGATTTCAAATAAATTTTGGAGGCATTTTCAATTGTAGGAATTTTGGCTTTGTTGCCAAGTGAACAAATAGTGTGTAATATTCCCAAATGGGAAAACTCAGCAATACATGCAGTAAAAAAACATTTTTCAGAAGTGTATGCGATAATATTTAAATGCAGCCCATGTATCCACTCATTCATACATTATAACAACCATATACAAAAGGAGAGCTGAAACAAATCATGGTAGCTTAGTTAAACAAGCCTCCCAAACCATTATTGCTAAAAAATCATGCAAAAAGAGGGGTTGCAACCATGAATAAAACTGGAAATACCCTGACATCATTATTTTATTACTCCTGCAACATCAGTAAGTTTTACATCAGATATAGAGCTGCTATGTGCATAAAAATTCAGATCTATATCAGATCCATGCACTATACAGGCTCCTCTAATGAACCCCCTTGGGGTTTTCAGCAAAACACCATGTACAAAGTGTAGATCTGAGATATAAGACTGCAGATCTATTGAAAATTACAGATTTGGATAGTGGATTTGATCTGATATGAGTAATAAAAGTAACTCCTCCAACAGATCTCCAAAGTGAAGGGCAAATCCCCAACACTCAGAAAATCAACTCTCCAAATGGTGCACTAAACCACCCTGCAACTGCTCCTTCAGAAATTACGTAGATCTGGATTAAGACTGCATTGTAGGGGACACAATGTGATTGGCTTGTAGCCAAGATATGAAAATGAAGCTCAATACTTTCAATATTGTCCCTCCAATGGATTAGAACCCTCCTCCACTAAAAAGAAGCACTGAAATGGACTCGATCTAAAGATCTAGTTTCCACTTGTTGCAACTTAATGAAACAGAAAAACCCTCAACATGATCTGCATTGTCAAAGGAATATGAAGCTTGGCCTTCAGCCAAATAGTGGAAAATATGGTGCAAGACTCCTCCAATAGCTACTCAATGGAAGAGATGGGATTCCCGATCAAGAACACCCTATGCCAAACAACATACAATCTCAACTAAACAGCAAGAGAAATTTATATGTCTAAACAAACCATATATTCAGAAAATTATAATCATAAGCTAACCCCATATGGCTTCCATCCTCTTCCTTATAAACAATGTGAGCCTTCTCACCGTGGGTCCCACTCATTAGGGTTTCCATCTTCATGCAATAAATCTCCCTCCAAAACTGCGTTGTCCCATCATCAATGCCACTCCTCCATAACAACGTTGTGGATTTGGTCAACCTTGACTGGATCTTCATGAAATGTATTCTTCCACACTTAAGGTGGATTTTTTTTTTCCTCGAGAAAAAACCGTAATTTTATTACTGCAGGTGAGTATAAAATTACAATGAGAGTCACAGGGATGTGTGAACAAAGATAAACAAACTCTAATCGTTTGTAGTCCCAAATCAGTTACAATGGAGATAATTAATCCTGTGCATAGCCAGAACCAGCAAAAAAACCCTGTTCCATTTTGAAGACATGCTGATCAAAATAAATAAACAGAACACTGCTTTCCAAGAGCAGTCCAGCAAGAATCGATCTGAAAAGAAACTGCCACAGAACCCAATGTTCTTCACGGATTAAAAAGCATAGCCCAAACAGTCAAAAGACCCGATGGATGAACCAACAGAGAAATATAACACAACATATAGCCCATACAGTCATATCACCCGATGGATGCACCAACAGAGAAATATAACGCATCATACAAGCAGAGATTTAGTGCCCCCCAGGGAAAAATCAATGTAAATGTGAATCATTTACAAGTGAGTCCAGCTCGCTCAAACAACCCTTCAGGCAAGGAACCCAAGTGAAAAAACAAGTTTACGTAGCAACCATCACAAAAAGATGTAGAGTAAAAACTTCTCACCAAAGTAAGCAGCCCGTGACATTCAGATGTCATTCTTGAAAAATAAAATCCAGCCCACAGCAGACAGTCCATCTTAACATGATCACCAAAAGAATCGGGTGATAAATCTCAACCACCTTCACCAATCTGTTGTGAAATCACACCATGTGTATGAAATCTGTTGGCAATTCTTGTGAGACCAACATATAAACCTGTAGCCCCTTAATCAAATAAAGATGGATGGAAGTATTCAAAAATAACTCCATCCAAATGTTCTCTGATCCTCCAGATACCCTCGTCCTGCAAAATCCCCCTCTTTGAAGCTCGATCAACCTCGTCATTATTTTCTCGATAGATATGCTGACAGGAGTAAGAAACAAATGAGCGGAGTATCTCCCCAATAGAGTGACACAGATTTTGTAAATGATGAACTCTGCAAATCTGAATTCCTTTTATCCAATTTATCACATTCAAGGAATCCCCAAAAAAATTTAACTGCCTGCAACCTTTCTCCACAGCGAACAACAAAAGAATCTTGAGGCTGAGAAATTCAGAGTAATTATTTTTCCCTTCCCAAAGCCCAACAGAGATCTCAAACCAATGAGATTCTGAAAGAAACAACAGAGCTCCACCACCACAAACATTTTGCTGCATGGCTCCACCAAAAAAACCCCAAGGGTTCCTCCTATCAATATCCAACAGGAGGACCTCCCTCTGATTGGCAGCACGGATATGAGTAGGAAAAGCAGAGTGCAAACCAACAGTCATGGCACCCACAATCTTTGGAGTACTGATAGAACCATCAAAAAGTAGATAGTTACGAGCCAACCAACAACCCCAAATAACGAGGAGAGGTAGAGCTTTTAGGTTCTGCACAGCATTAAACACCCACCACGAGTCCCAAGCATGAGACACAGTAATGCCCTCCCATCTACACTGGATACCCAATAACCTGGAACACTCCAGCCAAACACCTTTAATGAAAGTACAGTTGAGGAAAATATGGTTAACTGATTCAACATCAGATTTGCACAAACAGCACCAGCCAAGGCCCTGAAAACATCTGTGTTGCAGCACATCCCAGGTAGGGACTTTATTTTCAAGGACACGCCACATAAAAAGGCGAGTCTTATGTGGAAAATTCAGTTTCCAGAGTTTCTTCCACCACCACCTCTCCTCACCCAAGACAACCCCAGCACTAAGTTTTGTGTAGCCAGCCCCGGGGAGAATAGGTCCCCGAAGGATCAAAATACCAAGCAATCTTATCCTCCCTATCCAAAAGCACAATATGAGCCTGTTTTAAAGCACGAATATATACAGCCAGTGCCCTCTCATCATGTTCATCCAGCCCCAAAGAAGAGGCTAATAACGAAGGCTGAATGCCCAACCTCCTTCGAACCGGATCAGCAAGTTGGGAGAGAAAAGTGATCCCCCGCTGCCTTAAGGCCTCAACCGTACGCCTGGGAAGGAGGTGTTGAAGAACACTTCCCATCCAAGGATCCTCACCAACCCGAAGCTTCCTGCCACTACCCATGTCCCAAGCCAGACTTGTTTCCATAATGTGAAAAGATTTAACCAGAGCCTTCCAAATCACCGAACCACCAGCAAAGGATTTTCTTGGAATCCTTATCCAATAAACAATAGAAAAAGGGGCAATATATTTCTGAGAGATCACCTGAGTCCAAAGACTATCCACACTGATGAGCCTCCACCCACCCTTAGCAGCAAGAGCCTGAGTAAAAAGAAAAATATTTTTCAGACCCCAACCTCCAAACCCTTTTGGGACAGCAATTTTCTCTCACCGAACCCAAGGGGTCACCAAAGATTCCTGTTTCCCACTCCAAAGGAATCTAAAGCAAGTCCTCCTGGCTGCCTCCAAAATACCCTTTGGAATCCAAGACAGGGACAGCCAATAAACCAGGACAACCTCCAAAACAGACTTAACTAAAGTCAACCGCCCAGCTCTAGACAGCCATTTATGAGACCAAACTTTTAAACGTTTTTCCAGCTTTTCCAACAACCATCTCCAATCATTTTTCCTATAATCATTGGGTTTTAAATGGAACCCCAAATAATTCAGTCCATCATCCAAACCAACAGAATTATAGGGAAAGATCCTCATGAACTCTCGCCTCTCCTCATCCCTCAGAAAATGTGTAGTGATGGATGACTTCCCAGCATTCACTTCCATTCCCGTAGCCTTGCCAAATATGTCCAGAATCTCACCAATAGAGATAGCATCACGCACCGACCCAGAACAGAAGATTAAAACATCATCAACAAAAAGTAGATGAGTGATGTAAAAGTTAGGAGCAACCTGTATGCCCTTCAAGGAGCCCTGTCTCTTTGCCTCATGAAGAGCTCTGCTCAAACCCTCAGCAATCAATAAAAATAAAAGGGGAGAAAGGGGGAAGCCCTGGCGCAGCCCCCTTTCAGCATGAAAAAAGGGAGATGCAGCCCCATTAATCAGAACAGAGAAGGAGACAGTTGTAATACAGCTCATAATCCATCTTATGAAGCTAATTCCAAAACCAAGGTGAGTCAGGAGCATACGAATATATAACCAGCTTACCTGGTCATATGCTTTGGAGAGATCTATTTTCAGCATAGTCCCTTTGAGGTTCTTTGTCTTCACACTTAAGGTGGCTTTATTCTAACTATCTAAGCTTATCCATATTCCCACTCGGTTATCTTCATTAATGTTCCACTTCCTCCATACTAACTTTGTTGACTTGGCCAAACTTGACTTTGTCCACATGCATTGGTCTTTGTTCACACATGAAGGTGTTTTATCCAGCTATGAATATTGTCCCTTTCCCCATTAAGAGGGATTTTATTGTTGTTAAAAAAATATTTATGGGCCTCCCTACCCATTTATTCATCTAACTATATTTTTGGAGCAAAATTAATATTCCAATTAGTTGCATGCTAATATAGGAATATTACAGTCCTCCCCTCCCAAATGTTGCTTTTCCTCAAGAAACTGCAATGATAGAACTGAATAACCTCTCCTCTTCGTCTTGTAGCATCGTCAAGTGATAATTTCCTCCAAAGAACAAGATGCTTTCTCATCAATGTGTTCTTAAGTTGTTCCTCCCATGTGTAAAAGTATGCCTTTGGTGAAAATCCAAATGGCTCTCATCATGAAAAAGTGGGATATTCGTGAGTACAACTATATGTGGTCTACAAGCCTTCTTGAGGCATGGAATCTAAAATATAATGGGAATCATCATCCCCATGTGAAGCCTCCATCCCCGAGCTATCATCCACAAAAAGTGAGTTGTCCTCCAACGTGGTAACTCCTGAAACATCTCCTCCACCTTAGGCTCCTGTAAAGAAGGTGGGATGCAAGGTTGAATATGTGGCATTAAAATGTCCATCCCACGCTATTTCTCTCTCCACTTATGATATGTATGGGGCTACTGTTGATCTTGGGCTGAAATATTACGGTCTCCAATAATTACCCAAGTTACCCCACCAATCAAAACATCCATGAAGTGCCTCTCCCAAGGACTCAAGTTCTCCAAATGGTTCCTCCCACATGAAGACAAGAGGTGTAGTGTGGAAATCATGGTTTACCCATTGTTTCTCCTGAAACATGCAACATATGAAGTATAGAGAACCATACTCCCAATGGGCACCTCCAACTCTTGTGCCATCCTCCCAACAAAGCTTCCCATAAGAACACAAATATCATCAATATATGGAAGCAAAAGAAAATAAAAACAAGCTTCCATATGACAACCAAGAGGTGGATCATAGTTCCATATGTGGAACCAGTGCAGTGCATCCCTTGCCTACCTCAAAACAAAGTGTAACAGGTGTCTTTTTAGCCACTTGTTTTCTGCCACAATCATCCTACAAGATGGAATTATGAAAGTAAAATTTGGTGCCAATGGTGCACACCAAAAATCATGTGGCATTCCCCACAAACCACAAATAGAATGGCCAAAATTAATGCTGCAAATGGCCTCAAGTACATCACAATACAATATATAGGAAGGAATGATCCTCCTTGGTACAATATGTTGCTCACAAAAATTAAAAGAGTACAAATCATAATGCATGAATGTACATCCTCTACCATGTACCTTGGTGTTTGAGTTGAAATGGCTCAACTGAAAGTTCTCCCTCACTCTCAATGAGTAGGGAAGTGGTTGTGACAACCTCTCCATCATCATCCGAGCTATGCATCTCTCCATATTTTGATATACATCCTGTTGGATGCCTTGCCAAGTGAACTCCTCCATCAAGGAATGATATACATCAAAGTGCATAGAAAGAAAGTCCACATGTGCTACATGTAACAACTTCTCCTTGAGCTTAGAAGCTCTATTCAAGAAGACTCTGCCATAAGAATAGATGACCCTATCATCCACCATGTATCTATCATCTCCTTCCGGATCATCAAGAATCATGCAAGCACCAAGATCCTTGGAGTACTCTACCAAAAGTTGAGACCCCCAATATGGATCAATCCTCCTAAGAGACAACGCTAAAGATCTGAAATGTGAAGCTCCCCACATGATGCTATATTTTCCTTTGACATCCCTCATGCCAAAGTCATCAATCATAATGCTGCTATATGTGGGAGATTCCTTCGAAAGTGGAAGTACCTCCTGATCCTCCAAGGCTAAGGAGTAGCCCCTTTGCACCATGATAGTGCCACCTCCTACTCCTGCAACATCATGCAAAGTATGGGAGAAGATCAACCCATACTCCCTCAATAACAACCAAAGAAACAAAAACTCTTGTTGCATCCCCACACCATCATCATATAAATCATGGAGCAATATCATAATAGTTGATATGAAAGATATCACATCATCCCAATACACCCAAACTCCTTGCTGCCATATGGTGTAGGTGCCATGCCAAGTTCCATACACCAAACAACTCTTTGAAATAGAATGTGTCACAAGATGACCAAACACTTTCAAGAGTAACCAACGTAGTCTTGCCTCTTGTTGTCCGGTATCATAAATCTGCAAGTGGCTTTCCAACCTCTTGCTCATCAATATCACCCATCCAACCCATGGTGAGCATCTATCATCATGTCCAAAGGTGACCTTACTCCAATGGAGAATACCATCCTCCAAAATCAGATTTATTTCTTTGCATTTCATGGGATGTTGAAATGCAATCTCTTAAATTACCAGGTTAATCCCATAATGATCCAAATAGGTGGTAGGCAAAAACCTCCCATCATGATGTGAAAGGTTCATCAAGAAATATCCTTCACAACCATCAAAGATGTTATCCATCATAATATGCCCCCCAACAATTATCTACCCATCCTCTGTCATACATATGGGAATGTCATTGAAATACTCCAACGATGGTTGGGCCCCCAACTCATCACTTCTGCTCAATTACAGCGCTGCTGATCTCCATGATGGTGCATTTTCTGTCTTTAGATCATACTCTATGTTGAACACATAGTTCTGCATGGTATGGTTCAAGACAATACCTATCCCAACCTCCAAAAATATACACTCCAACCCCAAGAGTTGTGTGTAGCTCAAAAATGGTGCTCTAGGATGAATGTACATCTCCTCCTTGAACAAATCAAGGCTTCCTAATGCAGTGAAATTCTGCTGCTCCAATTCAATAATATGTTTGACCCTTGTTCATGCAATGGTATATTCCCACAATTTTCCATATGGTGTGCTGAAATAATAGGAAATGGAAACGTGTGCATACCTTGGTAAAGCTTGGGAACATCTTGTACTACAACAAGGTTTCCTTCCTTCGGTGTGATGGCTTCCCCAACTACTGATGATGATGGATGCTCTTATATGGCTTCATCAGCGTTGGTACAAGTCTCCTCCTCCTCGCGCATCTCCAGAATAGTGCATGGGACTCTAGATGTCAAGAGACCAAAACTACTTTGCAAAGGTGCAAGTGTTCTTTCTTCTGATGTAAGTGCTCTTGCAGAAAGTGATGGTGAAGGCTTCTTCTCCTCTGGTTTCTTCTAGTCAAACTTCTTGATCAACCTTTGAGTAAAATCTGCAAATGCAGTCACTCTTGCGTGACTCAAATGGCTGAACCACCAATTGTTTTCTTCACCTTCAAGGTGCAGCACTGCAATCTCAATAGCTTCTTTCTCTACTACTGGATGTAGAAAGAAAAATGCATCCAACCTCATTCCCCAAGCTCTTGATGTGCATGAGGATGACCCATCAAAGGTAGACAATAGGTATCTATTTCCCTTCCTCCTTCAATTGCTGCAAGGTCTCCTTTCTTCTTTGAGATGAATGAACTATGGGAGAGTTAGGTTCTCCTTGAAAGCTCTAGGTTGAGACTTATATTCTGCAAGATATTCACTTAGAATCTCATGATCTAAGTGTTCTCCATCTCTATGCCTATTGTCTTCAAAATAAAAGGCTATAGTATGTTTCTTTGGAGCTCTATGCAATACCGGATCTTCTTTTTGCTGATAGGAAGTACATGGACCTTCCTCATCTTGAAACCCTAATGTGGTTTCACTTCTTTTCTCCACTTTTCTCTGTTTGACCTCCTTGGTGAGGCCCTTCTTAGACCTGAAAAGAGATGAGATGAAACTCATTCCTTCCATCATTCTGATCACTTTCTCCTTGTCTTCTTCTTCTTATAGCATACTGGCTGAAACTCACAAGCTGAGCCAAGATGATGCTCTGATACCACTGTAATATTCCCAAATGGGAAAACTCAGCAATACATGCTGTAAAAATGCATTTTTCAGAAGTATATGCAATAATAGTTAAATGCATCCCATGGATCCATTCATTCATACATTATAACAACCATATACAAAAGGAGATCTAAAACAAATCATGGTAGCTAAGTAAAACAAGCCTCCCAAGCCATTATTGCTCAAAAATCATGCAAAAAGAGGGGCTGCAACCATGAATAAAACTCGAAATACCCCGACAATGTTATTTTATTACTCCTGCAATAGCAGTAAGTTGTACATCATATCTAGAGCTGCTATGTGCATAAAAAGTCAGATCTATATCAGATCCATGCACTATACAGGCTCCTCTAATGAACCCCCTTGTGGTTTTCAACAAAACACCATGTACAAAGTGTAGATCTGAGATCTAAGACTACAGATCTACTGAAAATTACAGATATGGAAAGTGGATCTAATCTGATATGAATAATAAAAGGATCTCCTCCAACATATCTCCAAAGTGAAGGGAAGATCCCCAACACTCAGAAAATCAGCTCTCCAAATGGTGCACTGAACCACTCTGCAACTGCTCCTTCAGAAATTACGTAGATCTGGATTAAGATTGTGTTGTAGGGGACAAAATGTGATTGGCCTACAGCCAAGATATGAAAATGAAGCTCAATACCTTCAATAATGTCCCTCCAATGGATTAGAACCCTCCTCTACTAAAAAGAAGCATTGAAATGGACTAGATCTAAAGATCTAGTTTCCACTTGCTGCAGCTTACTGAAACAGACAAACCCTGCAATATTTCTATGGCTGCCACGGTGTGTCCTCGTGCTTTTCATGTGTTGGTGTTACCATGAATAGCTTTGATCTGTCCATGTTGGAAATAATGTTGGTAGTTATAGAATGTGCTTTGAGTAATCTTATGTATCTTATACCATGCTTTCTTACAAATAATATTCACATTAAATCTCATGTCCTTTACATTTCTAGAAATAGGTGGTAGGCCATGGCCATGGCTCCTTGACATGACTGTGTTTGAGATGAGTGAATTCAAGAAAAATTCCCTAATACCATTTTTATTTATGTTTCATACCCCTTCTAGCACTTGCAATGGCCTTCCTATCCACATGTTGAAGACAAAATTTTCTACAACATACATCTGGTACCAAAAGTCGAATTTCTTTCTCTTCATCTATTTTTGTTTGACATTTGGAATTTTTGTTGTTGCCATAACTCGTTTATTCCTTTTATATGGCCTTGTTACATGCATATCAATTGAGTTTATATCTTTTTCATTACAAATATACCCATCCCATTTGTTTAAGGGATTTGTGTCCTCTATAACATCCCATATCACAAGTTCCTTGGGTGGCTCCTTCAAGTTTTCCTTAACCCTTAATATCACACCGTTGTTGTCCACCAAATTATTTATTGACCATCTAACCAAACAATGTATAGACTTATCCCCAATTCTGCATATTTCACAATTTCCATCTATCTCTTCCAAAAAAACACCCAACTCCATTTCACCTAGTCTTTCACCTTCAACAATGTCATCCTCACAGACATTAACTAACATTCCTTTGGCAATGCACATGCTTGTTCCCATGCATTCATGTGTAAGAGAAACCTTTGTACATATGAATCTAACCCTATCTTGGGGAATATTTATGGCATCATCATGACAGTGAGGTTCCAAATTGATTATGGCCAAATCTCATAAGATTCCAATGCACCCCCTAGTGTATGCTCAAATCTTGCTGGATGTGGTAGAGAAACATCATGTTTTAAAACCTTCTCAATTTTAACCACTATGCATCATTTCTTTACCATCTTTCCATGCACTTTATGTCCAAGCTCTGTATTGAATATGGAGCCCTCACCCACCTTCACTCCATGTTGCAGAAGATCTACCTTGTCTCCAATAGAAAATGTAGAAGAAACATTTGCACTTGTATACGAATGTAAATAAGGTTAGTCTTTACTAAAAAAAAAGTATTATGCTATCAATAATATTTGAACACATGCTTCAATATTTTGATTTACCTATGTTGTGCCTCAAATCCATGATCTTTGATGGATGGATATCCCCTTCATCAACATCCTCCCCAATCAAATGTGGTTGAGTGACATCAATTATCAAAATTGCAACATAACATGCATTAACCCTTTCTCTGACATAATAAGTTCTGGACTCTGTAGATTCGACCCTTCCTAGCCCAACAACTTGATCATTAATAAGGAGATCAACACAATTCCCTTTTGCTATATTTTCCATTCTAGCTTGTACAAATTCTGTAACAACAATTAAACCATGAATTGTAATTAAAAGGTTGAACCATGTAAAGTGTGATTTTATATTTTCACAAAAACACACAACTTTCACAAAAGTAATATAGATGCAATAATTTAAATAGTATGGTAGTCATATTGAATGTAATGAAACATTGTCCCCACCATCTAGTGCCTACTACCAAAAATTACTTTACATGCAAATTACACAAAAACATATATGAATACCATGAAATTAGAGATGTAGATAGTATTAGAGAATGACAAATATCAACTCATATCAAACCACCAAGTTCCTATTTAACTTCAGAAATGACACTTGTAGTCTTAATGCATATGTATGAATAATGATCATAAGAAATTTGTAGAAGTTGAAGAACCAAAACATGTTTCATTGGAAAATATAAGAAATTCCAAGATTGATGCTACGTAAGATGTCTAAAAGCCCCATGAAAAGGAGAAATTATTTTTTCACTTAGTGAGGATGTTTGATGTTTGAACTTGATAATCAAAAGCCAAACTTGAGGTTTTCTTCCAAATAAAAGTTTTGAATGACAAATATCAGCTCATATCAAACCACCAAGTTTCTATTTAACTTCGGAAATGACACTTGTAGTCTTAATGCATGTGTATGAATAATGATCATAAGAAATTTGTAGAAGTTGAAGAACCAAAACATGGTCCTTTGGAAAATCTAAGAAATTTCGAGATTGATGCTACATAAGATGTCTAAAAGCCCATGAAAAGGAGAAATTATATTTTCACTTAGTGAGGATGTTTGATGTTTGAACTTGATAATCAAAAGCCAAACAAGAGGTTTTCTTCCAAATACAAGTTTTAGTACTGTAAATACTAGATAATTCTCACTTTTATTCTAAAATAAAATATATTTCATTTTACAAACCTTTAGTTCCAATGTTAGCACTCCCTACCTATACACATCTAAGGACATACTATTTAGGATGGATACAAAGGGATGTTAACTTTAGGTCCTCGAAAAGTGTAGATTTGAGTTTTCCTATATTTTTATGGTGACGAGGAAGAGTCTTATCTTATGCATCCAAACATTAGTGAAATTGTTTTTGGAAGTTCATAACTATACAACAAAATAGAGAGAAAAACAATACATGTTAAAACATTGTGCTTGATACTTTAAAGTTGCATACATTTTCATTGGAAGCAAAATATAGAATACCTCAATAATACATTTATTCATAAACTTCAAAATTATACAAAGATCACATTATTCTCGATGGATCAAATAATTATGATTGGATTATTGTGTTTGTGCCAAAGGGAAAGCTATACCATTATCATTCCTTCCAACACAAGCACAAATGTAGTGCCAACAACAACATATATCTATATACGATTCTTTTGCACTATCATTGATCTCCATAAATTGTTCCAAATTCAATAAAAGGGCACATCAAAATCAATACCTCTAACCATTGTGATTATTGAGACAATGTCACCCCTAGAGCATTGGCTGCATAAGTGTAATGGTGTCTAGAAGAAAGCTAGTAATCACTAGGTATCCTTCTTGCATAATCACAAATGCACTGCCAAGAACAATATCAAAGCACTAACCTTGGTGAGGGTGAAATCTTGATAGTTTTCCTTTTGTAACAAGAACAAAGAAATCTAGTGCATTCTATAATTCCTTCTAACACAAATACAAGCACATTTCCAACAATAATGTTGCATTGCTATAAGATCTAACGGATGCAAGATTTACTTCTATCACAAACACAAACACATTTTCAACAATAACATTTCAAGATGAAGGAAATTTAACACATTATAACCTTCCTTATAGCAGAACAACAAACATATTTCTAATAACAACATTACATTATGAAGGAAATATAGTGTGTGCTAGCTTTCCTTCTATCACAAGTAGAATCCCATTTCGAAAAACAACATTGCACCTCAAATGAAAGCTAATAATCAATATCATTCCTTCTACTACAAACATAAGCATGTTGCTAGAAGCAACATTACATGGTCAAGTAAATCTAGCACATGCTAGATTTCCTTCTAGCACAAACGCAAGCACATTTCCAACAAAAATATTCTAAGGCAAATGAAATCCACCATATGCTAAATCTCCTTCTAGCGTAAATAAAAGCATGTTACTCACAAAAACATTGCAAAGTAAAAGAAATCTTACAGATTCTAGAGTTTCTTCTAGCACAAACACAATCACAGTGCCAGAAACAACATTGCAGGGTGGAAGATCTCTAACCTATGCTTGATTTACTTCTAGCACATTTCCAACAATAACATTGTAGGGAAAACGAAATCCAATGTATGATAGAATTCCTTCTAACACAAACACAAGTACATTCCCAACAATATTGCATTGCAAAACAAATCTATTGCATACTAGATTTTGTTCTAGTACAAACAGAAGCATGTTGCTAACACCAATATTGCATTGCAAAAAAAAATTAGTGCATGCTAGAATTCCTCCCACCATACACAAACATATTGGCAACATCAATATTGTAGGGTAAAAGAAATCTATATCATGCTAGATTTTTTTATGTCACAAACATAACCATATTTCCAATCACAATATTGCAAGGTGAATTAGATCTAACATGTTATTTGTACTTATATCTCAAACACAAACATGTCACCAATAACAACATTGCAAGGTGAATGCTCAGGGGCTTCACTCAATAAACCTTTAACGTATCACGTGCGATCATAGCATACTAAAAGGTACCCTTAATTAGAGTACATATTGAAAAATCCCCTAAAAATCACATTATTTAACCCCCTACGAATACAAACCCAATACACCTTCCCAATTTAAAAATCCCCTATTTTCACTATATATTTTTGGCATCCATTTTTTTATTAACATTTTTTATACCCCTTTAAACTTTTTCATTAAATTTGAGCTCCATTTTTTATACCTGGAAATATAAAAACCCTTTCTCCCCTATATATCCCTCAATATATTATGTCATTTTTTCCTCATTATATATCCCTCAATATGAACCCACGTGTTATGGTATTTCTCCCCCAGTGAAGGCCCCGTGGGTGAATGAAATACAACACGTGCTAGATTTCCTTTCCTCGCAAACAAAATCACATAACAATATTGTAGGGTGAAAGAAACATACCACATATTAGATTTGCTTCTAGCACAAACAAGCATATTGTCAAAAATACCTTATGCAAGACAAGAAATCTGGTGTGTGGTAGATTTCGTTGTAGCACAAACACAAACACATAACATTGTAGGGGTTAAGAATCTAGCGCATGCCAGATTTTGTTATAGCATGAACACAAACATATTACCAACAACATTTTAGGGCAAAAGAAATCTAGCACATGCTAGATTTCCTTTTAGCACATTGCCAATAACATCATTATGGTGAAGGACATATGGCGCATACTAGATTTCCATCTAGCACAAACAATTAAATTGCCAACAACAACATTGCAATGCGAAAGAAATCTAGTGCACACTAGATTTCCTTTTAACGCATATACAAACACATTGTCAATAAGCTCATATAAGGGTGAAAGAAATCTAATGTATGCTAGATTTCTTTCTAGCACAAACACAAACACATTACAACATTTCTAGATAAAAGAAATCCAGCACATGGTAGATTTACTTCTAGCTCAAACAAAAGCATATTGTCAACAACCACATTGCAGTGAAAAAGAAATCTAGTGCATGCTAGATTTCTTTCGAGCCAAAATTGAAGCATGTTGCAAATAAAACCATTGCAAGGTGAAGAAAATATAACACGTGCTATATTTACGCATAGCAAAAACACAAGCACACAACAACATTGTAGGGTG
The DNA here is from genome assembly GCA_034641835.2 of Pinus albicaulis. NCBI lineage: Eukaryota > Viridiplantae > Streptophyta > Pinopsida > Pinales > Pinaceae > Pinus > Pinus albicaulis. The sequence continues at coordinate 475,173,559 of CM076579.1, read as the reverse complement.
AAATAAATCTAGTGTGTTAGATTTGCTTTCAGCATAAACAAAAGCAGATTGCCAACAACAAAATTGCGTGGAAAAAGATATCTAGAACAACTTCTATCACAAACACAAGCACATTTCCAATAACAACATCGCAAGATAAAAGAAAATTAATGCATGTTATCTTTACATGTAGCACAAATACAAGCATACTACCAACAACAACATTTCATGCCAAAATAAACCTAGCGCAAGTTATATTTCCTTCGAACACAAACACAAGCACATTGCCAAGGTGAAGGAAATCTAACATGTGCTAGATTTCCTTCTATAATAAACAACCAAATTGACAACAACAATATTGTAGAGCAAAAGAAATCTAAGACAACTTCTAGCCCAAACACAAATACATTTCCAATAACATTGCCAAGGTGAAGGAAATCTAACAAATGATAGATTTCCTTCTATCATAAACAACCAAATAGACAACAACAAAATTGCAGAGCAAAAGAAATCTAGCATAGTTTCTAGCCCAAACACAAGCATATTTCCGATAACAACATTGCAAGGTGAAAGAAATTTAATGAGTGTTAGTTTTACATGTAGCACAAATACAAGCATACTACCAACAACATTGCATGCCAAAATAAATCTAGTGCATCCTATATTTCGTTTTAACACAAACACAATCACATTGATAGTAAGAACATTCCAAGGTGAAGGAAATCTAACACATGTTACATTTCCTTCTATCATAAACAACCAGATTACCAACAATAAAATTGCATTGTGAAAATTCCTTATAGCATGTTGATAAAAATATTGCAAGGTGGAAAAAATGTAAGGTGTGCTAGTGTTGGAAATATTGAGAGGGGGGTTGAATCAATATTTCTATACAATTGTTATATTATGACAATTAAAATCATCAGTTAAACCAAAACACAAGATGTGCAATAAGAAAATAATTTTATCAATGAATTTGAGGACTCTAAAAACCCAAGCTCCAATTTGTACAACAAATTCTTTAACTCTGTCAAGGCTTCAACCCTGAATGAGGACTCTAATATTCAACTACAAATCCAAGCTCCAACCTTGTATGACGACTCCAATCCTCTAGGGATCCAACCCTCTCAGTTTGCTTCAATCCCTTAAGGTGACTTCAATACTACTTCAAGCCTTCATCAAAAACTTCAAATACTTCTAAAAAATGTATCCAAGATAGGTTTGGAAAGTGCTCTCATATCTACCTCTACAAAAACTTCATGTCCGCTTCAGCAAAACTTTTATGGTTGCACCAACAAAACATGTCTTCAAGTGTTGATCTTCAACTATGCTCCAAGGATGACTACTCCAACAAAACATGTCTTCAAGTGTTGATCTTCAACTATGCTCCAAGGATGACTACTCCAACAAAACAAGTATTTAAGTGTTGGTCTTCAACTATACTCCAAGGGCGATTGTTGAGTCCCAAACTTTCATCTTTCCTATCCACCTTTCTATACTTTTTCCATTTACCTGGACCTCCTAAGTCATCAACATCATTGCATATTAATCATAAAAGAGCATTTAAAGTGGTTTTTAACTATGTTTTGTGTCTGCTGTTTGAATTAGATTTTTGCTCATTAAGCTGCGGAATCTTGTCACTTTCCGCAGCTGCTTCAACTTTCCGCAGCCATTTTGTTAAAGTCTATATTGCAGGTGTCTTCAGGCAAATCAAGCCACATGGGCAAGTTGGAAATGACATGGCCATGGACCGAGTCCTATTGGCTCAGTCGAATTCACCAAAGAAGGTCGTGGTCAAAGGTAGTCAAGCAGTGGTCAACCTGAGAGTCCTACGGTGACAGAAATTCGTTTTTCACCACGTGAAGACTTGCGTGGTTGTTCCTAAATCTCAGAGGACATATCAACACCTGTGAACTGCTCCATAAGCCGAATCCAACGGCCACTCTCCATAGATTTAATCTTCACGGCAGCCATAATGCTAGATTTCTGGACGTGGTTGTTCACGTGTCTTTTATCAGCACAGATTGTAGGAAAGTAGTTATGTCATCCTCTGTTATAAATAATGCATTCTCATACGCATAGTAGCTAGTTTCTGTAATATAATTTTGCTTAAAAAAAAACCCATTGTGCCATGACATTATTTCCTTGTTATGACTGCATTTTGAATACATGAGAAGACTCTGTTCATAAGCATAATTCGTGGTTGATAGTTGTTGCTCGAGGATTGTGCAGAGGGCCCCTGCACACACCGAGGTTTTGTTTATTGCTGTATAGTTTCATGCTTTATTTCCTTACGTTCATTATGCCATAATTATTCACGTGTATATATTACATCTCTTATGGTATTAACGTTTTATTTCTATCCATAATTTTTCATGCTTTATACTACTGTTAACTGATCAGTGTCTTTGTTCCAGATTACAGTAGGCAGCTCGAGCATTTGCACATAGTTTCACAATGACTAATGACATGGAATCAGTCTTGTCCTTCTGCTGATTTATTTTTCTTAGCTTTTAATTCCAGCACTGTTTTATTTATTTCAGTTTTGTACATTTGCTTTATTAGTTAGATTAGATATTAAATTACTCATGTCATTATCAGTTACCTCCGAAAGCCATAGCGAGACTAATGGTGAAGGATTGAAGTATGAGTGTGTAGTTTGATATTAGTTTATTTTTCTGCAAATTAGATATCAGATTGCTCAAGTTGTTTATGATTACCTCCGAAAGCCATAGCGAGACTAATGGTGAGGGGTCAGAATATGAGTTGATGTAATTTGATTTTAGCTTTACTTTGCTTGCAATTCTTGGATTTCTTTGAGCACAGTTTCTTTTGTATTTAGGCAGCAGCAAGGGTAATGGGTTTCATGATCAATAGTTCACTGTTTGTTTGACTAGTATAGTGGCACATTTTCATTTTCTTTTAGGAATTAATTTTGTCATTGCATGTTTTAAAACCCTTTTGAAGTTTGAAGTTTGAGAAATCATTATAAAGGACATCATTGCCTTGAACATTTATATCCATACTTGTCTTTTAGAATTTCCATCTCACATTAGGAAACCAACCAAGATAAAAACCCCCAAGATAAATAAAAAAAACCCAAAAACGACAAAAAGTAAGAGATAGGTTATCTTGCACATATAGTGTGCCACACTTCGTCAGCTTACGAATCCTGGATTGAAAAATTAATGTAGCAATTTAGGACACACTAAATTGACCAAACATTTTGGCGCCGTTGCCGGGGAAGTGTAACTAGGTAGCCAATTTCTTTATAAAAAAAAACAATAAAAAGAAGGGAAAAATTGATAACTTCTTGAAGTATGCTCTCCTCTTGCACCTAGTGTGATCTGGAGGATCAGAAAAGAGAGTTATTGGTTCAATAATTTCTTAAGTATGCTCTCTTCTTGCACCTAGTGTGACCTGGAAGATCAGAAAGAGAATTATTAGCCCAACTTAAATATATATATATATATATATATATATGACATGCACAGAGCAAGAGATTCTAGGGGAAGGTTTATAGCTAGAGCCAAGAGTTCGATTTTCACAACTCCATCTTCTTCAAGGCATAGACAAGATTCACCACCATCTACCCCAAGCCTTAAGATTCCTGGAATTCAAGGAGCAGCTAAATTAGAGGATTCTCCTACACCATCTACCAAATCTCATTTAGAAGAAGACCCTTTCTTTACTTCTACATGAGAGTATATTGTAATCAAAGAAGTAGAATCACCTGAAGGAGAAAAGGAAGAAACTCCCTCTCATCCTCCCTTGATAGAAGAACCAAAGGACTCTAAGGACTCTGAAGAAACTATCATGACAGAGGAAGTAGTAGATGGATTCGGAGGTAGAGGTAGAGGTAGAGGAGGAGGAAATAATGGAGGCAACAATGGTGGAGGTGGAGGTAATAATGGAAGAAATAGGGAAGGAGACAACTCGTTTGGATTCCCTATAGTTGATGAGGAAACTCATACAACGATGAAAAAAATCTCACCATCTGTCCTCCCCAAATTTTATGGATTGTGAAGTGAGGATCCTGAAACATTTCTGTTTGAGTTTGAAGTCATGTGCCGAACCTATGACTATATGGAAGACTCTAAAAAACTAAAACTGTTTCCTTCAACATTGAAGGGAGCCGCTTTGAAATAGTTCATGGGATTAGTCACCCAATATATTAGGACTTGGAATGATATGAAACAAACATTTTTGGATAGATACCTGGACTATTGCATGCCCACCAATCACAAGGATGAGGTATTCAAAATGGTGCAAAAAGAAGATGAAAAATTGGAGGATTTACTTGAAAGATTTCAATACAACTTAAAAAGAGCAAAGATGAGCGACTTAGATGAGGAAACTTTGAAATCCCTTTTATTAAAAGCCATTAGAGATGAATGGACAGATAGTTTAAACATGATGGGGAAAGGAGACATTTCTCAACTTCCACTTCGTGACATAACAGAACTATGTGTCCATCTCTCAAGGGGAAAATCTAAAACGGGAAAAGGGCCTATAGATCCTTCTCTTATCAGGGCAAACAAATCTACAACTGGATCAGTAAGTAGGGCAGAGATTGGAAATATGCTTGATGAATTCAAAACTGATATCTTAGGGAGCCTTAGTGAACAACTAGACACCCTTAAAATTCAAAACAAGCAGAAAGCAGAAACTGATGCTCTAGCCATCTTTTGTTCGAAATGTAGGAAGAAACATGCTTTAAGGGAATGTCCCTTGGATGCAAAAGTTGTAGAAACATGTATGATTTGCTCAGAGAATCATGAGATCAAGGATTGTCCTTCAATTCCTGGACTCAAAGCTGTTTTCCAAGAAGATCCAAATTCAGTAGAATCTCTCTGTTTTGTCGCAAGGAGACCTTGGCAGGGACAACAATCTCAAGGGTTTAACAACCCTATGAATCTTCAAACCCCACCAAATTGGAATCCTTGGCAAAAACCTTGGCCCCAACATCAGAATTCATATCAGCCATGGGTACAAGGGATGCAAAATCCTTATGGGAGATTTGCTCAATTTTATCAATATCCTCCATCTTTTCAAAATCAACAAGCTCCACAACTTCCAAACCAAATCTACAACTTTCATTGCCATTTCCACAACAACAACCTTCTCAACAAAATCCAAATCCTCAACTCATGCTTCCATTCCAACAAAAGACAAATCAACTTCCAACTCAGCCATTGCCAAATCCTAACAATAAAAATCCTCAGAATACTTACATGATAGAAGGAAAACAATTTCCTACCTATATGATTGTTCCTCTCAATGATGTACAACTCAGGTCTGGTAGAGTTTTAGAAAAACCTTCTATAGATGTCCATGAGCAAGATACCTCTAAGGAGGAATCTCTTAAAGTCAATAAGGGTTCTGAGGAAGCATCTCTTCAAAACTCAAACATTCAAAAAGAGAAAGAAAATTTAACCCCCACAACTCCTATAGTTGAGCAACCTGCATCTTCATCCACACCTCCTTTCCCTGAAAGATTACAAATTGATAAAGGGGAGGAAAAACAAATCTTGTTGCCTAACTATGATTTTCTAGATGAATTAAAGAATGTTTGTATCAAGATTCCCTTGCTACAAGCCATTAGAGAGATTCCTATTCTAGAAAAAACAATAAAGGAGTTGAGTCTCAAAAGACCAGGAAGGAAACTAAGAGATACGAGAAGAATCCACCTGGTAGGAAAAATTGCAGATATCATGATGGGAAAAATTACCATGCAGAAGTATGTAGATCCAGGTAGTCCAATTTTCAAGACACATATAAATGGGATAGAAATTCCAAACACATTGATTGACTTAAAGGCTGCTATCAACATTATGAGTAGACAGACTATGGAACATCTAAAACTTCCTAATCGTCTTTTTACACCTACTTTACTGCAACTTGCAGATCGATCAATTATCAAACCAGATGGTGTATTAGAAGATATTTCAGTCTCCTTAGATTCTTGGGAATATCCAGTAGATTTTATGATTTTGACTCCCAAGAGTAATCTAGGAGGGCACCCACTTATCTTAGGAAGACCTTGGCTAGCCACAGCTGATGCTTTCATTAGTTGTAGATCTGAGGATACGTACATTTCTAATGGTAATTCGACAAAGAAATTCAATTTGTATCCTCCAGCAAAAGCAATCACAAAAGTAGGAGACAATGAATGGGTCGATGATGAGGACCCTACACAACCTGTCTTTACCATTTCTGAAATCAGTGAGGATAGTCAAATTCTGAACACATTAGAAAATTTTGAGATATCTTCAGAATATGACCCCACACAATTTTAGTTGGAATCTGATATTGAGTATTTATCATCAAGACAAATGTCTCTTTACTCTATGGAAGAGTTCGGTAGTTCTACCATTGAGATTTTTCCAGGAAAAACATTGAATATCAACAAAAATTTGGAAAAGTCACAACAGGAAGAACTAACCAAAATCTTGCAAAAACATTCTACCGCATTTGCATGGGAGTATACTGATATGAAAGGTATTGATCCTAAGACTTGCATCCATCATATCTATATTGAGGAAAACAGTAGACCAATCAGACAACCTCAGAGAAGGATGAATCCAAACCTTAGGGAGATAGTGAAAGAAGAGCTCCAAAAACTACTCAATGTAAACTTCATTTATCCAATTTTAGATAGCCGATGGGTTTCTCCTTTGGTTATAGTACCTAAAAATAATGGTAAATGGAGGGTATGCATTGATTACAGGGAATTGAACAAAGCAACTTTGAAGGATCACTTTCATTTTCCTTTTATCGATCAGGTATTAGATACATTAGCAGGTAAAAAGTACTTTTCATTTTTGGATGGTTTTAGTGGCTATAATCAAATTCAGGTAGCACCTGAAGATCAAGATAAGACCACATTTACTTGTCCATGGGGGACTTTTTCCTATCGAGTGCTTCCTTTTGGGTTATGTAATGCACCCGCAACATTCCAAAGAGCAGTACTAGGAATTTTTTCTGATCTAATCCATGATTGTGTAGAGGTTTATATGGAAGATTTTACAGTTTATGGTAATTCATTTGAAGAGGCATTAGAAAATTTGGAAAAAAGTCCTTATAAGATGTAAAGAAACAAACCTTTCATTAAGCCATGAAAAATGCTTTATGATGTTTACTGAAGGTATTGTTTTGGGGCATCATATTTCAGGAGATGGGATTAAGGTTGATAGATCAAAAGTTGAAGTTATCTCCAAGTTGCCTATTCCAAATTGTCAAAGAGATGTTAGAAGTTTTCTAGGATTTACTGGATACTATAGAAGATTTATAGAAAACTTCACTAAAATAGCATCTCCACTCTTCAAACCGCTTACAAAAGACTGTGAATTCAAATGGGATCTTGATTGTCAGTCAGCCTTTGAAACTTTGAAAACAAGAATATCTGAAGCACCTATCTTGAGAGGACCAAATTGGAAACTCCCTTTCCATATTTCTACAGATGCTTCAGATACAGCTCTAGGAGCTGTGTTGGGTCAAAAGGATTTAGTCCCTTATGCCATTTACTATACCAGTAAAAAATTGACTCCCACTGAGTTGAACTATACTGTAACTGAAAAAGAGTTTTTAGCTGTTGTTCATGCAATCAATAAGTTTAGACATTATATTAACAGGCTATGAAACTTTTATTCATACTGACCATTCTGCAATTAGATATTTAATGAACAAACCTGTTACTAATGGCAGAGTGACAAGATGGCTTTTACTTTTGCAAGAATTCAATATTACTGTGTTGGATAGACCAGGAAAACAGAATACAGTAGCTGATTTCTTGTCTAGGATTAAGAATACTAAAGAAGATTCTCCTGTAGAAGATAAATTTCCTGATGAATACTTGTTTGCAGTAACTATTAAGACCCCTTGGTATGCGGATATTGCTAACTATTTGGTTACAGGGAAACTACCTTCACATTTATTTCCAAGAGAAAAACGAAAGATTATTCAGGAGAGTTCAAAATATTCATGGATTTCTAACGAATTGTTTAAAACAGGGCCAGATCTTGTGATCAAAAGATGTGTCAGGGAAGATGAAATGCCTGATATTCTTAAGGCATGTCATGATGAACCATGCGGAGGACACTTTGCAGACAAAAGGACGGCCTATAAAATCCTCTCTTTAGGATATTATTGGCCTTCCCTCTTCAAAGATGCAAAACAATATGTCAAAAGGTGTGACAGCTGCCAAAGAGTAGGGAAACCTACCCTTTCAAATGAAATGTCATTGCAACCACAGGTACTCATCAAACCCTTTGAAAAATGGGCTTTAGATTTCATTGGACCTATTAATCCACCATCTAAGCAAAAGAAGTATATATTGGTTTGTACTGATTATGTTACTAAATGGGTAGAAGCCAAAGCATTAGTGTCTGCTACTGAAAATTCAGTTGTTAATTTTCTTTATAAGGATATTTTTACTCGCTTTGGTGTTCCAAGAGAAATTGTGACAGATCAGGGAAGCCAATTCACATCCAACCTGGTGGAGAAGCTGATGGAAGAATACAAAATCAAGCACAGAAGATATACTCCTTACCATTCGCAAGAAAATGGTCAAGTGGAGTCTACAAACAAAGTTCTCGAAAGTATCATCACCAAAACTATTCATCTACACATAAGAGATTGGGCAGAAAGGCTTCCTGAAGCCTTGTGGGCCTACAGAACTACATGGAGAAATACAACAGGACATTCTCCCTATAAAATTTTTTATGGGAAAGAAGTCCTGCTCCCCATTGAGTTCCAAGTCAAAACCTTCAAGATAGCAGTTCAGTTGGGGATGGATCTATCAGAAGCCCAAAAGCATAGAATGGAGCAGTTGAATGAGCTAGATGAGATCAGACAATAGGAAATTCTAAGAACTGGTCTAGTTCAATATCAAAGAGCTAAATGGCATGACAAATACATCAAAGAGAAGAAGTTTCAAGAAGGAGATTGGGCATTGCTATTTGATTCCAAGTTTAAATATTTTAAAGGAAAATTTCAGACTCATTGGCTTGGGCCATATGAGATTGACAAGATCTTTAGCAATGGAGCGGTAAGAATCAAGACCATTGATGAATCTCAAACTTCTCTTATTGTGAATGGCCACAGATTAAAGATCTATCATAAGCCACTCTCAAAAGAGGAATTTGTCAAAATGTTTCAAGATAATTCTACAATAAGGCTGGTGAAGAAGAATCCTTCTTCTCCACCAGCCTAGTCTTTGTTCTTTTTAGTTTCATAAAAAAAAAAAAAAAAGAATAAGAAAAAGAAAAGTATAAGCCTGAAAACCAATCACTGATTGGCAGTCTTATACGGAATGTGTAGGGTGAAAATCAAGAACACCTGACACCCTATATTTTCCAAAAAAATTCTCTCTCTCTCTCTCTCTCGTTTCCCAAGTTTTATGACAACCCACTCCATTTCATTCCACTTCATTCCACTCCACTTCATTTCATTTCACTCCATTTCATCTATTTCATTTCATTTCACCAATAAAAATTTTCTTTTATGACCATTTTCATTCAGTCAGTTATCATCTATCCATCTCTATTCACCCAAATAATTGTTGTGTCAGTTTCCGCAGCTGACACCAGTTTCTGCAGCCAGAAGTAGTTTCTGCAACCACCACTCTGTTTTTCAAAAATTTACAGTCAGATGTTCGTTCAACAATCATGAAATCAAAATGCAGGTATGAGGACATATTATGAAGACATGAGGCATTCAAAAGCATAAACGAGGAGCAACTGATTGAAGACTAATGAAAAATGGCAATAATTCCAAGGTATGAGTAGAAATTTATTTCAAATGGCATTCAAGCACATTTTTACATAGTTATAAACCATAGCTCCATTATATGCAATGATTGCATTGATAATCCCATAACTGTTCCATGATCTCTATACGATTCCCCCACAATCCTTGCATTCATTTTTAAACGGCCTCATAATCAAGCCTCCGGTCTTCACTCATGTTCGGCTATACTTTGATACTCCACCTGTAATTATGGAACGTGGTTGATTTGACTACGACTTCTCTCAGCCGCACAAAATTCGTAGCCGTCTCATAAAAGTGCTTGCGTCTACTCTGCAGCCACCCAATTTTAAATATTGCTGGATGCACTTTACTCCCCCTACTGTTCTATTGACCTCACGGCTGCATTTCCACCGTGCTCACATAAGCCTTCACCCCATTTTGTTCTCTGTTTCGCTTCATTCCGTGTACCTATTCATTGATATCCGCTTACAGTCACTGGTCTTCTTCATAAACCCTGTTCATTTCCACTAATTCAGTCGTCTTACCTCCGCTAAAACCTCCTCACGCAGACGAGTTTTAAAGAACAGAAGGAAGGATGGGTCGGTTGTTGAGGGCAGAACCAGAGGGACCCAAATTTATGGAAGGATACCCACAAGTCAAAGACATATTGAAAAAGGCAAAATGGCTTCGGTTTATTCAAAAGTTTAAAGGCTACAATAAGGAGGTAACAAAAGCTTTTGCGAGGTCTTTCAACGGTCTGGAGGTAGAAATTGGGGACCTCAAATTTACAGTGACTGAGGCATCCATAGCAGCTGCTACAGAACTCCCTCAAGAAGGTGAACGTTGGTTCAAGAACAAGAGCATTGGCGAGGAAGCCTGGAGAGTGATCCTACGTAACCCAGGTATGGATGTCACCATTTTCAAAAATGGAATTCCTGTCCATGCTTTAAAAGAAGAGTGGGCCAGTTTACTGTTGGTTATTCAAAATTTTATTACCTGTGAGGGACGTTTTGGATCAATGTACATGTATCATACCCGACTGTTGATGAATTTCCTAGACAACCAGACCCTCAATCTGCCATACTTTTTACTAAACAGTTTGAAAAAGATGTCTGTAACCGTCCAAAAGCATCTGGGGGACGTAGAACCACATTTTTATCACCATGGTCTCGTGAAAATCTTGATATAAAAACAATTAAAAGAGAAAAAGGACACCTGGGAGCAGTTTTTAATTAGAAATTTCTTTGAAGAACCCCAAGAAACCCCTGAAGGTAGTACATCAAAAAGAAGTAGAAGAAAGAGAACAGGTGATAAAACTCAAATCACTCCTACTAACACAGTTGAAAGAACTAGTAGAGAAGAAATACTGTATAAAAGGAGGAAGGAAAAGACTGAGGGTAAAAAGCCAACAAAATCAAAAGAGAAAAGAAGCATTGAGGCTGTGCATCAAACCCCTTCCTCAGAAGAAGACCATCAAGTATTGTTTGAGAGACTAGTTCACCTTCAAGAACAGTCAGCTATAGCCAAAAAGAAAGGAAAAGAAAAACAGAAGGAAAAAGACAGTAGTCCACAACATGTAAGAAGAAGCAACAGGCTTAAAGGAAAGTGGAAGAAAGCACAAACAAAAGGACCCCATTTTATTGATTTGGGAGAAGGAACACCTGAACAAACTCCAGCTGGCCGTAGTCCACCTCATTCTCAGCCAAACGTTGAAACTAGTCCTCAAGATGTTGACATGAGTCCTTTTTGGCTAGATTTTGAAGTCAATTCTCCTCCACAGCATTTTGGGGATAGCCCAAGGAAAACGACACCCAAGATAGATCCAAAGCAGCAAGAGGTGTATGATTACATAGAATCCTTAGAAAGAACAGCCACGGGTCCCAGCACTTCATCCACTCAGCCTCACACAGCACAAGAAGCTCTAGTCCAATCGTTGAAACAAGAAGTCTTTGAGTTGGAGGCTTTAAATAGACATATTAAAAATGAAAATGAAGCATTAAAGGAGAAAAACAGATTGGACAAGATCATTCATGATAACACTATGCTACATCTGGGACTGTGGCACAAAAAGAACAGGAAATTGAAGAAGAAATGCAAGAAGATAAGTAGAGCACTGATTAATCTCAAATTCAGATGCTTGATGAAGAAGCCCAGGATATTAGCAGCACCAAGAAAGAGGAGAAGAGGACTGGATGTACTGGCAGAGGTATCAGGGCATATGAATTGAAGGAGGATGATCAAAATTTTGGTTGCATGGGGACATGCAACACCTTCACAGTGGGGGTATGTTGAGTCCCAAACTTGCATCTTTCCTATACACCTTTCTAGACTTTTTCCATTTACCTGGACCTCCTGAGTCATCAACATCATTGCATATTAATCATAAAAGAGCATTTAAAGTGGTTTTTAACTATGTTTTGTGTCTGCTGTTTGAATTATATTTTTGCTCATTAAGCTGCGGAATCTTGTCACTTTCCGCAGCTGCTTCAACTTTACGCAGTCATTTTGTTAAATTCTATATTGTAGGTGTCTTCAGGCAAATCAAGCCACATGGGCAAGTTGGAAATGATATGGACATGGACCGAGTCCTATTGGCTCAGTCGAATTCACCAAAGAAGGCCATGGTCAAAGGTAGTCAAGCGGTGGTCAACCTGAGAGTCCTACGGTGACAAAACTATGTTTTTCACCACGTGAAGACTTGCGTGGCTGTTCCTAAATCTCAGAGGACATATCAACACCTGTGAACTGCTCCATAAGCCAAATCCAACGACCACTCTCCATATATTTAATCTTCACGGCAGCCATAATGCTAGATTTATGGACGTGGTTGTTCACGTGTCTTTTATCAGCACAGATTGTAGGAAAGTAGTTATGTCATCCTCTGTTATAAATAATGCGTTCTCATACGCATAGTAGCTAGCTTCTGTAATATAATTTTGCTGAAAAAAAACCCACTGTGTCGTGACATTATTTCCTTGTTATGACTTCGTTTTGAATACATGAGAAGACTCTGTTCATAAGCATAATTCGTGGTTGATAGTTGTTGCCCGAGGATTGTGCAGAGGGCCCCTGCACACGCCAAGATTTTGTTTATTTCTATATAGTTTCATGCTTTATTTCCTTACGTTCATTATGCCATAGTTATTCACGTGTATATATTACATCTCTTATGGTATTAACGTTTTATTTCTGTCCATAATTTTTCATGCTTTATACTGTTGTTAACTGATCAGTGTCTTTGTTCCAGATTACAGTAGGCAGCCCGGGCATTTGCACATAGTTTTACAATGACTAATGACATGGAATCGGTCTTGTCCTTCTGCTGATTTATTTTTCTTAGCTTTTAATTCCAGCACTGTTTTATTTATTTCAGTTTTGTACATTTTCTTTATTAGTTAGATTAGATATTAAATTTCTCATGTCATTATCAGTTACCTCCGAAAGCCATAGCGAGACTAATGGTGAGGGATTGAAGTATGAGTGTGTAATTTGATATTAGTTTATTTTTCTGCAAATTAGGTATCATATTGTTGAAGTTGTTTATGATTACCTCCGAAAGCCATAGCGAGACTAATGGTGAGGGGTCAGAATATGAGTTGATGTAATTTGATTTTAGCTTTACTTTGCTTGCAATTCTTGGATTTCTTTGAGCATAGTTTCTTTTGTATTTAGACAATAGCAAGGGTAATGGGTTTCATGATCAATAGTTCACTGTTTGTTTAACTAGTATAGTGGCACATTTTCATTTTTTTTTAGGAATTAATTTTGTCATTGTATGTTTCAAAATTCTTTTGAAGTTTGAAGTTTGGGAAATCATTATAAAGGAATCATTGCCTTGAACATTCATAACCATACTTGTTTTTAGAATTTCCATCTCACATTAGGAAACCAACCAAGATAAATAAAAACCCAAAAACGACAAAAAGTAAGAGATAGGTTATCTTGCACATATAGTGCGCCACACTTCGTCAGCTTACGAATCCCAGATTGAAAAATTGATGTAGCCAATTTAAGACACAAATTGACAAACGACGTGCCATCGACAAAACAAATCTTCAAGTGTTGGTCTTCATGCATTACTTCAAGAGAGTGACATTGTTTAACAAAGGCAGAAAAAGTACTCAAGGTATCATCATGAATTCCCTCTACTGTCAACTCAAAATATGCTCAAAGCATGTTATCATTTTATCATTCGATGAAGGTGTCTCCTAGGCTCTTCATGTGTACTTTAAAGAATGTCCTTCGATCTGCAAGGATTGCTTTACTTTTTTTTCAAATCTAACTTGATATGTTGATCAAGCCTCTTAAGGTGTAATATTCCTAATGGAAAAATTAGTAGTGATAACAAAAACATGCAATAAACCCAACACAATTTTTTTCTTCAGAAAACGCCCATAAAACATAAATGCTCCAAACACACCAAAATGGGCAATTTTTTAGAAGATCTTGCTGGAGTACGATAAAAAATAAAAAATAAAAATAAAAATAAAATGTGCACCCTGGCTTTCACAAGGCAAGCTACAAGCCTCAGGTGGATGTTTTATCAATGCCAAAATGTTTCTGGAAATTTCCCACTAAAAATATGCATTGGCCTTGTGATTTTTGCACTATTGGTTGTGTTGATACCCTGATTTTCCCCATCCTAACTGCTCAGAAAAATTCTAATAAATTAGTCATGGAATATTTGTCAAAAACCCAGAAAGGGTTTGCCCTAGTTTTGATGCTCAAAAAATGGCCCCAAATTCCTTGACCCTCCTCTAAGTGCGTGCAGAAAAACTAGAACTGTGACTGATGTTGGAATGAATGTTCCAAAATGGCTAGAAAATTCTTCTCGATTGCACCCCAAACCAACCCCAGGAAACCCAACTCTCAAAATCCCTTCACAAGCCACCCCACAATTGTGCATCCACAATGATTGTGCAGTTTTTGGGTAAGATGATGTAGTTTCTCGTTCGGAAAATCAGTTAGATGTTGTATGTTGAATTCTACCCTTGCAAATCTTCCTCCTCTTTCCTAGAATTGGCCAAAAATTACTTCGACAATGTTGCAGCTCCCAACTCCAGCTCTTCCTCCTCAACTCTCTGCGTGAAATCCTGAACTCTTCAAGTGTTGGTCTTCAACTATGCTTCAAGAGTGACTGTTGTTTCAACAAAGGCTTGAAGAATTCTCAATTAATTTCATCATGAATGCACTCTATTGACAACTCAAAATATGCTCAAAGTATATTATCAATTTATCATTCAATGAAGGTGTCTCCTAGGCTCTTCTTGTGTGCTTTAAAGAATGTCCTTTGATCTGCAAGGATTACTTTACTTTTATTTCAAATCTGATTTGATATGTTGATCAAACCTCTCAAGGTGTAATATTCCTAATGGAAAAATTAACAGTAATAAAAAAAACATGCAATAAACCCAACACAAATTTTTTTCAGCAAACGCCCATAAAACAGAAATGCTCCAAACACACCAAAATGGGAAAATTTTATTATAAGAACTTGTTGGAGTACAATATAATAATAAAAAAAAATTCACCTTGTATTTCACAAGGCAAGCTACAAGCCTTAGGTGGATGTTTTATCAATGCCAAATTGTTGCTGGAATTTTCCCACTAATAATCTACATTGGCCTTGTGATTTTTGCACTGTTGGTTGCGTTGATACCCAGATTTTCCCCCTCCTAACTGCTCAGAAAATTCTGATAAATTATTCATGGAATCCTTATCAAAAACCCAGAAAGGATTTGCCCTAGTTTTGATGCTCCAAAAATGGCCCCAGATTCCTTGACCCTCCTCTAAGTGCAGAAAAATTAGAACTATGACTGATGTTGGAATGAATGTCCCAAAATGGCTGGAAAATTCTTCTCAATTGCACCCTGAACCAACCCCAAGAAACCCAGCTCTAAAAATCCCTTCACAAGCCACCTCACAATTCTGCATCCACAATGATTGTGCAGTTTTTGGGTAGGATGATGTAGTTTCTCCTCCAGAAAATTAGTTTGATGTTGTATGTTGAATTCTACCCTTGCAAATCTTCCTCCTTTTTCCTAGAATTGACCAAAAATTACTTCGAAAATGTTGTAGCTCACAACTCCTGCTCTTCCTCCTCAACTCTCTGCGTGGCCTCATGAACTCTTCAAGTGTTGGTCTTCAACTATGCTTCAAGAGTGATTGTTGTTTCAACAAAGGCTTGAAGAATGATCAATTAATATCATCATGACTGCACTCTACTGTCAACTCAAAATATGCTCAAAGTATGTTATCATTTTATCATTCGATGAAGGTGTCTCCTAGGCTCTCCTTGTGTGCTTTAAAGAATGCTCTTCGATCTGCAAGGATTAATTTACTTTTGTTTCAAATCTGACTTGATATGTTGATCAAACCTCTCAAGGTGTAATATTCCTAATGGAAAAATTAACAGTGATAACAAAAACATGCAATAAACCCAACACAAATTTTTTTCAGCAAACACCCATAAAACAGAAAAGCTCCAAACACACCAAAATGGGAAAATTTTATTATAAGAACATGTTGAAGTACAATATATTAATAAAAAATAAAAACAAAAATCACCTTGGCTTTCACAAGGCAAGCTACAAGCCTCAAGTGGATGTTTTATCAATCCCAAATTGTTGCTGGAATTTTCCCACTAAAAATCTACACTGGCCTTGTGATTTTTGCACTATTGGTTGTGTTGGTACCCAAATTTTCTCCCTCCTAACTGCTCAGAAAATTTTGATAAATTAGTCATGGAATCCTTGTCAAAAACCCAGAAAAACCCAGAAAGTATTTTCCCTGGTTTTCATGCTCCAAATATGGACCCAAATTCCTTGACCCTCCCCTCTAAGTGTAGAAAAACTAGAACTGTGACTGATGTTGGAATGAATGTCCCAAAATGGCTGGAAAAATATTCTCGATTGCACCCCAAACCAACCCCAATAAACCCAGCTCTCAAAATCCCTTCACAAGCCACCCCGCAATTGTGCATCCACAATGATTGTGCAGTTTTTGGGTAGGATGATGTAGTTTCTCCTCTGAAAAATCAGTTTGATGTTGTATGGTGAATTCTACCCTTGCAAATCTTCCTCCTTTTTCCTAGAATTGACCAAAAATTACTTCGAAAATATTGTAGCTCCCAACTCCAGCTCTTCCTCCTCAGCTCTCTGTATGGCCTCCTGAACACTTCAGGTGTTGGTCTTCAACTACGCTTCAAGAGTGATTTTTGTTTCAACAAAGGCTTGAAAAATATTCAATTAATGTCATCATGAATGCACTCTACTGTCAACTCAAAATATGCTCAAAGTATGTTATCATTTTATCATTCGATGAAGGTGTCTCCTAGGCTCTTCTTGTGTGCTTTAAATAATGTCCTTTGATCTGCAAGGATTACTTTACTTTTGTTTCAAATCTTACTTGATATGTTGATCAAATCTCTCAAGGTGTAATATTCCTAATGGAAAAATTAACAGTGATAACAAAAACATGCAATAAACCCAACACAATTTTTTTAAATAGCGCCCATAAAAAAAGCAGATAAAGCAGAAATGCTCCAAACACACCAAAATGGACAAATTTTATTATAAGATCTTGCTAGAATACAATTATATTAGGAATAAAGATAAAAAATAAAATAATATTAAATAAAATTATATACAACTTTTGGTAAAGCTACAATCCTCAGGTGGATGCTTTATCAATGCCAAACTGTTGCTGGGATTTTCCCACTAAAAATCTACACTGGCCTTGTGATTTTTGCATTGTTGGTTGTATTGATACCCAGATTTTCCTCCTCCTAACTGCTTAGAAAATTCTGATAAATTAGTCATGGAATCCTTGTCAAAAACCTAGAAAAACCCAAAAAGGGTTTACCCTGGTTTTGATGCTCCAAAAATGGCCTCAGATTCCTTGACCCTCTAAGTGCAAAAAAACTAGAATTGTGACTGATGTTGGAATGGATGTCCCAAAATGGCTAGAAAATTCTTCTCGATTGCACCCCAAACCAACCCTAAGAAACCCAGCTCTCAAAAACCCTTCACAAGCCACCCCAAAATTGTGCCTCCATAATGATTGCGCAGTTTCTGGGTAAGATGATGTAGTTTCTCCTCCAGAAAATCAATTTGATGTTGTATGTTGAATTCTACCCTTGCAAATCTTCCTCCTTTTTCCTAGAATTGACCAAAAATTACTTCGACAATGTTGCAGATCCCAACTCTAGCTCTTCCTCAACTCTCTGTGTGGCAACCTGAACTATGTCTTAGTTGGCCCAGAAACCGTACCACATGTGTGGCCCTCTCTCCAAATACTGAAACTGATGAAGGATCCTTCCTAGGGTGGTACTCAGAGTCCACCGAAGAAAGGTTGAGCTTCCTCCTTTGGAAACTCTTGTGTTGAACAACACTATGTAACTCTACTAAACAACTAGAGCAAAACTTCAATTGTCAAATTATCAAAAGGCATCAAATGTTTCTTCCTCTCTCCTATTTATATTTTTTTTTCATTTCCTCCATGTGGGCCCCTCACTAGGAAATTCAAACCTATTCCCTTGGCCAAACGATTTCTCCCACCTCAAGGAGTGCATATTAGTTGGGGAGGTGGCCCCCACATTCCACTAAGGCAAACATTTCAACCCCTTTGTCCTATGTTTCCTCTCCAAAATTATCTTAGGCCCCCAAAATTAGCAAAATGGAAAATTTGTGGTACTATTGAAAAAATTATTTAGGAAGGGACATTAAATTTTTCCCCTCCCAAATGTTGCTTATCCCCAAGCAATTGTAAAACTGGGTGTTGCAAACTCTGCTCATTTTCCCATGTGGCATCCTCAACTGGAAAGTATTTCCACTTGACCAAGTGCTCTTGGATGACCCTATTTCTTAGCTTCCTCTCCCTGGTCTCCAATATGGTCTCGGGTGTCAATATCAAGTGTCCCTCTTCATCCAACGAAGGCAACTCATTGACTGTCGTAACCCGCTTCCCCAACGCCTTTTTCAGGAAAGAGACATGAAATATGTTGTGAATTCTGCTCTCTGGGGGTAACTCCAGCTCGTAAGCTACCTCTCCAACTCTCCTGGTCACCTTGTACGGCCCATAGAAGCATTGCTTGAGCTTCTCTACCCATTTCTGCTTGAGTGAAGATCGGTAAGGCTGCAAACATAGGTAGACCATGACCCCTACCTCGAACTGTCTCTCCACCCTATGCTTATTGGCATAGATATTTTGTTTATTTTTTTCTACCTGCAAATTATCCGTAAGAACCTTAAGAATCTCCTGGCTCTCTTGGACCCAATCCTTTGCCCCTGGGGCCCTGCTATCTCCAAATATCATGTCAAAAAAAGAAAGTGCATCATAACCATAAAGTGCTCAAAAGGGAGACATACCAAGATTCGACATGTGGTAAGTAGTGTTGTAGTAGAACTCGCCCAAGTTGAGCCACTTCATGCACGACCTATGTTAACCCGTGCCATAATTGTGCAGGTAACCCTCCAGCCATTTGTTCACTATCTCAGTCTACCCATCCATCTGTGGGTGATAGTTGGTGTTGGGTATAAGCTTGGTTCCCACTAGCTGGAACAACTCATGCTAGAAGGCCCCCATGAATCTACTATCCTTATCACTGACTATGTTCTTTGGGAGCCAATGCAATCAAATCACCTCTCGAAAGAACAAATCGACCACCTATGAGGTTGAATATCTCTATGGGATCGCAAAGAAATGGGCAAATTTATTCAAGTGATCTACCACCACGTAGATGCAATCTCTCCCATGTATCGTCGAAAGTCACATGATGAAGTCCATGGACACACTCTCCTACTTCCTCTCCGGAATGGGAAGAGAATACAATAGACCGGTCAGGTGTGACAACTCCACCTTGTTCCTCTAACGGGTTATGCACTCTTGTCCATGCCTCAACATGCCCCCCTTGAGCCCACGCCAAGAGAAACGCTCACAGATGGTATGATAAGTCTTAAGAAAACCCAGATGTACTGCAAGAGCGTAGTTGTGAGCTGCCTGCATAACCTTCTCTCTGACATGGGATCCCGACACTAAGTATATTCGGCCTTTGTAGTAGATCACACCATCCATCACCCAGAATCTATCATCCCCATGTGTGTTGTCTAGTATCTCACAAGCATGTTTGTCCTTGGAATGCTCAACCAAGAGTTGGGCCTTCCAATCATGTGCAACATCCATCATAGAGAGTACTAAGGCCTTCGGTAAAGCACATCTGCCACTATGTTGTGCTTTCCCTTTGAGTACTCGATCTCAAAGTCTTAAGCCTGGAGCTTACTCACCCACTTATGTTGCCTCTCCTACAATGTATGCTGCTCCAGGAAGAATCAATGATTGTTGTGATCAATCTTCACCTTGAACCGATTCCCCACCAAGTACTGTCTAAATTTGGCCAAGGCTTGCAACACGGCCAACATCTCCTTGTCATAAATGAAATCTGTCATGGGGTAGCAACTTTCTACTCTCAAAGGCTATGGGGTGGCCTCCCTACATCAACACGGCCTCCTTCACCTGAAGCATCACACTCCAATACAAACAGTCGAGTGAAATCAGGCAAAGCCAAAATGGAACACTTGCTCATGACCTTCTTGCGATGCTCAAATGCCTCCTTTTCTACCTGCGTCCACTCAAAAGCCCCCTTCTTCCACAAGTCCGTGAGGGGTGCTGCAAGCTGTGAGCATCCTCTCACGAATCTCCTGTAGTACATACAAATGCCCAGGAACCCCCTCAACTCATTCACATTCTTGGGTGTTGGCCAATCCAAAATGGTCGTGATCTTCTCCTGGTGTACCTTTAATCCGTCCTATGATCCAATCACATGCCCAAGGTACAACATCTATGTCAATCCAAACTCACATTTGGACATATTCACATATAGTTGTTGCTCCTCTATTATGCGAAGTACTACCTCCAAATGTTTAAGGTGCTCCTCCCACATCCGGATATAGATGAGTATGTCGTCAAAGAAGACAAGGACAAAGCGCCACAACTGCCTAGGAAATACATGGTTCATACAAGACTGAATGTAGCATTAGTGTTGGTTAGCCCGAAGGGTATCACTCAGAACTCAAAATGTCTGTAGTGGCAACAAAAGGCATTCTTAGGGATATCCTTCTCCCTCACCCGAATCTGGTGGTACCCCAAGCGCAGATCTATCTTAGATAAGTATTTCGCTCCTCTAAGCTCGTCCATCAACTCTTCAATGCATGGAATAGGGTACATGTTCTTCAATGTATTCATATTGAGGGCCTTGTCATCAATGCACATGTGGAGTGTCCCATCTGTTATCACTATAAAAAATTTCTGAAACTTGGTCAGTTACACTTGTTCCTAAGTCATAATGCTAGATAGGGTTAGAGTCAAATTTATATTTTTAAAGGTCTAGATCATGGGTTAAAGGTCTCATTCCATCACCAAACAATGTTCATCAACCTTGTTTCATTCTTCAAAGATATTATGCCATGTTTTGAAACCCATTTTTAAAGTTTTTTTTCGAAGATTTTATGAATAAGCCACAAAACCACGTTTTTGTAGTGCGCTTAGTGTAAAATGTTGATTCTGCGCTACGAAAACACTGGTGATTTCATAGTGCAAAAACCCGAATTTGCAAATCATGCGCTACGAAATCGAGGATTCTCAGTTTTGCGTTTGAGCTGTCACATTTGTCAAATATAGTTAAATTTTTCATCATTAGGTGTCATCCAGAGTTCTCATTCATGCATGCAGCCATTTATTATAATTATTAGGGGTCATTTGTCATCGATTATGGGTCAGATTATCATTGGTCCTTTCAAATTTGAAAACAATTGCCCGTTTTCAACTTCATTTGTCTCATGCAAGACAATAGTGCATGCATGTTTATGTTTTGAAGAAGAAATTAGTGGTGAAAGACCAGAGTTCACTGAAACCAATTCAAGCGAGGCTGTGAAACTATAATTCAAGCGAGGCTGCTCATTCAACAGTATTTTCAAAACTTGTTATCAAGTGAATTTGAAATTCATTACTAGTGTAAGCAGGATTGTTATCAAGCGAGGCTAAACTCATTTACCAAGTGAGCCAGTTCATTCAACAGGAAGCTCTGATTGCTAATTTGCTAAAGACACAGGGTTTTCAGAGGGATTATCACAGATTTTTGAAGATTCAAGGTTTTCAATAAGAAAATGGCTGAAGAAAGAAGGAGTCATAGGTCTGTTCATTGCCTTAGAATAGAACCTAAAGGTGTAGAAGCCCTTACAAAAGACAAGTTTGTTGAAGAAGCCTTTAAGAAAGTAGGTTGCTGGAGGTTTTGTGAAAAAATTCAAGGAGGACACACTCAAATCACCAAATAATTTGCCATAAACTTCACAGGATCAAACTCAAAGATTGGATTCCTCAATTTACTGATTTCCCCTGAAGTGATATCAGCAGTTACAGAAATTTCAAGGGGAGAAGACAGGTGGTTTAAAAAATTCAAGTTTGACATGGTACCCTGCAAAATATTTCTAAAACCAGAGTTTACAGAGGTTGACTTGAACAAGGTTGTGCCAAGAAGTTATGTTAAAGATACATTTGCCAATCTGCTCTACAATATTCAGAGGTACTTCACCTGCGAAGGGAGATACCATAAGGTGTATACCTACCACTTTAAACTCTTGCTTCATTTCACGGGGATAATATCTCTAGATTTACCTTTTTATCTTTTCAGAAGTTTGGCTAAGATGTCTGATAAGGTACAAATGAAAGTTGAGTCATGTGAAACCTCATTATTTCACCATGGCTTAGTCAAGTTAATAGTCTTGCATGAGCTGCAGAAAGTAAATAGAGATTGGGTTGAATTCCTCTTTTTGAGTAGAATTGGGATTGAAGGAAGAGGGGTTAGTCCTCAAGCTAAAGAAAAAACTCCATCAAAGATTATTGCCCTGTAGAAACAAAGTCAAGAAGATTTGTTAAGCTGAAGCCTCGAAAACAAGTTAAAGAACCAATGATAGGAACAACATTGAAAATCCAAGATACTCCTAAATCCACACAGAAGAAGAAAACTTTGGTTAAGGAGACAATTCTAGAGCAGTCAACTAGTAAAACAGATCAAATAAGGTTGACTAGGAGTCAAAGGTTAAAGGAAAAGGGTAAGACTGTAGTTATAGAGGGGTCAAGAGGTAATTTGAATGATATACTTCAAGCTATAGACATTGAAGAGTCTCCCCTAGTATAAGCAGACTCCATCAAACTGGATACAGGTGGCAGCAAATCAAAGAAATTGAAGACATCCAAAAGGTTAGATTTTCAGGATGAAGTGGCAGAGTTTATCTTTAAACCTAGGAAACCCTCAGATAGGCACTCCAAGAAGTTGAAACAATCAAACATGGAGATAGATCAAACAGGAGGTGCAAGTGCTAATGTTTTTGAAGAAACTGCAAATACATCATTTTCAATGCCTAAAGAAGATAGAAACAGGGTTTTCAATATTCAGAAGGAAAAGAGCAGCTATGAAGATGTCAAAGACAAACTCAGATTGGCAAATAATGAGATTGATAAGGTTGTTAAAGGTTGTTAAGATATAATAAATGGTGTTTTAGTCCTAGTTGTATTAGGACTGTAAGACAGATAGTTTAATTGTCAGTTTGTAAATAAAGTTTGTTTAGAAGTTGATAGGTGTCAAATTCGAATTTCTTCTCAAATGTTTGGAAGGAATCCAAGGATGTAATGATCACTCTATAAGAGGGAAGAAATCGAATTACATAGGGTTGGAATTTTCATTGAACAAGCATACTTTTTGTGATATCAGAGAATTGTGTTTTTATCTTAATACAGAGAGTTTTGTTTCATCACTCAGGATTCAGAAAGGGTTATGGATGTTTGATTGTCTCATTATGTTTCTCTTTAAATTAATTGCAGTGGCATGAATGTATATTACTTAGAATTCACTGAAGGTGCTCTAACTTCCTATATATGTTCATGAACTATGCTTATCCTCTGTCCTATTGTTCTATTGATGCATTTAAACCCTGAAATTCCCTGACTTCCATACGAAACCGATCTTTATGTTTTGTGAAAGCACATTTAACTCCATTTACCCAATAGATGTTTGTTGATTAGTAGTACAACCAATTATTCACTTTATTCAGTTTATTCACAGAGTTAGCCATCTGATCTTTATTTGTAAATCATTAACCTATTGAGAGAGCCCTCTCAGGTTGAGGAGGCTAAGCTTCAACTAAAATTTTGGTTTGAAATAATTACTCAGGGTCTCCTTGACTAGCAGCCTATCAGGGTCTGATTTTGAGATAACACCATCCTTCTTCACCTGCACCACAGAAGAAGCAAAGGGACTCGAATTGGGCCTGATGTGCTCCAATCTTAGCAGCTCATGAATGGCCCTCTCAATCTCATCTCGATAGGCTTTGGGATGCCTATACGAGGTCGTGATAACTGCATGCACTCCCTCCTCCAACTCGATAGTGTGTTTGAACCCTCAGCTTGGTGGCCTGCCTGGAGGGATGTCCCCAAAACCCCGTGATGCCTCTCCAATAGGGCTTGTATGTCTAGGTGCATTGGTCATCCCTGGGCCCATGTCTTCAAAATCCTCAGCTCAACCGCCCATTCTATGTCCCCATGTTGTAGATCCACCTCCATCCGGTGTGCTGAAACTGTATCGGGTGGGAAAGAGTGCATCCCCCTCAACAATACTAGATTCCCATCTGGCCCCATAAACTCCATCTCTAACTTCTGCCAGTCAGTGGTGACCCTCCCCAATGAGTATAACCACTGGACACCCAGCACCATGTTGGTCTTTGGGACATCAACTACAAAAAAGTGATCAGTAACAAAGTAGTTCCCCATCATCACAGTCAACTTGGGAGCGTACTTCATGCACTACATGGTCTGATCTCCTGGCACCAACAAGAACCCCTCAAATGTCTCTGTGTGGATGCCCCTACACTCCACCATCTGGGAATCAATAAATTTGTGGGTGGCCCCACTGTCTACCCGAAATTAAACTTATTGCCCCTGTACCGTCCCCCTAATCCTGAGTGTCAAATATTTCGAAACTCCCCAAAGTGAAGCAAGAACTCCCCCTGATGGGGAAAACGGTCCCCCTCTAGGTGGTGGTGGTGGTGGTGGTGCTCCCCCTGATGATGGTCCTCCCTCATCTCCCGAATCTGCTCGAACCTCAAACTCCTAAACTGACTCACTATCTAAATACACCTCAATGTAGTGGACCTTGCCCTTGGTGTAGTTGTGCCCAGGTGCTGAGGGTTCTTGGCATGTAAAGCACAACTTCCTCCTCTGAAGGCCCCTCTAGGTCTCCTCGTCCATCTGACCACGTCCTCCATCCCTCTAGGGTGGTATAGTGTCTTGGTTCCCCTATGGTCTAGTGGGTCTAGTGGGGACAAAGGCCCAGGTCTTGGGCACAACGTCAATCATATCCGGGGTCCTGGAGATAGCATTCGTCAAAGATGTGGGCTTGTAGGCCCTCACCCAACCATGCAATGGCTCTGTTAGCCACTCCTCAAATAGCATGATCAACCGAGCCTCTGAAATGCTAGTCACTGTCACTGCCAATCCCTAAAACTCCGTAATGTTTTCCTTTCTGCTACCAGTTTTCCTCAGATGGGCTAACTCCCTGAAATGTAACTTTGGGTCTTTCCTCTCAAACCTCTCCAACAGCCTCCAGGTGTACTCTATGTAAGAAGTGATGTGAATATGTTCCAACATGATTAGCCCATGGTACCACCACTCTTGGGCATCCCCTTCCAAATGAAGGGTAGAAAATCGAATAGCATCGGTAT
Source organism: Pinus albicaulis (assembly GCA_034641835.2). NCBI lineage: Eukaryota > Viridiplantae > Streptophyta > Pinopsida > Pinales > Pinaceae > Pinus > Pinus albicaulis. The sequence continues at coordinate 475,148,060 of CM076579.1, read as the reverse complement.
CCCGCATGGAGTTCAGGTGGAAGTATGTATCTAGCTTATGAACCCAAGCCTTAGCATCCAATTGTTCCAATGCAAGAACTCTAGTGAAGTTGACAGGAATTATCGTTAATTTATTTTTCATAAGTTTGTGTAATCAATTTTTAAAATAGTACTCTTGTGGGTATAGAAGAGATCCTTTGAAAATATGTCGGAACTTATAATTCCATTTTTCACTTTGTCCTCCCTTTTTTTTTAAGGGATAATCAGTGCTCCGGATGTCAAAAATAGGTTGAGCCCTCTTTTTCTTTGCAGTATCGGGAAAGCCACAACTTTTTTACTTTAATATACAACATAATTTTGACTATGAAATAGTGCGTAGTAATGTTGCAGACCTCAATTTAGGACCAACAATAGAACATTGATAGAGCTCATAGAGATATCTGAAACCTGAATCCTTCAAATACCTTGGTCCTGAAGCCATATTGTTTTGTAAAATTAACAACACTTATGTTCCCCAAGGAGATCTAGGAATTAGGTTGATGCAAGAAAGGACGTTGCTTGCAAGAAGGCTGAGAACTTGGAACTTTTAAAAGCAAAAAAGAAGGAGAAAACAATGACATTATTTCGACAGTGACAAAAACATATATTCTACATCGAACCTAGTAAAGTTGAAGTGGAAATTTTGTTAGTCTTTTACAACCCATCTAATATAGTTTTGAATGGTAAATTTGAAATATGGTTTCGGTGCTCTTTCAATCGATGGACTCATCGACTTGTTGTTCTTCCATCCCAGCGAATGATCCCTGCATATAATGGCTCCTATGTGAAGGCAACTACATCCATATAATTCAAGTCTGTTTTGGATGAGTACTGGCCACAACTGCAGATTACCTTGAGAATCATTATGACCTCATTTAGGGTGCAACTAGAAGCATATATGATGGATTTTGTTTTCTCTAAAAGAGGTGATGAACATGGTGGATTGTATGACAATATAAATGGTATGGACTACCATGCTTCTGTGGTTGGAGGAATTCTGAGGGAGCCACCAACGCACATTGTGCATATAGCTGTGGAAATGGCAATTGTTGCAAAGGTCAAACGTCTGGAAGATGTGGTTACAAGTCTTTCTCGTGCAGTTCAAGAATTGGGACATAACGGTGAGATCATTTGTCTGAAATACGATTGTCTTGATTACAGAAAGGTTCACGATTTGCAATTTAGGCAAGAATTTTTTTGGGGAGGTACCAAAATTAAAGCCTGACATGGAAATGTTGAAGAATTGTCTGTGTACTTTCTAGAACCATTACATGGAATGTTTTGGGTTGGTTGCATCTACGGCCGTAAGGATGGTGGACAACGTTTTGGATTCTTTTTCCATGCAGCCCTTGAGTTTCTGCTTCAAAGTGGGTTGCATCCGGATATTATGCACTACCATGATTGGAGCAGTGCAACAATTGCATGGTTCTTTCAGGAGAATTATAAACATTACGGCCTTGCGAATGCCCGCATTGTTTTTGCAATTCATAATCTTGAGTTTGGTGCTGCTCTTATTGGCAAGGGAGTGACACATGCACACATGGAAACTACAGTTTCCAATACATATGCACAGCAAGTCTCAATACATCCAGCAATTGCTCCCATGTTTGTGAATATGCACATGGTGTTTTTGAGTGTTGTTTACATCTAGCTCAATATGGGTTACAGTGGTGAAAAGATGGGACTAATTATTCACGTAGAGTTTGCTTCTTTGCTCACACATCTGAACAACTATGCCCTCTCATTGTCTCTACTGGGTCTATTGCGAGCATCATCATCTCTTGACACGATCTCTGTCATGAGTCCTCTTGCTCTTGGTTCTCCCTCTTCAGTTTCAGTGATTTCATCCTTCCTATGAAATCCTCAACAAGGTTGTGAGCTTACTCTGGCTATGTCTCCATTGACATCCTCTGTAAATGGATATGGAGGCTAGCCACAACCTAGTGTATCAAACTTACACCTTCCTGGTAGCAATGTTCAAACCAGCTGTCTTAGAGCAGAACTCAATGCCAGAGACATGCCTGTTGAGGATTCTCCTCGAATTTCAGACTATTGAAGGGAAACTCCTCAATTATTTTTCTCCACTCTCCACACAAGCTAGGATGAATGTTGCTGTTTTTATATATAGTGGTGCAAGCGTCTGGAAAATACAAGAGTCATGGGATCAATATTGTTGCTCCAACAAATCTTCAAGATGTGTTTGCCTCCGAAGTAACATCTCCTAGAGTAGCAATTATTGAACCTTCCATATTTTCTCAGATGAGTCCCCAAATGCAAGCTCATAAGACTTCCCAGGCATATATGTAGATTCAAAACCATATTTTGCCTCTTATAAATTCACAGGCATTTTTGCAGGGAATTACACAGATGTGGCAAGCTGCAATATAACCTCAAAGCCCTGGCCATTCTTTGATGCAATCACCTTTCTAATTTTCCTCGTATGGTACCAAATGTTGTGTTTAAAGTGTTTGAATCTAATAATGTCAACTATACATAATGTTTGAGTCTTTTTTAGGCAAGAGAATGTCATACTTTGCATATTTGAAACCTATTCAAGCTTTGGTGGATGGAGATTGTTGAATCTAGGTCCAAGGAACAAAGTTATGGTTCTAGTGGTTATATGATTTCATGGGCATTCTTTCATAAATATATTTGAAGTTTGTACCACATTCATGGATTTCAAGCATATGTAGCCGAAACATCGCTTTGGTGTACACTTGTGCTGACAAATGCACATCAAGATGCACACTAACAAATGTCCTTGCTGACACTGTCTTTGTGTCAAGCTATTTACAAATGTCCTTGCTGACATTATGACATCAACATAAGAGAAGCCCTTATAATGAAATGGGTATTAATCCCAGGATTTTATTCTTGCACATTCTCTTGCTTTCAAGGCTTGCATATGTGCTAGAAATCATAGACAAGTACCCAGACTTGGAAGAAAACTCAAAGTTTCTATGTAGCTACCTAACCCAATTCCAATTCAAGAGGTACAAAACTTAATGAATAATAACACTCTAAGTGTTATTCTGCTACTAAGCATGCAAGGGTCAGCAAGAAGAGAATTAGGTGAGAGAGAAGATGTTGGAGCGAAATAAATATCATTTATACGATACCAATTCAGAAATGGCATAAAAATTTGGCCTTTGATGGCAGACTTAAATCTAGTTCCTAGGCAAGGAAAAAATTACCTTACAAGATAGGGTTTTGATATGTATGGAAGGACAACTTATGAATCGTTTTAGGAACTGCGCGCTCTGCCTGCGTGCGTTTAACCTAGCCGCCGACTGCTAGTCTTCACCTTCGCTTGAGGCTGCTGGCCTGTCATGGCCCCTCCGGATGCTGCTTCGGAGGGCACCAATGAACAATCTGCAAGATATGCTTTCTCTGCTTTGGTTAAATCCTTACAGCCCCAAAGACCTCGCCCTGCGCTTTCGAAGTTTGTTAAGAAGTTAGATGGGTTGCAAGAGGTCGAGCTGCCTCCTACACTTCCACGAATGGTTGCGCTCTCACTAGCTGAACGGGGACTCATCGGTCAATTCACTGGCCTATGGCCATCATCGAAAACAGTTCAATGATGGATTGAAAGAAATTGGGCAGACAAAGTAAACGGTAAAATCTCCATTCGTTTCTGCAGGAAAGGATATTATACATTCCATTTTGAATCTAGAGCAAACAAGGACTTAATCTTCAAAAATGGTCCATATTTCATGGACTCTCGTGGACTGTATCTGAACAAATGGACTCCAGACTTTGATCCCGAGCTGGATGTCCCTAATGCAGTCCCGGTCTGGGTCAGCTTCTGCATCTCCTGCTCCACTATTGGGGAGATGACCCGGTTCAAGCCATCGGCAATGCTGTTGGGAAATACATTGATCGGAGCAAGCCCAAGGATAATATGCAGGCATGTGCGCGTATATGTGTTGAAGTTCATCTCGGCAAGGGTCTTCCAGAGGCAATCATATTAAAGGTGGATGATTGGATGCACATTCAACAACTGGACTATGGACAAATTTCCTTTAAATGCAAGGTATGTCACGAATACGGACATTTTTCCAATCGCTGCTTTAAACTAGTTAATGATGAACCTACTCAATCTGAGGAACAATGGGAAAATGTTAAAAAAAAGATGACTGCAACTGGCCTAAAAGCAAATTATGAAGCTGCCCCTCCCAAACCATCCCCCTCATCAGCTCCTCCCAAATCTTCTACCTCAGCAGCTCCTCCCTCCTCTTCTTCCCTAGGCCCTCCCATCATTCCCAACCCGGGCCCAACCTCTGATTCTCCTTTGAACTCTATAAACTCCTTTGGCGCCCTCTCTCTCCCTAAAAATGATCCCCTGATTTCCCTCGAAAATGATCCCCCCATCCTTTTTTTCCTTTCTCAATCCTCTCCCTCCCACTCCCTTTATCCCCCCCCCATCCTGATCAACCAAGAGCTCCTCGAAAGAGCATGGAGTTAATCAAGAATCTAAAAAAAAAGGACCTGGTAGGAAATCTAGCAAACAACAAAGGGATGAAAATGCCCAAAAAGATATTTCCATGGGAACTCAAAATCCCATAGAAACTTATATATTGGGTCAAAACAACAAAGAAACAACACAAAAGGAGCAAGGGGGACGAGCATCTCTCTGAATACCACATACTCAATGATGAAAGTTATATCATGGAATTGTAGGGGACTAGGGAACCCCTCTAAAACTACTGCCCTGAAAGATCTTATAGATCATGAGAAGCCAGGAATATTAATGATTCAGGAAACTAAACAAAGACTGCAAGAGATGAAAGGAATTATATATTAGCTTAGACATTATGATGGACATATATGTGAAGCAAGAGGAGCTTCCGGTGGAATCACCACTATTTGGAACAAAAATGTTTGGACATGCACATCCAACACTATCAGTCAATTTTGGGTCAAAGTCACATTAGAAAAGCAAGCAGAGCACAAATAAATAGTCATCTATAATATTTATTCACCGAACCATTTCAGAGACAAAGAGCAGTGTTGAGCCACTCTACAAGAAGACATCTAAGCTGAAGACAGCATCAATATTGTAGAAATTTTCTGAATAATGAATGTTTATTCGCTGCAATTAACCTGATCATACATCAATTCGAATTGCTTGTACAACACATAATTGCTTCTACAAATTAATCGTCCATGCGGAATAAAAACAAGCGATAGAACACCAGATCTGCACACACATTTGACACAGTATGTATGGGGAAAGCTTATAGCTGAAAACCCCCAGCTATTTGTTATATTATAAAGAAGTGAACATTCAGCAATACATCATACAATACTCTCCTCGAGTAATCAGTACAATCTCCAAAGCTGAACACAAAAACTAGCTAGATCTGAAACTAGTCGCAGGTTCAAATCTTCCCGCTGCTTTGCCTGCCTCTACTGCGCAATCCAAAGAGAGAATACAGCCAAACCAAATTCGAATTCAGCCTCAATGAACAGCGTAAGAATCATCAGCAATCTCCTCCACTGATTGTGCAAGTCTCATGCACAACTGATTGCAAACTAATAGCACACCCGCTCTTTCACCTAGTCTCCTCCACTAGTCTTCACTGAACTGAACATGCACTAAGTTAACTGATGTGTTCTTTTAGTTTAATAATGAGTTAATATCAGTGAATTAATTAATAATTAATTCACCCAACTCGTCTCTAGTATAATCATAAGTTAAACTGATCATAACTAGTTAAACTAGTTAACCGGAACACCTCCTCCATCAACTCCTCAATCAACTCCACCAAAACTCCACCACATGAGTCTAACTGAAGTCTAACATGCATGAGTTCATCTAACTCATAGGAAATTCGAATTTCCTTATGTCAGCTGCATGCCCCACCTCCGGGGGTCAAACTGAAGTGCCGCAAGAGACAAAGATAATGTTTTTAGTCCGAATATTATTAAGAGCAAATAATATTCGACTGTTCTATTTTTAGCTCGGCAGTCTAAAAATAGAAACCACCTGAATGTCTAAAAATAGAGGTCCATCTATTTTTACCAACATGACCAATCCTCCAAGAATAGCATACTGCAGCTCCTGGTCCATGATTCATATGTCTAAAAATAGACATAGTCTAAAAATAGACTTTGCACCAAAAATAGCCTGCGGGCCCACCTAGTGAAGGCGACTTCTTTTCACTAGGCTCCATCATCTTGCTGCATTTTCAACAAATATCATCCTTGGGGGAGATCTCAATCTTATATTACATTCCAATGAGAAAAGAGGAGGTATCTTTACATTTGATCCTTATAAAGAAAAGTTGGAAGACATCATGCAAGAGTACGATTTAGTTGATATCATTCCAAAAAACCGGAGGTACACTTGGAATAATCGCAGATTGGGCAAAGATAACATAGTGGAGCGGCTTGATAAAATTCTGATAAACACCACTCTCCTCTCCGAGTTCTCCACAGCTTATGCTGCAATTCTTCCTTATTTAGCTTCCGATCACTACCCCACTAGCATTGTCCTTGAGACACATTGTCCTTTGGGGCCGTTGCCTTTTAAATATATCTCTCTATGGCACAGCAATCCAATTGTGGATCAGATTGTTAAAGCAGCCTGGCAGCATCACATAGAAGGATCACCGGGGTTCATTTGGGAATGTAAACTGAAAAATACAAAACATGCCTTGAAGGAATGGGTGAAGCAACATTATAAAGAACTAGAAAACGCCAAAGTTGATCTAAAAAATAAATTGAAAGAAAATCATAGAAAAATAGAGGAGAATGGGCTCTCCCAAGAGGATAAAGCACTAGAAAGTGATTTATATTATCAGCTGTACCGTGTCAATAGAGAAGAAGAGTAGAAGTGGAGAATAAATTCAAGACAGCTTTGGCTTCAAGGAGGAGATAAAAATTCTACTTTCTTCCATAAGCAAGCAACTGTCAGGAAAATCAGAAATTGTCACGTCTCCCAGACCCAATTTTTTTTTTTTTTTTTTTTTTTTTTTTTTTCCTAACATGTTCAGAGCACATCACCCCGATTTGGGGAAGACAATTGAACTCCGGGAATGAGTGCTACACATATAACATAACTCAAATATTCTCCGTGCGTCAAATAATTATAGTTTTTATACCGAATTACTTACAATTCTAATGTTATCCAGGCTTTAGATTCTTTTCGCATTGATAGATGTACCATGGAATATAAGAATTGGCAGGAGAATTTTTGGGATTGACCTCCCCTCTTTCTCGTTCAATAGAGTAGACTTATATATCTATATATATTACTTTGTATTTCTCAAAGTTTTCGATTCGTAGTTTTGTTATTTTCTAGAGGACCCCTAGGCTCTACTCAAACTTACCGCTATGTGCCCGATATTTTTCAACATTTTAAAGTTTGCAGCATCGAGGTATAGATGTATGCCTCCTCGCATACATCTATCTATACTCAGTTAACCTCCATTGCTCCAACTACTTTCCCAGCAGTTTATATGGATGGTAAACAGATGCTCTGTTCATTGTATTTTTACATATGCTTACAATCTTCCCTCACACAAACTTTTATCACACAATAGATTGTTCAATAGGATTCCCCCCTTATTTTACTGTTACAAACATTCAACATGTGTGACTCTCTGATACAGGTGCAACTGTTCCATGGGAAACTAGGAAAATAGATCCTCTTGCCTCAATCACATGGAAATAGAGAATACTGAACCGGATAGTTTAGAATCCCTAGTGTTAGCTCCTCGTCCTTAGTTAGGATTCAACTTATGCTTTCATATGTTTACACTTTCATTTAATAGAAGCATTTAAATTCTAACTTTTACATTTCTTTTCATTGGAACGCAGCCGACATACTGAATCCCACACTGCTATCACAGGGTTGTCAGTTCTTACTTTCTGTTATTGGTTACAGGGAATTCTGTGCCATCAGCATTGTTATGATAAGTTTAGTTGGTTGTGACTTGCTGTCCATGATTACTGTTTTGTTCCCATTTCTATTTATACACACAGAAATTAAATTTTCCTTTAAAAGATAGCCACCTATACATAGTTATTAGATATCGTTCAATTGGTCTATCATCTCTAACCTTATTACTGCAAGGTACTCATCCCTACACCCAACCATGTGCCTCTGCTATCAATAGCTTTAGCTTGCAATTACATAAGTTCATGAACCATTAATCAATCTAACATTTTCATGATGCACCATAACATAACAATTCATAATTTGCATAATGAACCATAATATCACCATTCATAAATTGCATAATGAACCATAACATCAACTTTACATAAAACAGGGATAGGTTTAATACAGCCTTACAGATATCTTCCAATATTATGCATGCACACCACTACTATGACCAGTCCACCCAACCTTAGAGTTCGTTTGTCTCCAGAACTCACCCCCGAGCTGAGATCCTCCACCAACAGACTAACCTCAATCTGTTCTGGAGCAGCTTATTTAAGCTGTGCTTTCCCCAAAGCCTGTTTCCAATTCTGCATCCAGAATTTTAGGATGTTTTATTCATGTTTAGCCTAGGCTTCCCATTTTGGGACTCTTTAAAGCGGCTTTAAGCTTTTCCTCAGCTTTTCCAGCTTTTTTCTCACCTCTTCCCAACTACTCCTCTTCATTGGGGAAATTTAGATTTTTCCTCAAAAATCTAAATTAGAAATAATTTCTTTCAAGGATTTTTGAAAGATTTTGGGGAAAGTCTTTTCCTTTTCCATTACCTCATGGATTAGGCATGTGATCTCACTTTCTCATCTGGTCATAGTGCATGCACAATATTTTATTTATTTTTCATAATTAAGTATTTAACCATATCCACATAACAATTATCCATTGGGGTCCACTCCCTTATGGATGTATGTTCAAATGTCAAATTTGAAAAGCATAGAACTTGGGGGTGTTACATATTCCCCCTCTGAAAATAAACACCGTCCTCGGTGTTGACAACTATCGACTTAGTTCATTTTGAACTTAATTATGAATGCTGTTCCATCATCTTAGCTTCTCTGTTCCATGTAGCTTTTCAGCAGTAAAGTGCTCCACTGCACCTTTACTCTAGCTACTGTTTGATTTCGAAATTCCATTTCTTCCCGCTTTCATCTTTGAAGCGACTCTGGAAGGAAATTCTTCTTCTGGTTCCACCTGGACCACATTCCAATCAATCATGTGAGAAGCATCATGCACCAAAATTTAATTTAATTTTTTTTTTTTTTTTCTTCAACAAGGAGACATGAAACATATCAGGAAATTTAATAAGCAATGGTAGGGCTAATTTATAAGCCATTAGTTTTCCCCCTTTTCAACACCTTTCTCGGTGTTACACTTAAACGTTGATTTTTTTTTTTTTTATAACTTTGACAAGAATTTCTTCTTCGTCCTTGCTTAGTTTCCAGCAGAGTACTCTCCTGCTTCCACTCTATTTACTGATGCCTTATGCAGTTGATTTTCTTCCTACTTCTTTGCAAGAAGTCTGTCTGGAAGATCTTTTATTCTGGTTTCTCTGTCCACAATTCATACCAATGTAAGTAATATTAGGTACATATAATTGATAATTCACAACAACATTCTGCATTTCAATAACTTAAGAAATTCAGTTATTAATCAAACCGTTCAGGTTCATAATAGTTTAGTGCACTTTTAGTACACTACTTATCCTTTCTTGTTTTTTTCAGTGAGATTCTTTCCTCACTCAACTTGGTCCAGCTCAGCTTTTTCTGGATTTTCTAGGTGATTTATCTTCACCTTTTTCCTCTTTGTTTCCAGAGTGCCCAATTTCCTGTTACACACTTGGCTAAACAATTTTTCAACTTTTTCATTAGTACTCATAAATGAGAGAAAACAATTGTATCATATGCATGGTTATGCTTACCCTTTCTCATTTTATAGTTGTACTTCTAGTATCTTTTCATTGTTTCTTTTTGTTAACCAATCAATTTAATTAGTAATAACCAGACTCGTTAATAATGTCTATAATCCAATTCTTCTAGCCTCTTTTATGAATTGTATTCACTAGTTCAAAACTTACGTGAAGAAATTTGGATCTCATGGGTTTCCCCCACACCCAAGTCCAAATACAGCTCATCTTCTTTTCTCTCGGTTTGTAGCTGTATGATTTCACATTATTTCCTTGTCTTTAATTTTAAGACTCAAGAACATTAATTTTAATAAAATTTACACCCATCAAAATTTTATAGTGTGAATACATGTAATTTCTATAATTCATCACATTCACAAGTATTAATACTTGATAATGTCAAAAATAAATTTGACACAGTTTCCCCTTTTTCAAAGACTCACCAGAATTTATGCATTTACTTTTAATTGTATGTTCATGCTTTGCTAGTTCCGCTCTTCTATTTTTCTCATAGGCTTATATAATAAAATAGAATTAATTAAAATGGAATAGATTTTATTAATCATAAAAGTATTCCAACTTTTTCCTGAATCATAAAAGAATTCCTTCTTTTCTAATGCATAAAAGCATTCTATTTTTTTTCCTAACAAAAGCAACCCATAAATCTCTCATGCTTTTATTTTTAAATCTATATTTGTTTTTTTTTTTTCCTTATGAGAGAAATATCACTTCTCCATATTTTTTTTTTTCCAATTCTATTACTCATTATCTCTAAACTTATAAAAGATACCAACTTGAAAATATAATTTATTTCCATGGAAGAATATAAATTATTATAAATAAAATAATTAAGAAATCATTCTTCCACTATTACAAGAATATTCTTCCTTAAGTAAATCATCAGGAAAATTTTAAGGTATCCCTTCATTCATTCATGCCTAACTCAATGTAATGGTTCCACAATTACTAAATCACCCATTTAACTGTAATTAAAACTTGTACTTCAATCTTCTTTTCTTTTTATAGCAGTATACATGCCTTATTTATAGGATACATCTTCCACTTACTCATTTAACCACTTCGTTATTTTCCATGCATCAGTAGGGTTTGTTACTACTTTCACCCTAATTAGAGTAATAATAATTCAGCCATAGGGTAAAATATGTCATTCCACTTTTCTAGTAACCTCAACAAAGTTAACATTATAACAAAATCACCTATATTTATAATGTTAATTATAGATTTAACTTATGCTCCACATGCAATTTCTTTCATTTTAATCTATCATTTCTCATGATAATGATTATTATTATATATATATATTTTCCATAGTTAATTAAGAATTTACAACTTATATTTAACATACCTCTATTAAATATAAATTGTCATTTTTCTATTATCCACCTTTCTCTATTATCACCCCACAATTATTCATTTATATCTTTTCATGCTTCTAATCAACTTATTGTTATAAGGAATATCAATAAAATTCCATTTTAGGTGTTTTAACACCCCCCACTTTTTCCTTCAGTTTTAATTTCATATATCCATTTCTTAACCTTATCCTGAAGGTAAATTTCTCTATGGATATATATATTCTTGCACACAAAATTTTTTCTTATACCTTCATATAAGTCATACTCGCACATATCACCCATATGTTGCTTCTATCCTTAGGTGTATAGGTAACCCTGACAGTAATTTCTTGAGTGCACCTAGAGATACATATGCATATAATTATATATAAATATATATAGGCCACCTCTATATATATATATATCTAGGCCACATAGACATATTCCTTCAATGCGCACCCCTCATATATATATATATATATAATTACTATACCCCTTGGTTTAATGTTTTTGAATATACCCACATATACCAATTATTGCTTTTTATAACACATATACTATTTATTTTAACTTATATCTAATACATATTCCCACTATGTATAGATATAATAATCTCCCTATATTTATATAATACTTATACCATTGGTTGATGAAAACTATATGTGGATATACATATTATATATATTTCAACCACGGTTTTGAATGCCTAACCATACATTACATATATATAAATATATTTCATAATACAATCCCACCATGGGTTGAATGATCACAACCACACATTATATGTATATAATTATATTCCATATTAATCCACTTACGTAAAAGCGCTCCCACGCCCTTCTAGATATATCTATCCATATTCCTCTTTACCTTTTGATATAGTAACGCCTCCAGATGAAATTTTTTTTTTTTTTACCTGATTCAATCTTCTTCTGTCATAGTAGTGTACAACTATTACTTATAAGTTACATTTTTTTTTCCACTTACTTCTAAACGTAACCTATTCACTCCCTGCATATAGATCTTTTGGCCATATTTATTTATTGGCCATATATATATCTCTATGTATAGTTGGCTCCTATAAGTATATAATTTATATATATTTCTGAAACCTTTTGTGTAATTGATTCTGGCCTATATAGCCTTGGGCCACATTAGTTCGATGGGAAGAGGAATATACATCTATATATAAATATATATATAGCACTTATATATATTTATATATATATATATATATATATCTAACTATATAACATATATGAATCCAAACATTTGTATCACTAAGTTTGTATACTTATTAAATATTCCATAAATTTTATGCGCATGTCTCCCTATACGCATTCATATTTACATATATATATATAACAAAACCCTTGTTATACGACTTTATTGCAAGCGCCACCGTGTACTATAGTAACCCTTGATATTTTAATTAAGATCTGCGCCTAACAAAATCATGATACATACCAACGTACGTGGGCGCATAAGTTGAAATTCAGTAATAGAAATTACATGACCGGAAACGGTAGGTATGCATGTATTAGCCGGATTTCTTGATATTTTTTTTTTTCTACTCTCACGGCGTACTCGTGATTTTTCGGTTTTTCTGGTGCAGATATCATCCAATGAACGGATATTCAGGAATGCCGATGTTTCACGCGAAACAAATACCATCCGGTATCGCTGTGGCCGGTTTCCCATGGTTACTGTTCTACACCATTGCAGGTGATTTGACAGATTCATGTGTACTGTTACCGGCGTGCGATCTACACGTTACACCATAGGTTCACATATGACTCTGCTCTGTAGCCAGCGCTGGGGTATGGTTACAGAGAATAGAGTACTGATTGCCGGCGTAAAAATTTTTTTGCGTACTGGGTAAGAGTTCGATGGATGGTTCAGGTATTTGGCAGATCGGCTCAACCCTGTACCTTGAGATCCGACTCCTGTCGCGGGGAGTTACATTTCTAGGTTTGACACTCTATTCCGTGGTGAGTAGGATGTAACACCTCCATACCCTCACTGAGTGTTTTTAATGTTTCTCTGTACGAGTCCATTGATACGACCGAATTTCCACACGCAACTTGAGATTTTCGGATCTTCTTGGGTTATTGAAATTAGGGTTCCAAGAATTATTTTAAGTTGATACCACTGCACAATATTATTCATCTGATAGTTTCTTATCCTCTGTGGGTGTGGAGTCGTGCGTTCCCCGCTCTTCTCGCCATTGGTGGAGTTCGGTTGCAGTGAAGATTCATAGCGTCTGAGTTGTTATTCTGTCATCTATAGAGTTCAGTGCTTTAATCCGATATTCCTTGGTATCTCTACTGTTATTTCCTTCACCTTTTTTTTTTTTTTTTACTGCATTTGTTCTCTTTGTGATTCAGGAGCCACACAGAGTCTCATACTTTTCAGATTTGTGTTTTTTCAGAGAGGTTGACTCGATGGCGGTCTGATAACGTTTATTACGTTGGAACTTAAGCTCCTAAACTGCTATGGGTAAAGTTGTACTTTCCCGGGTTTCGTTTTATCCAGTGTTTCTACACATTTTTTAAAATAACCCTAGCCGGATTCGCTAGGTTCTTTATAACCAGACCGAGTATATACAGGTCTCATTTCTTTACACCCGTCTGCCTTTCTCTGGTTTTTCTGCAGTGATCGTCAAGACGCCTCTCTGTCTCTAATTTGGTTTCCGTTTTTTTTTTTTTTTTTTTTTTCTGAACTTCTAACTACGCGAACCCTCCCGGACGTATTATTCCCTACTCACTAACTCGATTCCTTTCTGTGGTCAGATCAGTTACCCACTGCAAGGATTTTTGCACACGGATGTAAGTACTGCAATTTCTGTGATATTTTATCGATATTTTCTAATGCAAGTCAAGGAATACTTAAGACTTAGCATCGAATACTATGCACTGTGCGGATAATACTGTTAGTTCTATACATATCCCAGGCGGTCGAATAATCATAGTTTTTATTGGTTTTTTTTTTTTTTTAAAGTATCTCCCCGCTACCTTTTAATGATTAGGGTTTTTGATTTCTATTTACGCGCCTTACTGAGGTATTCTTGTTACAGCTGTTCGTTTCATTTCGTCATACGAACCCTAAAGGAGGCGTAGTCAATGTTGTTACCATTCGGGACTTGTGAACAGTGGTCAATGTATAGTGTATTAATCCAATTTTTTTTTTGTTTATTGCTCCTTACAGAAAATCGAACCTACCTACATTACCCTTTTTACACATGCGCCTCATAACTAAAATCTTCTTGCACTATATATGATTCGGTTATATCTATGATTCGTATTCACTCGTTTCAACTTTATTTTTCGCCGTAACCTCTATTGTTTAGAAATATAAAATTTGTATTTATTGTTGGTTCTTTCCACTTATATGGCTCATATATGTATGCGCAGTCCCATCGACCCTAATCATATATGTTGAAATGTTAACATATGCGATATAAAGATGGGGTTATTATATAAATATTCATATAGGTTAACTTGTGTAAAGGACCCCTATGTGGTCGAGATTTGAAAGATATAATTGCTATTTGTTAACATAGGTATATGTATTTTCCATAAAATTCTATTCAGACATGCATACATGCATTTGGTAGGTTTGGTGTGTAAGAGGCATAGATTTAATTTGTAATGTTAATTAAACAAAATTTTAATCCCTAACCTTAACTTCTCTTTTAAGGGTTAGAGGTCACTCCCCTCTACAAGGCCATAAATGGTGTAAAAATTTTATAGTACAGCTCCACTCCTTGGTTCAATAAAATGCTTATGCTAAAGTCCTCATTATAACTTTATTATCTTTCTTTTGATGTTCACATATAAGCATTCAAAATGCTTAACTAAAGAAATTTAATTATGAATTGAGTCTTTTGCTATAATAATTGTTCTCCAATTGTTTAGGATGGTTCTCTAATTGTAATGTACATCTTTAATTGTTATAACGACCAGATAGAGTAGAATATTCTTTTTCTATACCATTTCGAATATCATATTCTGATATCTTACTTATCAGTTGGTTATATTTATACTATGCATGCTTCAATGCTGTTACACTACTATTAAATTTTTTTTTTTTCATATCCACAAGCACAAAATATCCTAGTGTGTATACAGCAATAACATAATATTTAATGATTCCTGGGGAATAGGTAACTTCAGATTTAAACCAATCCTTGGTTTAAAGATTCTGAAGTTTCTCCCCTATGAACTCTCTGGTCTACAACTAAACAAAATCTGGAAGGTGAATGCCTAATGATAGATTCTGTTAAATGTAGTACCAATTTCTTCATTGTCATAAAATACAATTTTATATGTAGCCAATTCATACTGTAATAAAACATAGTAATAAGAATTTCAGACATACCACAAAATCTGCAAAATGACCAACCTCCCAGCACATGTCATATTAATGGTTCTACTTCCTCACAATCTGTTACATGTATACCTGAAAGTATACCTGAAAGTATATCCAAGATATTTGTATACTTGAAGAAATATTTTTAATATTCATAAAATTTATAACAGTTAACCATTTCTTTGTGAGCACATATCTTGCCCAATTTTTGAACTTTGCTCCGATACCATTTGTCACGTCTCCCAGACCCATTTTTTTTTTTTTCATTTTCATAACATGTCTAGATACATCACCCAGATTGGGGAAGACAATTGAACCTGTGATGAGTGCTACACATATATCATAACTCAAATATTCTCCGCTTTATGCGTCGATAACAATTATAGTTTTTATACTGAATCACTTACAAATTCAGACTGTTATCCGGGGTTTAGATTATTTTCAGTACTTATAGACAGCCATGGAATACAAGAATTTCCATGAGAATTTTTGGGCTTGACCTCCCCTCTTCTCAGTCCATATAGTAGACTTATATATATATATATATTACTTTGTATTTCTCAGGTTTTCTGTTCAGAGTTGTGTCCAACTCTAGATGATCAATAGGCCCTTACTCAAACTTCCCAGTTTGCAGGCCTGATAAAATTTTCAACATTTTAAAGTTTCAGTATCGAGGTATAGATGTATGCCTCCTCGCATACATCTATCTCTACGCAGTTAACCTCCATTGCTCAAACTACTTTCCCAGTAGTTTCTATGGACGGTAAACAGTTGCTCTGTTCATGGTATTTTTACACATGCTTACAATCTTTCCTCACACAAACTTTTATCACACAATAGATTTTGCAATAGGCTTTTTCCCCCTTATTTTTCTGTTACAACCATTCAACATGTGTGACACTATGGTACAGATTCAACTGTTCCATGGGAAAACTAGGAAACAGATCTTCTTGCTTCACTCAAATGGAGGTAGAGAATGCTGAACTGGATAGTTTAGAATCCCTAGTGTTAGATCCTCGTCCTTAATTAGGATTCGACATCTTCTTCCATATGTGTACAATTACATTTAATAAAATAATGTAATTTCTAAATTTTACAATTCTTTCCATTTTAACACAGCGGACATACTAAACCCCATACCGTTATCACAGGGTTGTTGTTCCCTACTTTCTGTTATTGATTACAGTGAATTTTGTGCCATCAGTATTGTTATGATAGGTTTAATTGTTTGGTACTTGCTGTTCATGGGTACTGTTTTGTTAACATTTTCTGTTTATACACACAAAAATTAAATATTTCTTTAAGAGATAGCAAGCTATACCTATACATGGTTATTAGATTTGCTGTTCAATTGATCTATCATCTCTAACCTCATTACTACCAGATACTCATCCATACAACCCAACCATTTGTCTATGCTATCAATAGCTTTGGTTTGGAATTACATGAATTACTTAGCAATTAATCAATCTAACATTTTCATAATGCACCATAACATGACAATTCATAAACTGCATAATGAACCATAACATCACAATTCATAAACTGCATAATGAACCATAACATCACAATTTCATAAAACATGGATATGTTTAATACAGACTTATAGAACTCTCTCAATTTATGCATGCACACCACTACTATGACCAGTCCACCCAACCTTAGAGTTCGTTTGTCTCCAGAACTCACCCCCAAGCTGAGATCCTCCAAGAACCGACTAACTTCAATCTGTTCTGGAGTAGCTTATTTAAGCTATGCTTTCCCCAAAGCCTGTTTCCAATTCTGCGTCCAGAATTTCAGGATGCTTTATTCCTGTTTAGCCTAGGCTTCCCATTTTGGGACTCTTTAAAGCTGCTTTAAGCTTTTCCTTAGCTTTTCCAGCTTTTTTCTCACCTCTTCCCAACTACTCCTCTTCATTGGGGAAATTTAGATTTTTCCTCAAAAATCTAAATTAGAAATAATTTCTTTCAAGGATTTTTGAAAGATTTGGGGAAAGTCTTTTTCCTTTTCCATCACCTCATGGATTAGGCATGTGATCTCACTTTCTCATCTGGTCATAGTGCATACATAATATTTTATTGATTTTTCATAAATAATTAGTTAACCATATCCACATAGTAATTATCCATTGGGGTCCACTCCCCTTATGGATTTATGTTCAAATGTCTCATTTTAAAAGCATAGAACTTGGGGGTGTTACAGAAATCATGTCACCATGATCAATGATGAGGAAGGCCTTCCTCAAAAAACCCAAGAAGCTATCAAACAAACAGCCTCAGACTATTAAAGCTCTCTTTTAACAGAGATAAAGGAAACAGAGGATTATTCAGATCTCCTATAGCACATGCCTAAGGGAATCAGTGAGGATATCAACGTATATTTGACTAAAGAAATCAATGAAGAAGAAATACAAAATGCCATTTGGACGCTTCAGCCAGATAAATCCCCAGGTCCAGATGGCTTCCCAATCAGTTTCTATAGAACATACTAGGGAACAATTAAAAAAGACCTTGTCAAGATGCTAAGATGGACTCAACGCAATTGCAAAATAGGAGGGTTTACTAATGCCACCCATCTTGCCCTTATTCCTAAAGAAAATCGACCCTTGTCTTTTTCTCATTTTCAACCCATATCGTTGGGTAACTCATCTTACAAAATCTTGACAAAAATATTGGCTACACACCTTAAACCTCTCCTCCCCTCTTTCATTTCTGAAAATCAAGGGGGTTTTTTGGCCAATAGACAAATCTCAGACTCCATACTTATTGTCCAAGAGGCTATACATTCCAGTCAAGCAAGAAATGAGAAAGGCTTCATCTCAAAGTTAGACTTAGCTAATGCCTTTGACCGAGTCAGACACTCCTTCCTATTTGTTGTTCTAGAAAAAATGGGATTTGCCACAACCTTCATCAGCCTTATTAAAGCTTGCATCACAGGCCCTTGGATCTCCCCTCTTATTAATGGTAGACCTGGACCATCCTTCCAATCTACTCGAGGACTAAGACAAGGCTGTCCACTTTCACCTTATCTCTTTATACTGATGGCTGAATCCTTCAGTAGAGCTCTAGATTTCAACCATCGTATGGGCCTTATCACCAGAATTAAATTTGATAATGGATTCAAGAACATCAACCATTCTCAGTTTGCTGACGATACTCTACTAATGGGGGGAGCCTCAAATATCATAGCCAGCCATTTCAAAGCTCTCCTAGATAAATGCATGAGCTATTCCGGAGGTTTGATAAATTACCACAAGAGCTGTATATATGGGTGGAACGCCTCGGCACAAACTCTTTATAGAATTGCTAATACTTTTGGAGTTCCATGTAAGCTGGACTGGGAGCATTTCACTTATCTAGGCATGCTAGTGAGTGCTGACAACCTGAAAGCAGCTGCCTGGGAAGTTATTATTGATAAGATAAAAAGGAAGGTACAGCAATGGGGCACCTCTTGGCTTAATCTAGCAGGGTGCCTCATCCTTCTTAAAGCAGGTCTCTCTTCCCTGCCCTTCTATTGCTTTACACTCATGCAAGCCCCTGCCAGTTTTCATAATAAAATGGATGCTCTCCTTCGTCACTTTCTTTGGCAAGGAGGGAGAACAGAAACAAAAAAATATAATTTGGTAAGCTAGAAGTAGGTCATTCAACCGCACGAGAAAGGAGGGCTAGGAATCAGATCTTCTAAACTTCTAAACCTTGCCTTTGCTGGCAAACTTATTTGGAGATTCATAACTGGAAAGAATGATTGGTGGAAGATAGTTCTAGAAAAAAAATATCTCGGCTTCCCAAGGCATCAGCTTTTGGAACATGAGCTCCCTAACAGAACGTGCTCAAAAATCTGGAGGACGTGTAAGAAATCTATACCATTTATTGAACAAAACACTTCCAAAGTGCCCAAAGGCGGTAGCCACATTAGAATTGGGGATGATAAAATAATGGGGCAACAGCCCATAAGTCGATGGCCTGGTACACAACAGATTCTAGCTTTTTTTTAACAGCACAGGGATTCACACTCTGGATCAGATATCTCAATGGGATGCCCACTCTCATATTTGGAAAGGCTAGACCTTCCCATGCATACCTGCAGATATAGAAATCAGCCTAATCAATCTGCAAGACCATCTCCATGGTATAGCTCCTTCCAAACGCTTCGTTGCTGATGATTTTCGATGAGATCCATCAGGTACTATCTATACTATTAAGGCTGCATACCATCAGATTTGCAACATTGATTTTCCCATGTCTATTTGGGCACAGTGGAGACTAGTTTGGAAGGCAAAATCTCTTCCAAAAATTAAATTCTTTCTATGGATCCTCCTAAGAGGGAAAGTCCTCACCTCTGAGAACCTTAGAAAGCGAGGAATAAATGGGCCATCTCGCTGTCCAAACTGTCAATATGATGAAGAGACAAGCCAACATCTATTCATAGACTGCCCATTTTCCATAGCTTGATGGAAGGAAGCTTTTTGGAGCCACAATCTCCCTTGGGCACCTAGCACTAGCATCTTTGAAGCACTGCACATATGGAAAAAAAGCTACCCGTGGAAGAAAAAACAAATAACATTGCTCGAAGGGTTTGGAATTCCTTTCCCTGTACTCTTCTATGGAACATCTGGTTGGCAAGAAACTGCATGATCTTCAAAGGTAAAGAAACCAGTGTCAGAAAGCTCTACAACAAAGCTTGGAGTCTCAATATGGAAGCTCTATCCACGAAATGTCAAGGGAAATTGAACACGCCGGACCTCCATGTTGAAGAAAGAAATTACATAGGGTATCTTCTAGACAGAAACAACATAGCACAAAACAGAAGCAATCCCAGTAGCAGAACCAATTCCAGGTATAGCTGGAAACTCAGGATGAAAGAAGAGGAATTTGCACGATGGCTCATGAATTGCAATACTCATTATCTCTTTTTCGATGGCGCCTCCAAGTCAAACCAAAGAATGGTTGGGGCTAGAGGAATCATTTGTAATGGTAATGGTGATGTTTTAATTGAATATGAATGGGGACTGGGTACTTTATCCAATAACGGAGCAGAATCATTAGCTCTCTACCAAGGTCTGCTTCAGCTACAGAGACTAGGCATAAGCACAGCTGTAATAATTGGAGATTCAGCCATTGTAATTAGTTTGATGGTCTGCAATAGAAAATCCCCCAACTTGATTCTACAAAAAATCATAGGGCGATGCCAAACTCTTGATCAGTAGATGAAAGGGAACCTCTTTTACCATGTTCTTCGCTCCCTCAACAAAGAAGCTGATGAACGGGCAAAAAGAGCATGTTCTCATATTGTTGGAAACCTTCGATGTAACGGCTCTGATCAACATTTTTTCTTTCCATGAACAGATTTATACTCCTTAGCAGATTCTTCCCACAGTAGATCTCCGCTCTCGAACTCCGAAAACCCATGCCCAGCTCCTTTGCAAAGTCTCACATTACAGCTATATGTCCTTTGGCTGTGATTCCCATAGATGTAATTTCTGCAGATTCAAAATATTACTCCCTCTGTGACGCTCCATTAAGCTCTATGCCCCCTCTTGTGTATTTCCTTTCTCGTGACCCATCGACCACATTCAATCATCATTTGACCACTTTCAACCATCACTCCATCGATCTCTGTTCAACCTAGACAGTGCACCACAATAGCTTATGCGTCTCTGTCTGCCCAGTCAGTGTTTCTCAGCTCTACAGGTTTGTCTTATATGCACCTCTGTCTATTCCTCTGTCTGCCTCTATCTACCCAGACAGCTTTTATCAGCTCCATGTTATGATGACAAGTCAAAGTTTGGCAAAGCGCAAAATAATGAAACGGGTGAAGACCTCAACGGGTGGCAATTTCATCACACTTTCAAAAATCAGATATGAAATGCAAAGTCTGTCTTTTATTATTCCAGTTTGTTAGAATTTACACCATTTCTTCCTTTCTCATAGTGAAGAAATCTAGATGTAAACAAGAAATTGGCACCAAACATATCTATAATCGGCCCACCTCTTGCCAATGCTATCTTGTAAAACTGGAGCTTTGACTCCTATACTTTTTTTGAATACCAATCAACAACCGATTTTGTGAAGAAAAAAAAAAAGATATGTATGGAAGGACAACCTGTTGAGGGCATAACACCTACAATACTACAAAAAATCACTATTATGACCCCAATGTGGAAATGGAGCCAAAATTCTACATCTTGCAGTTTGATTGTAATCAGCCACACTAGTGAAAAAATATGCACGTCACAATTTTTCAGTGGTTGCAGGGAGTATATCTAGTGGAAGTTGAAAAGTAAAAAACCTCAATGAGCCAAGGTATAGAGCCCTTGATTGTAAAAACCCACCAGTTTTAGATCTAGTAGCGGTGTGAGATGGAAACCTTAAGAGGTGACTAGATCTACAGGCAACAATCATTGTATTACAGCAACAACTAGTGCACCCCTCTCATCTCATTTTGTAAATAACATAGTAGAGACCTATAGCTTGGAATTTTGAGGGATTGAGTGCTTTGTCCTCTTTTGGAATTAGGGTGATGAAGGTAGCATTTATGGTTGGAAAGGCACCTCATATTTGGTGTAACTTTTCTTTCAATGCCTAGGCCCCATTTTTAATGGTGAGCCAAATGTGGTGGAAGAAATTTGTGGTGAAAACGTTAGAACTTGGAGATTTTTTGGCATGCATGTCCATGACATTCAATTTGACATCCATTAAAGTGATGGGTCTCATGGGACTAGCAGCATGTTCTTTCAAGACTAATTAGGGGTTGTGTTTGGTGATCATATGAATGGCAGTGAAATCGTCCTATTTGAGTTTTGAGAGGAGAGACTAGAAAAATTTTGTTGGTTTGTGCTCAATATGTTGAGAAGTTATCTTATTACCTTGATTTTTCTTAAGATGAGTAATTCTATTACAATTCCAATGTTGAATCATCAAGTTGTGGAAGAATTTCGAGTTGTGTTCTCCTTCTTGAGCCATTGTACTTGTGATTTCTAACATCAAAGTATTTCTTCTTGTTGATGTCACTCACTGAGCTGTGTGAAAAACTATTGCTCTTGGCCAACAAGGGATTCATCTATTCCATGAATCATTTTCTGTTGAATTCCATTCTAGATCATTCAATAAGACAAAAATACTATGAAATGAGACACTAACAATTTTATTCCAAAGACAGAGAAAAAGAAAATGGATTTGGAAGCACGTGAACATATAATAGAG
The DNA here is from genome assembly GCA_034641835.2 of Pinus albicaulis. Classification (NCBI taxonomy): domain Eukaryota; kingdom Viridiplantae; phylum Streptophyta; class Pinopsida; order Pinales; family Pinaceae; genus Pinus; species Pinus albicaulis. The sequence continues at coordinate 475,125,266 of CM076579.1, read as the reverse complement.
CTTTTAACACTAAAAATTCCAATTCCTATGACTCTTTATTTGTCCAATGACCTTTCACTTCCTACAATCTCTCTCTCACCATATCCATCTTGGTAACAAAAAATGCTACAGTTTCTTCCACTTTTCTACCTGTGATTTGGCATTATATGCCTACAGTTGACACTTCTCTTGAATCTATTTTTGAACAACTATCCCTTCTTTGGAACTTGAAAGATTGTGATCACTTTGTGATAATAAAGTTGTGGTATATACATGTACTTCATCCTTATACACATATGAAGTTTCCAGCTGTCCAATACTCGTGTAGTTTCAGATTTTATTTTGCAGCCTTTGATTGTTTTCTTGGTTGCACCATTTTTTACACTTTTCATACTAATTTGACATATTAAGGTCCAAAATTATGAAGTGCTTTGCAAACATTTTGAAGATAATATGGCAGATTTATTGTTGTAAATCTGCAGTAAGTAAAATAAATTCAAACCTGGTTTATGCTTTGAAAAGTGTGCCTGAAGGGATGAAATTTGGTAGCATATGCTTGGTATCTTTTCTCTTGGATTACCTAGAATATTGAGGTTCTTGAGAAGTGAATTATGGTTTGTAGTTGTTGTTTTTGAGAAGTGAATTTATGTCCCAAGCTCCAAGGGCTAAGTGCCCAATGCTCCTCCTAGGTAGGCACCTCTTCTAATCTAGCAACTAACTACCCCATTGTCCAAACCCAATGGGTTAGTCAACAAATTGACTAGGGCATAAACGCCATAGGTAAGAAGACCAAGGCAACACTCTAATTTCAAGCATCCACCCCATTTGAGCATCCATATGCCCACAAAGCATCATCAAGGAGCTTGGAGATATAGTGCTCTCCTAATAAGAGCAAAAACACTTTTGCAGTAACCCTAAAAGTTAACACCAACTTGAGGTTCAGAAATCGAATGATTGAAGTCAATGTCATATCCCATCGCACCACCCCCCCTTGCTTAGCAATGTCAACAACAACAAGAAACTCCCAATCTCTTCTAGAATCAAAGTACATACACTTTAATACAAACATGCAAATCTCCCAGATCTTAATAAACTAGGCTCTAATACCATGTTTTAGAGGAGGAAAAACTGATATGTGCATTGAAACTATTCCACATCGCTTCTACTTTCCAAGAAGAACTTATCATGTATTGTACACTACAATAAACACACCCAACCTTAATGATTTTTATTAGCATTGATGCCAATGTATTTTAAGGTGATGCAACCTATAAACAAAGTAGATAGGTACTTGTGATTCTTTTCAGGTACAGAACAAGTTTCTCTTATAGAAACTACAGACATATTAGCACTTGGCTCACTTCTTCTTTCTCAATTTTTTATTTTTCACACTTACACCTTTTCTTACGCTTCCTTAATTTCTCAAATATATGTGTATATATAATAAGTACAATGATCAAATTTCACTATGTCAAAAACTAATTGCTTCAATGGTTAATAGATTACAAAGATTACACTATCAAGGATAATGTTGCTAGCACCTAGAGACTCAACTTATCATTTTTACTTGACCAACAACCTTGTGCATACAAGTCATAATATCTCCAACAAAGAATTCCAATGTAGCAACATTTTCCAAACTCCCAAGATGATAATGTGGCCATGTCCCCTCAATTGTGTGCCTAGACTGCATGTGTAATACAACAAAAACTCCACCCCAACAGTTTCATCAATCCTCACAAGCTCAACAATTCCACACAATAATTTTATTATCATTTATAACACTCCCCAACTTGCAGGAGAGTGGTTGACATCAAAAATTCTTAAGTGAGGTTGTTTGATCCTAGAGTGAGTCACAAATCGACCAAGCTTGTGAGACAAGTTCAACACAAAATTCATCAAGTATGGACATGCAAAATTCACTCATTGTACCAAAGGTGCAAAATAACAAAGAATCATCAACACCCAATGTGAATCGCAATGGGCAACATTGCGGTGGATCAAAGTGGAAAATTATAATTGTGACACAAACACAATAATATTCTTATTCAAGTGGTTCTAGCATTACAACAAAGTGATCACATAGTCTCAGAGTTCAGTCATGTTATACACTGTTGCATTAACCTTTGTTGCATGCACCCATTCCAAATCAGTGTAGGCTCACTGGAGTGGGTGGGGAGCTCAACAAATTGTGTGGCACAAAATACCAATAGTCACTACAGATCAACTTCTTCTGTTTGTCTCTTCATCTTCCCAAAGTTTGTACAATTATGAAAGTTAGATTATATATAATTGGCCCTGTGATTTTAAACAGGTTGGTTGTTGAGATCAACTTCATTTTGTTCATATCTTGTTGTACAGTGCTATTTAATTAATGAAAATTGGGAGTTGAAACTATTTCCCAATTTGAAACAATGCTTTCAAATTCTCATCCTTAGGGATCTAATCATTACTTGCATGTTAAATAATTTATGGGGCAATGATGTAAGGTCAATGAGTAATAACGGTGAGGCTCCCAAGTAAACCATGTATTCACCTATCAATGGTTGTACTCATTTTTAATTTGTCTACGTTTTCTAACAATTTTATACTTAGCTGGTGTTAGATGGATATGGTTGCATGGGTTATGCAATTCCTCTAGATTGTCTAATGACCAACCTGTTTCCAAGAATATATATATATATATATATATATATATATATATATATATATACTTGCATCATTCATGAGAAATTTTAGACCTACATCCATGTGGAAATCAAATTCCAAACCAATCTAAGTGTCACCAATAATTCTAATAGAATTCTCATTCCATGTTTGTTGAATAAATGTGATCTGATTGCACCAAAAAGAAGAGGCATCGGTTGCCACCATCATAGTACATCGAATTCATTGTTTGATTGGAGGATAGGTTCACTTCTTGATTAGAACTTCGTGCCACAAGCCTGTGCTTAAGACGAAGTGCCAAAATCAACCTTGTAGCCAGGGCTTCTGAGAATATTAAGATCCTTTAATCCCTAACTAGCCTCTTCAAACATGAAATTCTATTTGCACGTAGTTGATACAATCTTGGAAACAATTTATTCCAATAAGTCTTCCACAATTGACCCTTCATCATTTGCTTTTCATCTTGGAACTAACAATCTTATTTAAGGAATTTACGCCTACTGTTGTAATAGAATATTTAGACCTTGTAATAAACTCCGTAAGTTAACAAGCACTTGAGCTCAAACTCTATCTATGGATATGATTAAGTCTCTTAAAGAATAGTATAGGCTTGATCTGCTTGTGGCTTCTACTAACTATTATCATATCCATTGAGAGATATACTACAAGAATTGGGTTATGAGTATGAATTTTTGCTACAAGAAAGCACTCCAACAGTGCCACAATTACCAGCAAGTATTTATGCAACTCATCTTGAAATCTTTTATTATTGGATTGGAGGCATGATTTTGTATATGTATTGTCCATAGCCAGAACAATGACCTTTTTTTATTTTTTATTGGAGGTTGTGTTAGGACTCTGTAATTTATTAGCAAGATTGGGAGAGTCCAATCACAGAGTTAACATCATTTCAACCAACTTTGGGATTCTAGGATCTAGCCCTCCTGAATCCGGAGAGGGATCTCTCCAATATGTACAAAGATGGATATTGTCTTTGAAAGCTTAAGGTAATGATATTAGGCTAGTTATGAGCGCCGAAAGTATAGGTGTTGTGGTGACATTCAAAGTCCATCACCAATAATGATTTATAGTGATGAATAGTGACCGTCACCACTTGATATGAGCAATGGTGACAGACAATAGCTTCCGTCACCAAAAAACTGAATGTCACCAAAGGTGGCGTCACCGAAAGTATAGGTGTTGTGGTGACATTCAAGGTCCGTCACCAATAATGATTTATAGTGACGGATAGTGATCATCACCGTTTCATATGAGCAATGGTGACGGACAATAGCCTCCATCACCAAAGGTGGCGTCACGGGCATGGGCAAAGGATTGTCAAGGTCCGTCATGAATATTGATTATAATGACGGATAGTGACCATCACCATTTCATATGAACAACAATGATTTTTTGTGATGGACCTTTCATGGCCGTCACTATCAGTGCATATATATGGCGATGTTCATTAACCGTCACCATAAATGTATTGGTAACATCAAGGTATATCATGAATAATGACTATAATGACAAACAGTGACCCTCACCATTTCATATAAACAACAACGATTTATGGTGACGGACCTTTAATGGTCGTCACTATTGATGCGTATATATGGTGGAGTTCGTTGACCGTCACCATTTCATATATTGGTGAGGGTCAAAAAATGTCACCATAAGCTCATTGGTGATGGTCAAAAGAGCATCTGTCACCAAAAACTGATCTTCTTCATTCCCTATATATGAATATCAGGGCACGATGGAATCGAACCACCAACCTCCTGCTTGTAAAGCAGGTGCTCTTCCATTGAGCTAGCACCCTTTAAAGAATTAGACTTTAAACTAGCAATTGCCCCTAAAGGTGAAAAGATACACCAAAGGAATAAGAACCAGGAAAACCGAAAGAACTCAGTGTCCTTACTCCTATTTTTATTCTACGACACTCTACAAAGTATGATCTTGATCTATGACGTATTTTTGCCGAGTGGTTCTAATTTAATAGTAAATGTTATATTAGATAAAATAAATGAATAACTGAGAGGCCTTACAGGCTAATTTTTAATCCTTACACCAAAATCTCTTAATATTCAAGTCTATGGAACAACTCGTTCAAAGTTCAAACTGAAGTAGATTTTAAATGGAAAGCCTAAAACCAACTAAGTAGTTTACAAGTTAACATTTTGGATATAAATTATGTTCAATTTATATGACAAGTTATGCCATAACCTTGAAACTAGTTTCTTAGCTAAAAGACTTTCTTAAGTCAATAATGACAAAGAAAGATAGTCATGGCAAGAAAAATTCTCTTGTTTTTTCTAATGAGGGTGCATGTAACTTGATAAAGGTTGTATGAGAGTATCAAACCATAAACAATTTCACTAAAACATGGAAATGACAAAGTCTTGTTAAGCAACAAAAGTTTAGTTGAATATATGAAAAGCATCGAGCTAAATGATATAATTAAACTAAAAGTAACTGTAAAAAAATGAAATTTCTATCATATACCATCTAGTTTGGTTAGTTCTTCAGAAAGAGAAAGTGCAATTACATGATCCAGCTCCTCATCTTGATTATGTAATGGACCATCCTGAACAAAAATGTCCACATACAACAATCAATGTTATTGTATTGGTAAGACTTTTGATATAATCTATCAAAGCATGTACTATGTAGGAGAATAACTGGTATTTGAATTACTTCTCTACTCGCATGTACTACCTTTGGTAGTTGAATTACTTGGAAATAAAAATCATTATTAGAAGATAACACAAAGAAAAGCAGAAGCCTTTGAATATGGATGGCCATCTTGATTTTATAGAGTTATAATTGAATACTAAAGGACTAGGAATGCTGCAACAAAATAGATGGATGGAGTGTAATAAAAAGAATTTGGATAATTTAGGTTGCACATATCTTTAAATGGAACCACTTTTTCCTTTTGGATTCCCAGTCTTTAATATGCAAATAAAATTTTCGATTCAACCAAAGAGCACAATATTTTGAAGTCTTAGTTGCCTGAAATAGGGTAAGGACAACATTTGGAAACGGGGATGACTTTTGAAATGACCACTTTCAAAACCTTTGGAAACAGAGCAATGAGCACTTCCACACACAGGTCCAAAAGTCATGACTTAGGAGCATGAGCACACCTAATTCAGGGATGATTAAATATGAAACGAATTGGGTTGCAATTATACTCAATTAAATGTAAAGCAATGATTAAAATCTATATAAATGACTTAGAAGTCAAACATGACAACTTTGGAATATGGTAGAATGTTGGCATAAAAACTTTGTTCATTATACATTCTCTTTCGTTCAGTTTTGATGCTTTACTTCCAAATTAGGTGTTTTCTTTGTTGGAGATAGCAATCCATACATCTAGGTCGAACCATTAATGATGCCCACAATGAAGGGGCATGTAGCTCAGTAGTACAACAACACATTGGCCAAGGGAAAATCTGGGGTAAATCTTAGTATGTATAATTTTCAAGACGGGGATAGAGCTAGTTTTGCTTGAGGTTAGGCAGGGGACCTTAGCCAAAGTGTGGCCTGACGAGGGTGTTGGAAATAGGAATACACACATCTATGTTGAACCCTTAAGGGCGTCCCTCATGAAGGGGCAAGTGGCTCAGTGTTAGAGAAATCCAACCAGCCAAGGACTATAAAGTTTCGGAAATGTTTCAAGTAACAAACATTGTTAATTAGCCTATTGTGCTAGACCAAACGGTGGACGACCTGCATTGGAAAGTGTTTGCATGGGGCAAGTGGCTCAGTGTTTGAGTAATCCAACCAACCAAGGACTTAAAAGTTTCGGAAATGTTTCAAGTAACAAACAATTGTTAATTAGCCTATTGTGCTAGGCCAAACGGTGGACGACCTGCATTGGAAAGTGTTTGCTTACCATTATTGAGGCCCCGCCCAGGTTCGAAACTTAGTTAACCCACCTCATGAAAGGGAAAGCGGCTCAGTGTTAGAGCAATCCAATCAGCCAGGGACTTTAAAGTTTTAGAAATGTTTCAAGTAATAGAGAATAGTTAATTATACAATGATATGTGGTTTAACGGTAAGTTTCACTGGGTGAAACTAACAAGACCGCGGTTCAAATCCCATTGAGTATATGGCTTCACTGGGTGAAACTAACGAGACCGCGGTTCAAATCCCATTGAGTATATGGCCTGCTATGATCTCGCCTCAAGGAGTAGACTCCCCATTTCCTAGAGTCTCCGCTCTTGCTAAATCATAAGATCCGGTATATCTGGCTTATATCTGGCTTACAAGTTGCTGGATATACTCTTGGTGTTATAAGGCTCTTGCTAAATCATAAGATCTGGTATATCTGGCTTATATCTAGCTTACAGGTTGTTGGATATACTCTTGGTGTTATAAGGTAGCCATAAAGGTTGATCATGGACCTCCCCCAAATTAGTCCAAGGAAGAAAGTTTTTGCTGAGCAATATTGAGGCCCCACCCAAGTTTGAAACTTAGTTAACACACCTAGCATGTCTGTGGGAAGTTTCATAATGCATTAGGTTCAGGAGTATAGGGTCAGTCCCTCAGACATGACCCTGGGCCTCCTCAGAGACAGGAAGTAAGTTTAGGAATTCTCCTAATACCCAAAAAATAAAAAATAAAGGAAAAAGAAATAAATTCTCCTAATACTGAAGAAAACAAAGGAAAAAGAAATAAATTCTCCTAATACTGAAAAAAAAAAGGAAAAAGAAAGAAATAGAAAGAAAAATGACAGTAGTTAATTATCAATTCTCGTGATAAAAAAATAAACGAAAAGAAAACAGACAATAGTTAATTAGTAGTTTCCAACTTTTCACTAGCATGTCCTAACATTTTTTGATGTATATGCAGAAAGACTTTGACTTCAGGATGACTCAGGGGTTGCTTTCTCAAAGTTTACTTGCATGCCAAAAATTGTTTTGATGTCATTGCCAGATTGTACATGCCATTTACAAAATGTCAAGGAACTAGATTAAAAAGAGATATATCTCAAAGATAGAATTAAAAAGGAAAATCAAACAATCATCATGATACAAGAAACAAAAATATCAAGTGAAAGAGTTAAGGAATAACATCTTCGTGTTGGAGGAGATGTGAATATGTAGCCTTAGATGCTAGATGAAGTGTTTGGGGTTTGATAATTCTCTAAAACCCTTAGGAAATATCCTTCCATGAATGGATATCACTCTCCAAAATCATTTTGGGCATATTTCAATATGTAGGAGCCAGAGAAACATGGTGCATAACAGTAGTCTATTGTCCACATATACCCACATAAAAATTGGGATTTCTATAAAATATCAAGACAATAATTTCAATCCACAATGAGGAGAAATGGATATTGGGCGGTGACCTCAACATTGTCAAAACCCTTGAATAGAAGAAGGGGGGATCATAAGATTAGAACTTATAGAGGTGCAATAATTCAATGACCTCCTATAAAAACTTAAAGTGACAGATATGACCACCATAAATGGGATTTATAATTGGAATAATCGTAGAGGAGGAAAGCACTAAGTTTCCAATATACTAGGTCGGTTTATAGTTTCACAGGCCATTCTGCAACAAGGTCTGGCCTTTACCTTGTGAGGTCTTTAACAAGGCCAGCTAGATTTTGAGGTAACAAGTATTACCATAATTTCAACGCCCTAGGGGATGTAAGCTGCTGGTATTAAAAGAAGAGCTAATAAAGGGATTTTTTTCAAACAAGAATCTTATAAATTGATTATATACAATGTATAATTTGTAAACAAAGGATATAATGAGCATATCAATAATGGTATAGAATATGCTAGGCACTCGAAAACTTCCATAGGCTGCTTCTTCCAGAACCCAAACATATAATGGACATTCATTCTCAATTGCAGATGAATGCAAACTAGCTTGGTATAAGACATGGCCCAAAATTTGAGAAGCTTAGTCTACAGTGTTTACTTCATTTCATATGTATGATCTAACAAAATATGGACAGAGTATTTATGTAGTGTGGCTTCTACTCATTGGCCATGTCACATGGTTGAAACTTGAACCATATCTACTAGAACACAATTAGTAAAATTTGTATAATTGCAAAACCAACTTTTCTTTTTGGTGACATTCAGATATTCTTTAAATTTAGAGTACGAAATTTGGTTTAATGTGATAAAAACAATCAGAAGAAGTTTTTAAAATCTAAAATGTGGGATCTTGAAAACGTTATTACCACAGTCTAATAGAATCCTTTATGCATAATAGCTTCAATTTAATTTAGTAATGTCCAATATTTTGCATGTCCAGTACTTGCTTTCAAATATATCAGTCTATTTCTACATTGTTGGAAAGAGTGAAATAGTTTCTGAGAACTGTTTCATATAGTGTGTGCCATTGTGCTAGATCTCTATACTGAATACTAATTACAAGTTGAGGGGTTTAAAAAATACAAGTGGAACTAACCAAGATCATTAATGTTAGAATTGAATCATCAAGTTTCTAATTGAACTCTATATGATTGATGGATCACTATGTGCTTGTGATTGCAAATTTTTTTTGGTTCATTGTACTTGTTAATTAACAACTTATTATTTTGAACATTTGAAGAATGCCTGGACCTTATCTGGGATGTACCTAAAGAAAATTTGCACTTTTTAAATTGTATATCTGTGCATTCTCTTCAGATTTATTGAGAATTATGGCACACACGTTATTTTTGGTGTCAAAATGGGAGGGAAGGATGTCATATACATTAAACAACCTCATGCTTCAAATCTTCCGATAACAGAAGTGCAAAAAATGTTAAAGAAAGAAGTAGATGAAAGATTTTCTGATGTTGATTGGCGGTTCAGTATGGACTCTAAAGTGACATCCCAGAGAGATAAGGTAAGATTTGTTTTACATTTCAATGCCATATTTACTCTCCTGATTGGCCATATACATCTGATAGTTTTCATTGCATAGTTGCACAGAACTGAGAAATATGTAATGAAAAAAAATGAAAATTGACAATCCCAAAAATATCCTAAGATTATGACAAGACAAATTAGGGTTTTTTGAAAATTAGACAAGTAAAATTTAATAGATTTACCAGCAGTCTAGAAATTGTAGAGTTTGCTTCCCTTTATCTTGGAATCTTTGGGTTAGCACCTCTACCTATTGCTTTCTGGACTAGCTGATCAGTGAAAAAGATATTGCTGCTATTTGTTTCTCAGTACAAATTTCTGTTTCAGGGGTTGGTGTCATTAAAAAACATACATTTAGGCACTTACTCAAACCAAAGTATGCTAATCATTATCTTGAAAAATTTGTTATCAGTGGGCACTGAACTTGAAAAATAAGGAGAGAGGAACTTGAATTTCTTCCATAAGGCTATGGTGAAGCACATACATAACAATAGAATATTTTCTCTCACCTCTTATGATGGGCATGAAACATGAAAAACTGGAACAAGAACTTGTCTCGTACTACCACTCCTTATTAACTAAGTTGATACCCTATAGAGAAGAAGCCATTCAAAGAATTACATCTCACATTCTAACATTAATACATTTAGCCCAGAATGAAGCCTTAATGTGGACAATCTCTTTCACAAATTAGACAATTAATTAATGCCTGACACGATCATAGCAACAAAAGCATCAAGCAGAGGCTATAACAAGATTATGTGAAAGTGAGAAAGAACACCCATCATGAAGCATCAAGTAATATCATCCACAACATCAACATCACTAACATCACTGTGTGAGGATATCAACTATGTCATTGGGACTGTCAAATTGCAATTGTATAACTGCCATCATTTCCAGATTGTACATGCCATTTACAAAATGTCAAGGAACTAGATTAAGAAGAGATATCTCAAAGATAAAATTAAAAAGCAAAATCAAACAATCATCATGATACAAGAAACAAAGATATCAAGTGAAAGAGTTAAGGAAATATCATCTTCGTGTTGGAGGAGATGTGAATATGTAGCCTTAGATGCTAGATGAAGTGTTTGGGGTTTGGTAATTCTCTAAAACCCTTAGGAAATATCCTTCCATGAATGGATATCACTCCAAAATCATTTTGGGCATATTCCAATATGTAGGAGCCAGGGAAACATGGTGCATAACAACAGTCTATTGTCCACATATACCCACATAAAAATTGGGATTTCTAGAAAATATCAGGACAATAAGGTCAATCCACAATGAGGAGAAATGGATATTGGGAAGTGATCTCAACATTATCAAAACCCTTGAATAGAAGAAGGGGGGATCATAAGATTAGAACTTATAAAGGTGCAATAATTCAATGACCTCCTATAAAAACTTAAAGTGACAGATATGACCGCCATAAATGGGATTTATAATTGGAATAATCGTAGAGGAGGAAAGCACTAAGTTTCCAATATACTAGATCGGTTTATAGTTTCACAGGCCATTCTGGAACAAGATTATGTGAAAGTGAGAAAGAACACCCATCATGAAGCATCAAGTAATATCATCCACAACATCAACATCACTAACATCACTGTGTGAGGATATCAACTATGTCATTGGGACTATCAAACAGAAATTGTATAACTACCATCATTGCCAGATTGTACATGCCATTTACAAAATGTCAAGGAACTAGATTAAGAAGAGATATCTCAAAGATCGAATTAAAAAGGAAAATCAAATAATCATCATGATACAAGAAACAAAAATATCAAGTGAAAGAGTTAAGGAAATAGAATCTTCGTGTTGGAGGAGATGTGAATATGTAGCCTTAGATGCTAGATGAAGTGTTTGGGGTTTGGTATGCCATCATTCATGTTTTTGCACTTCCACTCTTGTCACCAATGTTGTTGCACTTCACTGCTACCTTTTTCCACTCTTGTTGTCACTGCTGCTGCACTTCACTGCTAACATTGCCACGCCTGTTGCCACTGCTATTGCACTTCATTGTTTCCTCTATCCACTCCTGCTACCGCTACTAATGCACTTCACTGCTACGTCTATCTACTACCATGCCTGATACTACTGTTGGTGCACTTTAGTATTCATCATTGCTCAATTTAAGTAGCTGAAAACCAATCTGACTTTTACACATATGTATACAAAATTTTCTCTGTGATAACTCTCTGTTAAACCCTAGTTGTCAGTTCTGTAACGACATGATGTCAATATGAACTTACTACAACATTGATATTCAATCTCAAACCTTGACATTTTCATCTCACCTTTCACTATCAACCATATCAAGTCTTCATTGTTTCTGCAATACTAGCAGAAGCTTAAATTGTCAACACTAGCATCATAATTATCATCACTGGTACAGGAGTATATCAACCTGCTCTTTCTCACAACCATAACCTTATAGAAGCTACACCTGTCTCAACAAGACTAGTTCAGCTCAACGCATCAACATTTCTTAATATTCAATTGACAAATCTCAATCATACTAGGCTCTATCTACAACATGTAAACTATGGAAACTATGCTCTATTTGTGCCCACGGTTCAAATTCTCTCAAGTCCAGAAGTAACATTAGTTCTCATGATAATTTCAAAAACTATGAACTCCTTTGCTAACTAGCCAATCCAAATTTTGAGTTAATAATTGTGATCAAGCCTAGCAACATCTTAGGCATCAATGATAACTCTTTCTGCTTCACATCAAGTATACATGGCATTCTATCACGACCTGCAATTGCCACTGTTGTACTTTAAATATGTTGGTTGTCAAGGATATGCAATATTGATCTTCATTTTATTGATGAATTTTCCTCAAGTGTCTGAAAATTCAGAGTTGAATATGGAAATAGGTCACTGATTATCAAGGTCTTCACTAAGATTTCTTTGCTACTGATGCACAATGTGTCACAACTATCCCTGGTGAAACTTTCAAATTCACTGATGTACTCCAAAACTTTGATCAGAGATGCACAATTGGAGAGGACACTTACTCTAATGCAGGCTTGGTATTGGTCAATGCTTACATGATTGTGTATGTAAAAATGACCCATTAAAATATGCTATGATTTTTTTCCCAAGAGATGCCACAGGTAGATCCTATGATATATCACTTAAGTGTCATGCCAAAACTATTTTTCTAAGTTCAATAAGAACATTCCAAGGAGGGACGAAAAGGATACAAGTTCTGAGGAATTTTTGAATACATTTAAGCTTCTTTTCTGGTTTGCATAGGTCTTATTTGAAGTCTGTATACCTACTTGCTAAGCGATCTGGACTTCTTCAACAAGGTTGAGGCTTATCAAGCACGTCTATCTTGTCAATTTTCTCTACTGCAATCTTTAAACTTCAGAATCCAATGCTCATAAAAATAATGATACTTATATGAGGAATACAAAACAAAATTCCCAGATATAGGCCTTGAAAAACTTCATGGACGATTCAATTCTCAGTTTGGTGTGCTAAAGTAGGATGTATAAATATAAATTCCAGACAAGTTTAGAGAAACCCTCACTGCTATAAACTCTAGGACTGCCTTCAAAACATACAAAACCATACCCAAGTAGATGTAAATTACTGATTAGGGAACATTGAGTCTCACGCAGGATCAATCATTAAAATTTAGAGATACATGTCAGAAAGGAGGTCACACTCATATATATGCATAGATTTGTTTGAAGAATCAATTCTAGGGCATCAAAAAAGATATTAAGATAAGTCATCAAGGTAGAAATTTGCTTCAAATCTTTCAAAATTGTGTCAAATGCATCTTCGATCCAACCTTCAAAATTGTCTTCTATTATATGGATAAACCTTCTCCATCATTTTCCTTACATTTGTAAAAAAAAGTGTGCGCTAATGATGCCAATAAGCTTTGCCAACTATGAGTGTATTCCTCAAGAGGTTTGCAATAAAATAACATGTGGATACTGCTTCAGGATTAGTGGACACAGTGAGTGAATTCCTCAAACAAGGCATGGCCTTAGATATAGATCGAAAAACACCATAACTTAGTAAAGCGAGTGCCCAGAATAGTAGCCCAACGAAACCCTTTTGCTCATAATTTCAACCTCCAAAAAAGAATGATCAACTTGGGATTCAAAAACTCATGAAAGCACCTGCAAACACAAGAAGGAACAATGAAACCACTTAAAAAACACAAGCCCAAAACCATTTCAATGCATCTGTCATCGGTCAATGCGTCCAGATTTGTAAGTTTCCACCTCCATGGATCTCCACCTCCATCAATCTGACCTCCATCAATCTGGTAGGTTTGCACCAATCCAACATTCAACTTCCATGCCCCTTCCAAGCCCCAACCACCTCTCCGACCCAGTAAATTCTGGTGAACCAGTGAAAAATTGGGGTGAATCACTCCAACCCCTCCCTCCAACCCTATAAATCCAAGCAAATGCCATTGAAATCTGCTCCAAACAAAGAAAATCGAGGGCGAATTCCATTTTTCCAATTTTATGGACATTTATTTTTGTCGGCTATTATTTAATAATTCATTATTTTTAAAATAATTATTGGGCTAACTTTATAAAATTATAGAAAATGGGTTCTATATAAAAAATTCACCCTAATATAAAAAATTCGCCCTATTAAAATTTAGAATCCCTTAAAATTCGCCCCTAAAATTTTCCCTGACTTTGATCTGGATCATATTGGGGGGGAATTCTACTAGCATTAATATTCTCAAGGGTTTGGCTTCATTCTAAACCATTCTGACGAAAGCCAAGAAAATCATGAATAGATCCCCAATCCTGCATCTTGACTGTTGGACTTAGTAGAATACCTGAAGAATGAAGTTTCGAAAACCGTAGATTGTTGAGACTGAAATTGCACCCGGAAGAAATTGCAATAGATCCCCCAATCCTACATCTTGACTATTGAACTTAGTAGAATCCATTAAGAATTCAGCTTCGAAAACCACAGATTGTTGAGACTGAAATTTCACTCGGAATAAATTGCATTAGGTCCCCCAATCCTTCATCTTAACTATTGAACTTAGTAGAATCCTTGAAGAATGCAACTTTGAAAACTGCAAATTGTTGAGACTGAACTAGCACCTGAAAGAAATTGCAGTAAGGCAGTTGCAAGAACAAGACCCACAACAAAAATACCTTGTCCCTTAACAGACCAAGGAAACATATGTGACTGCGAGGAATGGAAAGCACTACAAAGTTTAAGAGAGTACAAAAGACTAAGACGGTTTAAAGGATAAGCTTGAAGAATGTAGCAGTGTTGGAATAACTAAAATTTGTCCCAAACAAATAGTTGATAATGCGAAACCTTCTTCTGTACTAGTCAAGCAAGAGTACATTCATGTGAGAGCAAGAAGAGGCCAAGCGACTGATAGGCATAGCCTAGAAGATAGGGTATGGTTCCCTATTTTTGATGAAATATTTGATCTACATTTTGTCTATCGAATATTAACCATTTTAACCTTGCCAACAAGGCAGAATTAACCCAATCGTAGGTCCCAATATGTCATGATATATATTAAATCTATATATATATGAGAAGGAATAATAAATACATATATTGATAGAGGTGGTGAGACATATTGGGACCTACGAGAGAGATTGATAGAGGTGGCAAGACAAGGGGAGTCAGTCACAAGGGAGAGATGGAGATAAACTGAAGGAGAGGGGAGAGAAGGAATGGAGAGAGAGAGAGAGGGAGAGGAGTGAGAGAGGTAGAGAAGGGTAAGAGAGGGCGATAGTGACACAAAGATGGAAGGGGGGTAGAAATAAGGATAGAGGGAGGGATATAGTGGGAGGATTGGAGGGTAGAGAGAGAGAGAGAGAGAGAGAGAGAGAGAGGAAGAGAGAGCGAGGTGGGAGAGAAAGGGAGAGAGAAGAAGGACAAGAGATAGGAATTAAGAGAGAGGAACTAGTATCATAGAAGAAATAATATGTGACCAAATTACTCTATATGGAGATGGGAGATAGGGGCACCGTACCTACCTACTAAATGTCTAAACCAAATGTGGTGTAAACGTCTGTAATGGTGGTCAATTATACGAGGAGAGGATTTTATGAGGAGGCACTGGATTTTTAATGTGATGTGCAAAAAACAAGTACTGAACCTAACCATTTCCAATTACCACACATATACAACAGTGTGAATACAAAGGGAATGTGAATTGAGATTGCTAAGTACTACTCCTATAAAATAAAATAAAAGATCAATTAAGTAAAAAGAAGATATAAACTAAATTATAATAGAAATGATTTTTGTATTATAGTAGAATGAAATGGAAGAGATGAGTTGTGATGCAGAAATATGAAAATACTATTGAAAACAAGAGAATACCCTCAAAGAATTAAAAAATCCTAACAGCAGGACTAAACTTTAGTATCTACCTATCAAAATTTCAGTTTTTTTCGAGCATAAATTGAAGGATGTAAATTCAAGAGTGCAAACACAGCATGTACAATGGATTAAAACAACAAATATATTAGGCCCACTCTACACAAATCTGCAATCTGAGAATTCAGGATAAAAAGAGCAGGCTCCAACAATAATTTCATAGAAGTATTTATTACTCAAATATAAGAATGTCACAGCAAGTTGTCATCTCACAAAAGCTCCTACTACAACCTACAAGCTAACAGTACTCACTTTTATTATCTATTTCTACAAATGTCTAATTAGTGTGCCCATCCTTTTCATTTATAAGTTAAGGGAAGTTGTTGTTAGAAAACAGGCTAATGATAGCATTAGTGGTGCATCTCCCTTGAGCATGAGCAACTCCCTCATAACTTTTCCTTGTATGCAAGGCTTTTCTTTTAGAGTAGTGCATTATCATAGTAGATATAACTCCTCTCCTGAAGGTGCCTCATTCCATAAGTGTGCACTCATGAATGCACCTGAGATGATGGTGTTAATCTCCTCAACTAGTGTGCCATACTTGGTGGGTGTAACCCAACAACTAATTCTTCTATCCTCGAAGGTTTCGTTATAAGCTTCTAGCTATGTTTAAGAATATTTCTGACTGGTGTACCACAATCTAGCTCTGCAATCCTAGTGTTGCTCAACTTCTCAAGGCTAAGGTGAGACCAACTCGGACCAACTAGGTGATGCAACACTCTTGAGAAAAAAAAAATTCCAATAACCCAAGATTCTCCCCCATCTTGTCAAACTTCCCCTTTGTTAGGAGCTTTGTCAAACTATTAACCATATGCAACTTTGTCACAATGTGGTCCAACACTACTAACTCCATAATGAAATTGGAATCTTAGGAAATTGTATTGAATATCAATGTGTTTGAAATGGTCATGACACATTGGATTTTCATAGAGCTTGATGTAACTTTGATTCTCACAAGAGACAATATTGGGCTTCAACAATTGATTGGTTGACTCTACAATCAAGTTGCAAATCTAGATAGCTTCATAATAAGTATATGAAACTACCATATACTTTGCTTCAGTGGAACTGAATGCAATTATTTCTTTCTTCTTGTTGATTTAATAAAAATGATTTATAGAATGATAATAATGATGTTTAAAATGAGCCTTATGATGGTATATTTATACACATTGATTGTTCACGAGGTGTAGGGGTATGTTTATAACATCACTGCCCTTGAAAGCTTTGTCTTGAAAGCACAGTAATTAGAATTTTCTTTAGTTAAGCACATTTTTTTGGTGATCTATTTATACTTTGTAGAGGTTTGACTTTGTTTGTCCTTTGAGTGTTGGTGAGGCTTCTTTGTACTTTTTGCATCATATTCTAAAGTCTTTTGACCTGATTGTTTAACATGAAAGCTTTATGCTTATTGGAAATATATTTTAAATACCTGCATGATCAAGAAATTGTTATGGTTAATTAAATTACTAATTAGGTACTAAAAAAAGAGGATGATGTTGAGAGGGCTTGTCTGGGTGACTCTGGGAGCAACTCGGAGGTGGTCAGACAAAGCTCTTCTAAGTTACAAATCTGAAGAGAAGAAACTGGTCATGTATATGTAGTTGCTGCACTTGGGTTGTATTCGATCTATATACCTGGGATGTGTAAGGTCTGTACAAAAGGCTTCGACCATCTGGCACAGTTTCCAAAGAGTGATGCACATCTTGGTACAAAGACTGGTTTGGGAGTTCAGCAATGGAAAAAATATTCTAATTGGAGTCGACCGAATGCTTGCGTCTGAAAACACAATTCTCTTTGATTCACACCTACTTCACAGACTTCATCACAGTGGCATTCTCTCTCTCTTTGATCTTATATACTACTGGAACCTCGAGGCTCCCATATGGAAATATGCAGAGATGATGAGGTTACGCGGCAGTGAAGCACACAGCTGGGAATGCCATAAAGCTCTTCTACAGGAGATGGGATTATCTTTCAAAGGGGAAGGTGACATTGTGGTTTGGAATGGAAAATTCAAGGGTGCGGGATTACTCGTTAAGGACGAGTATGAAAATCAAATTGCTAAATGACTCCCGACCCTACGTTGTCTCCTTTTTATATTGCATGGAATCTTAAAATCCCTACAAATATAATATTATTTGCATGGTTATTGTGGAAAAATAGAGTACTAACTTGGGAGGTATTATGAAAACGGGGATTTTATGGTCCTAGAAGATGTCCATTTTGTCTCCAGCATGAAGAGACTGCTTCTCATCTTTTCTTCACATGTACCTTCTCTCTTTCTATTTGGCAGCATTTTGCTGGGCTTATATGTGACCCTTCTTGGCGTCCTTCTGACTGTATTCAATTTATCAAATCTTGGGTTCTTGTAAGTTTCTCTTACAAATATTTACCCTTTTACGTGTTTTGGGAAATCTGGAATGCTCGGAATCATTGGATTTTCAAAGGGGTTCCCCCACAACACTCCAAGATTACAGGAAATATTGCTTTATGGATTAATGATCGTCCTTGTATCCCACCTGCTATTGAGGATCTTTCTAGGAGAATCCGGCCTGACAATATTGAGCTCCCGACTTTATATTTTGATGGTGCAAATAAGGATGGCCTATGTGGCTATGGGGCCTAGATAAATATTAAAAACAAGGACCGATATCACATGTTTTGGAATGAAGGTGTTGGCTCAAAAAATAAGGCAAAAATTATGAGTTATGGAGTGGGATACTGATTGCTTACTCCCTTCAATTCACATATATGGAGACTCGAAGTACACCATTGATGGGATCAGCGACAGATGTGGAATGCAATGCAACAATCACGTTGGTTGGGTACAGTGGATCAAGTATCTATTAGGAAAGTTTCAAGCCTACACTATTCAGCACATACATATGGAGAAAAATACGTGTGCTGACCTTCTCTCCAAAAGAGGGCTGGAGTCCACATATGGTGTTATTCAGATCGTGCATTACAGGGCTTCCACTCTGTTGGACTCTCAATCTTTTCCTCTGCCATAATCTAAATCAAGCGAGCCTGATCTTCTCAAGCAAGCTAGAATACATTTGCAAGCAAGCGGGATATCCTTTTTTCTTAAGCTACTTTTATAGGCTATATCTTCATTGTACATACCAAATCCTTTTCTGTTTTTTGCCTTTCTCCATATTCTCCTTTATGTTGTTTTCAACCAGATGATGTTCCCACTGACCCTCGGTATGTATCTGGGCTTAGTGATGTTCTATTCAGTTACGTATTGGCTGGGTTTTCTGTGGTTGGTATGCGGAGTTTTTATGTGTCTTTATGGCCTTTGTATTGTTCTTATGATAGGATTTGGTTTGCCTTTTCATGGGGTTCATATATTGCCTGCTATCTGGCGTATGCTAGAATGGTATGTCTAATGTGATGGAAAATGATATTTTATCAACGAATATGAACTATTATATATAACAACATTTTTTCGTCCTGATAAAAAAAAGGTCGAGTCAAAATATTTAACACGCAGGGGTTTCAATCAATGCTGCGGAACTGCGAATTTTTCCTTCTAGGATTATAACCACGATATAATACCTTCAATTCTGCTTAGGGTTTCATACATATTTATGTCTTTGTTGTGATTACACTTCGAATTCACTCAAGTCCTCCACTTCCACGTTAAGCTACAGAGTATTTCTGGTTACATGATATACACAACTTTTTCACCAGTGCGGCAAGGCTTCGAATATTATAAAGAAGAATAAAAAGCATACTAAGTCTGCCACTACCCTAAATTTCGAAATCTTTGGCACTTACATGGAAAGCTTCAAAGAATTTCATTGAAAAACAATTTTACATGCGATGTTCATATAAAATAAAACAGTTTCACTGAAATGGGTTTAATACAAACTCTCACCTGATTCATGGAGGTAACGAAAAACCAGGTAGTTCATCTCGCAGGAAGTGATCATGATCATGGCCATCCACGCCTCTTCTGATAATCCCACTTGAACCCCTCGGTGTAATGGAGCTAATGGAGCTTTATGTGGTAGTCTCGAGATAGAAATCACCGTGATTGGAGGCACCGAGATTCCAATTTCTTGAGTTCAACCAAATGTATCAAATCATAGTTGGATAACATGGACGCGCCCTTCCTCCTTCGTTGGACAAACCCTGCAACGCGAGGGAAATAGACGAGGGAAACAAAAAAAATTGATATTCGAAAAACAAAAATCCCATGAACTATTTTTACTCAAAGGCTAAGGAAAAAGGGTTTTGAGAGATATTGTTGAACACAAAATCTACAAGGATTAGGAAAATTTGTTTCCTACTACTAAATTTTTTACTATGGTATGGTGGTGTAAAACTTTGCATTAAGTAATAAAGTAATGGGTTATAATGGGGTTGGAAAAGATGAGAATTCAAAAGACTAAATGTCTATGAAAGACATAAAAGCCAAAAAGTAAGTTGAATAATTTTTGAGGAAGTAGATATAATTAATAAGTGGTGGTTGAACTTGATGTGAGCAAATGAAGGCAATGAGGATTTGCAAAAGTAGATTAACTAGGAAGAGAGTAATGAAGTGAGGATGAGAGAGTTGGAGAATTTCAATGAGAAAGGTGAGTTGGTGAGCGGATGGTTGTGAAACAAAGGGTTGATGATAAAATATAGCTCAATAAAGAGTGGTAGTCAATGCACCTCAATGAGGTCTATTGAACACACTGGAGTGAGGTTACAAGAGATATGTGATTACAAAGTTGCAGGTTGGATGCAATGTAGGATGAGATTGCGAATGAGAAAGAACCAAATCAACTAATGACAAACCATATCCTAAGGCCAACAAAGGATGAGAACCTAGTAGTGGGCATGGCACTAAACAATAGAAAATCTGGCCTTATACCAACCCCGCCCCTTATGCTTCTTAAATAAAAATAGGTAACACTACACTAGCGTGTTAATAATGGTTCAAGTCCACCTCGTAGTCAGCTTACTTATGGAGGAAAAATAACAATTAGAGGAAGTAGTATTAACAATAGTGCAATTTTGAATACTAAGAGTAGCACACTTGGGAGTTTTAGTTATTTAGAGCAAAAAAACAAGATTTTCATGAATTTTAGTACTTATGATGCTTTGAATTATAACCTAGGAGCATGTAAGAGAAATAATATTAGAGTGATGTACTACTTAAAAAATTTAGTCATATGTAAATGCTTTGGAAAAAAAACATAATGATCCACGTACCTTGATATAAAAAAAAACCTTAAAAATGTCACTTTTAAAATCTCTTATGTAGTTACCTCATGTCATTCGGGTAGATATCACAATTACTTATGTAAGTAATCATGCGATCATATTTTTCATTCTCTTAAAGGAACTCTTTCTAGACATGCACCCCATCAAGCATAAATCATCTTAACATATACATTTAAAGTAATATAAATCATCCTATGACTATCCTCAAAAGAATTCTCACCCATAGCCTTGGTGATGGTGTAAGGCTCGTATCAAAATGGTATGAGCTTCTTCTAGGAGTTTGTCAATTGCTCTTTATGCAAGTCCAACCATAACTCATCATCAACCTGAAACTTATGTGGATCCGAATGGATTGTGTATCTACTTGTACTTGGAGTTCGCAACTTTCTATAAAATGTCATGAACTCGTTATTGAATTTGTTAGATACATTCCTCAAAATTGGTATCGTTGCTTACCTCGTTCCAATTTTGGGAGGTATCTTCATGTGTTATTCCATGAATATAGCTACATCAATTTGTGTCAATTTTTTGGGACCCCCGAGCACACCTGAAAAGACTTGTGGGCAACATAAATATGAAGAGTTATGTCAAATTTCTGTTGAAAATATGGAAGGCTTTCAACATGCGTACGTGGATCCTCACAATTGTATACTCTAAGGACATCTACAATAATCATATGGGTACTTTTTATTTATCAATCTAGGGATGGAAGGCAGTGGATTTGTTCAAGCTTGATGTCTGTCATGGACCAGAGGTTAAACCAGAAAATACTAAGGAACCTACTATCCCTATCAAGAAATATGGTCTTTGGCAACCCAAAATGAAGCAAAATATGCTCGAAGAAGAGCTTATGAGTGGATTTTGTTTCAACGGTCTTCTTATAGGGTGCCAAAATTCTCGTCCAAAGGAAGTGATCAACAACAACAACAAAAACTCAGATAATGTTGAAAGGGCTTGCCTGGGTGACTCTGGGAACAACCCGGAGGTGGTCAGACAAAGCTTTTCTAAGTTACAAATCTGAAGAGAAAAAACTGGTGATGTATATGTGGTTGCTCAACCTGGGTTGTATGGAAAATCTTGGCAGAGAGTGTTTACCTTTCTGTGTCTTCACGAAAGTAGGTTGTCTGGTCACAGAATAAGATCACTACATGTAGGTGATGGTTCTGTAGTAATTTCTCAGCCTTATCTTCAGAATGGCTAACAGAGAGGATCAAGTTTGAATAAAGGATATAATTTGATGAATTTGGAGATTTAGAGTTAAAGAAAAAATTGTGGTGATGTTTGGATGGGTGCTAATTTGTAGGGTTTTCCATTTTTATAATTTTCTTTATTGTGCTTTCTACCATGCTACCTAGTTGCTTTCCTGTTGCCCTAGCATTTTAACTTTTTCGATGTCTATCTCTCTATTGTTTCTTTCCCCATTTGAAATGTCATCCTTATTTGGTAGGTGTTTTCTTCAATATAGTGTGAATATTTTTCCATCACACAGCTTCTGTTGGGTTTGTCTACGCAAATAGCTTGTAAGGCCCATTCATCAGGGTATTTGATGAAATGAAATGATTATCGATGATCACCAACTAATGGTACCTGCAGAGATTTACTCTAACAATTCTACAATTTTCCTGTGCCGACAATTATACAACATTTTAACCTCATGAACTAGTCTCCTATGTTCTCTTAGATGATTCTATAAGCACTTATTGTTGTTGTCAAAGCTTTTACTCTCTAGTCCCATTGAGGTATTTCAGTTATTTCTGGACATTGATCTATTTTCATTTCATTTCTTCAATTTTTCTCATTGTTATGCGTTACCTTTGGCTAGTGCCTTATTTCTTACCTATGCTTTTTCTTCTTAAGCATTCCAACCAGCCAGAGCAACAGGGGCAGCAGGAGCCACACAATCTAGCCAGAGCCCAGCAGGGGCAGCGCAGAGGTAGCAGGAGCCATGCAGGGCTGACGCAGGCCCAGCCAGGGCAGCGCAGGGGCAATGTAATCCTTTTAGGTGTGATGCATGCTGTTACTGAGCAGCGCAGAATCTAACGCAGGCTATTTGGGCTGACATAGAGGGGTTTAGAGCAGCGTATTACTGCCGTTTTTATTTCTCTTTTGGGTGAAACAGTTTTGGTGCCCAGGATTGTTGTACTTAGATTCTGCATAATAATGAAAACCCTCCAGAGCTAGCTACATCGGTTTTCCCACGTTGGGTTTTTTTCGGGGATATTTGTCCAGAAAATCCATGTGTCACTTTGTCTATGAGCATGTTATTCAGTATTTGATCTGTATGTGTAGGTTGCTAGTTGTATTTACTATTTACTTCGCTAATTTATTTAATATTTCAGAAATTAACTTGTAACTTAATTCAAGTAGGAGAAGTAAATCAAGATACTGCAATAGGTTTTCTTAGATTAATAAATTTTCACATTCCCTAGGTCTAGCCCCATTAGGTCACCTAGGGCAACAATTTCCCAAGAATCTAGCAAGAGGAAAACTTCTATCTCCTAGAGGCAGTTGCGTTGCTGGGTGCCCTCACTCTCCTCAGAACTTGGGCCAATTCCGACGATGGAATCTCCGGATACCTCAAGCCCTAGTTCTAGGATCAATTTTTTCCTAGGTGTTCCCAAGGCTAGAACCTACTAGGATCAATTTGACCTATCGAAGTAAAAACACTTGTCTTATCCTTTCCCATCACCTTGTCCAGGATAGGAACATCATTGGTTGCTAAATTCCATCCTCGAACCTGGGCTGGGTCCACTTGCCCCCGTGTGGTCCCATTTGGTGTCAAAGGCCTTTCATTAAGGACCATTTGGGAATCCAAGTTCCCAAAGGATTTTAGGGATTGAAAACTTCCTTAATAATTCTTATTCTTTTCCCTTAACCCTTCAATCCCCCTCCTCTCTCCCTAGAAGATAATTCCCTTGCTTAAAAGGAAAGCAAGTCCCACTCTTTATTTTATCTTATGGAAAGGGTTTCGAGGGTCACTTCCCACCTATTCATTTACCTATACTCTACAAGTGACTTCCTAAACTACCGGGACTCCACCCATCGGTGAAATTCCATAAAGAGAAAGGATCCTTAGCTGTGGTGACAATGGGCTAAGCCTCCATTGCTTCCCTTATCCTAGCCGTTTCCCTCTTAGGACCCCCTTTTAGATCCACTACTAGTTTGAGTGGTAACAAGTTGTTCAAAATTCCATTTGTGAACAACTCTTTGGTATGCCCACTTTTGCCATACTACAGGTCCAAGATGAGAAGTCCAAGGCTATGTAGGTTGCCCTTCTTCTCACTGAATCAATCCTCTACAATATAGTGAACTAGGGCTAGTTGGTTGGCCCACTTGACTGTTACTTTAGTCCTTCAAAGTCTGCACATCCTTAGGCCCTATACACCTGCTCTTCTACCAATTTTGTTGTCCTTCACCAGAACAAGAGTCAGGGCTCTTCTTTGACAGTAACCTAAAAACCCTCCAACTATACTTGGCCTACCATTAATCTGCCCAACCACAGTCAATTCTTTTTACTGATCTAGGGCCCACAATATTGTCTTCATCTAGGGCTCTTCAAATCTACCACCTAACAATGGTTTGATTCCTCTCAATATCACTATTCTTGTGTATCGAAAATTTGATCTTTGTTGTCCAATCTATGAAAAAATATGAACTACTCCTCTTATCATACTTCTAAAAATCTATAGATGATTGAACTAGGGTCAAAAATCAGCCACTGACAGTCCATTTACTATTTTTTTATAGGTTTCTTCAAATCTTTGTCTAAAACTCTATGGAAAATCCACCAAAATCAACTCCTCTGCATGTCAATCCATTCTTCATATGGCACATTTCTTCTGCATGCTCAATCTTCTGCTCAGGTTCCACCCTCCTTTGGATCTGTTGTCTCCACACATACTGAATCTGCAAACCATCTTCCAGATCTACAGTCTTTATTGCAAAAATAAACCTCGCTCTAAGGATCACAACCCATCTTCTTCTATGCAAATTTTCCATAGTCTTAGGGTCATACCTTATGAACTAAACATCCTAGGAAACTGTCCTAACTAGGGCATTATACTTATGTACTTCTAATTGTTGTAGAACAAACCCTATCCACACATAGAAAAAAATGACTCTTGCCTCCATAAGGGAATCGACCTAGCTCATATGGATCCATAGATTCTGGGCATTTATTTGACTAAATCTTGACATGAACTTCAAATCTCAATGTCGACCCTCAAACTAGGGCTAACTCAGTCAATATTACGCCTGCATCGACTTCTGTTATGGCTATAAATTACAGTGCAAGCCCTCCTCCATTTATGTTGGTCTTTATCACAGACCTTGCGGCCTACTAACCACCACAAGGCAAGATGGTATCGACCCTCTCTTCTATTTCATGTAGAAAATCTAACCAACGATATTCAATCTAATCTTTTAATCATGTACTAGAACAAGATACCGAATCCTTCCTACAATTTGTGGAAACAAAACACAATCGCACAATCACATATAAGTAAGAGAAACAAGCTATCAATCGCACAACACAAGATGTATCTGGGGAAGCAACTGCTCAAAACCCTCTATCTCTATTTTGTATTAAGTGAAGGAGTCATGAAACAATATAATGCTTAATCTCTCTTGAGATTCTCCAGCACTCTGCCAATTGTCTCTTGCTAATATAGGAAAAATCGGTCTAGTACTTAGCCAATTCTCAGCCTTCCTTCAGCCTTCCTTGCTCATGCAATTCCAATGGAATTATCTCCATATTAATTAGGAAAATCGACCTTCCTTGATTGCGCAATCCATCATGGCATCCCAATGACTTTATAATTGCACATGGGAAATTTTCTATAAATACAACTAATAGTTATGTTCCTTTGAACTGTGTTACAGTAAGGATCAAGGGTATTTTTATTATTTAAAATAAGATAAAACCCTAAACAACCAAAACCCTAACCTGAGGAGATGTAACACCAAGAGTTTATGGGCCCCGTTGGGGTTAGTTGGGCAGCCAACTTCCCGGGGTCGTAACTTGGTCATATGATCTTCGTTTGGCGCACATGATACCTCGTTAGAAAGATCTCTCCGAGGACTACAAATACTAATATGATTTCTATGAAATTTCTAAACCTTTCATGCCCAAAAAACATCGTTTGGGGCCTCAAAATGGCTCCGAAAATTCAGGACCCAAAAAACTGACAAAATTAGTAAATTGTGCTATAATTAATGAAACTGAAAAACTGAAAGAGACAATGGCGAGGGCCCAAGTGGAACAGGCAGGTGGCCACCAATATCCACCTCGATCACCTTAAATCAAATTTCTTGAGCTAACTCAATCATCATGACTTAGTTAATTGACACAAGTTGTTACGAGACAAAATTACAATTTATTGTCCAATTTATTTAAGGGAAAAATAAATTAGACGCCTCACATTCCTCACTCCTGGTACATCAAAATTCCTCACTAGTGTGGGTGCATTTTTTTTTCTTTCTATTCGCCAATTTCACTGTTTCTTGTTGCAAATTTCAACACTCCCTCTCAACAAGAAAGGAATTAAAACTATCCCCATCCGGTACCTTTGGAATGTTCTGCATGTTACACTTCTCTAGTGTTATTTGCACCTGCAAATCCTGAAACTGAATAGCCTCTGAGCAAATGAATCAATATAATGCATCTGTCATCAGAGTCTTCTAACTGCTGATAGCTACTGCACCTTTCTAGTACTGGATTCTCTGCACTGCTGCTGACATCTGCATCTGTGCCCTTTAAACTGTTGCTAACTCTATTTGTGCTCTAGTATTTGACATCTGTCACTCTAATTTCTGTCTTGCTGACATCTAACTACATCAATCTAACTGATTCTTCCTACTATTGTTGTACTGTGGGCTCCTCGTAGCCAGGTTCGATCCATGAGACACGCCATCTCAATGGACCTTGCCCAAATTTCTTATCTTGGGATTATGTCTACACATAACCCCACATTACACCTCGAGGTATGGCTGCGCCCTCTTCCCATCTGGCTCGAAAATTCCCCCTCATGGAGATCTCTGCTTGAGTGGACACTTCCACTCGGTCTCCTCGCTGCTTCTCCAATTGTGGCAACTACTCCACAACCTTCTGAGACTGCTTCCCATGAGGATGCATGTTGAGAGGTAATTTATGCTCCCTCTAAACCACCAAGTCTCTAACTTCTACCTTTCTCCTCAAATTTTTGCATGCATATTGTACCTCAAGTGCATATAGGTTCTTGGCTCGCGCACAGTGTAATTGTCCCGAAGTTACAAAAAAATTTCTAAAATAGAGTTGATTTTAAATCGATGATATCTCCCTCATCCGAGCTCCGATTTTACCGATTTGTTTTTTCCATTGGGGTAGATTTTCGCAAGGAATCCAAATATTCTATTTGTTGTAGAAAATTTTACACGAAAATCTTTAAATATTCTCTACAAACTCACCACCCAAAAAATTCCTACTCTGATACCATGTAGAAAATCTCACCAACGAGATTCAATCTGATCTTGTAATCTACTAAAACAAGATACTAAATCCTTCCTATAGTTTACAGAAACAAAACACGATTGCACAATCACATATAAGTAAGAGAAATAAATTATCAATCGCACAACAACATGATGTGTTTGGGGAAAGCAACTAATCAAAACCCCCCTGTCTCTATTGTGTATTAAGTCAAGGAATAATGAAACAATACAATGCTTAATCTCTCATGAGATTCTCCAACACTCTTTCAGTTGTCTCTCGTTGATCTAGGAAAACTCGGTCTATTACTTAGCCAATTCTCATCCTTACTTCAGCCTGCCTTTCTCATGCAATTCCTAGGGAATTAACTCCTTATTAATTAGGAAAATCAGTCTTCCTTGATTGCTCAATCCATCATGGCATCCCAATGACTTTATAATTGCACATGGGAAATTTTCTCTGAATACAACTGAGAGTTATGTTCCCTTTAACCTCTGTCTCAACTGGGTATTCCTTGAAACTGACATGAATGCAACTATTAATAGCGAATTATCAGTTATCTGATTGATCACTCATTGTGAATTAAATCTAATTTAATTCACTGGACCTCTCACTAGCTCATCACTCAGTTAGAACTAGTTAAATTGATTTTAACTCATTTAATTGAGTTAATTACACTTGCACCCCACTAATGCATCAACTTCAAGTGGACCCCAAAAATATTAGAATCCCTCTAGATGCCTCATTTTAGACCCTCAACTTGAATTTCTTGAGCTAACTTGGTCATCGTCACTTAATTAACCGACAAAAGTTGTTATGAGATGAAATTACAAGTTATTGTCCAATTTATTTAAGGGAAAAATAAATTAGACACCCCACATTCCTCACTCCTAGTGCATCAAAATTCCTCACCAGTGTGGGTGCATTTTTTTGTCCTTTCTGGCTTCCAATCTCACTGTTTCTTGTTGCAAATTTCAACATTTTAGAGTTTGATACGACCTTCACACAAAGACATCGTTGAAATCAAATTCCCATATTCTCACGAGAAACATCTCTTAAGCTTGATCTGCCAAAATAGAACCAACAATATGCCATCCTACTTCCTAGCGCAAACTGGCCATTAAGGTATGCAACATTCTTCTGAACCCTCACATGATGATCTTGCTCTTGGAGGATGATCATGACCTCCCTTTAGCAACCCTTACTCGGCCCTCGTACTCGACCTACTTTAAGACTACATCTCTCTTCACCCCCTTGATGTGCCAGATAGTGGGAATACATGTCAAACATGCTAAGATGTTCCAAGTGATAAGGCATGCCAAGATGTGCAAGGGTGTGTCAATCCGTGTCATGGACTATCAAGACAACAAAAGGGAGAAAAAAGTTAAACTACAAGGAAATGAACACATAAGAGGGTTAATAACTCATCAATTTACCTTTTCCAAGAGGGGCATGCTAGGCACACCAACACTAGGCGGAAATAGGTGCCAAGTGCAAAGTCTTAGTGCATTCTAAGTGCCAAGTATTCCTTTGTTGCTTCTCACCTACTTTCCAACAATTAATATTCACAAATAAATTTAATATTAAACCATGCTAAATCATACCAAGGCATCTCAATGTATTCCATACATGCTAATACTTTCCAAGCGCCAACACGTTCCGAGTGCCAATATGTGTCAGG
Organism: Pinus albicaulis; assembly: GCA_034641835.2. Classification (NCBI taxonomy): domain Eukaryota; kingdom Viridiplantae; phylum Streptophyta; class Pinopsida; order Pinales; family Pinaceae; genus Pinus; species Pinus albicaulis. The sequence goes on along the minus strand of CM076579.1, from coordinate 475,095,950 downwards.
TACTAGTTTTATGCATGTGATGAAGTGGAAGGGAATGTTGAAGAGTGCTAAGGTGAACTAGAGAGTGATAATGCATGTTGATGAGTGTTAAGGAATACTAGGAAAAAACATTGAGGGAGCACTAGGTAAAAATTCATGGAAGTTAATGAATATGAGGAACGTGTACTGCCAGAGACTAGTGTTAATGGTCAGTGTTAGTTGTCATGCCAAGGAGGGAGTGACAAGGTATGCTAAGCATTGGTAAGGCATGCTAGGGAATATCAAGGCATGTTAAGAATTTCCAAAGTGTGCTTGGGAGTTCCAAGGCGTGCTAATTATATCATGTGCCAATTAATAGTGCCAAGATATGCAAATACATGCTAGGTGCTAAGGATGTGGCGCAGGGTGCCAGGGTATGTCAATATGTGTCAAGGCAACAAAAGGAAGAACCAATAAGAGGGTTAATAAGTTAGGACTTTATCTTTTTGAAAAGGGGCATGCTAGGCACACTAATAATAGGTCCCAATACATGCCAAGTGGCATTGTGTGCCAAGTGCTAATGTATGTCAATGCATTCAACCAAGGTGTTCCAGGGCATGCTAGGGACTATATGCACCATGCCAACACATGTTAGGAGAGTTCGATGTTGTGCTAGCGCATGCCACCATGTGCTTGGGCGTAAGTGTCATCACAAGATGTTCTAGGTACAAAGATGTTCCAATACATGTGGAGTGCTAAGAAATGTTATTGTGTGCCAAAGCATTAATTTAAGGCGTGCCTAGATTGGTGAGGATCGTTAGGTTTTTCTCATTAATAGAATTTTCAAAGCTTGATTATGTATTAAATAATATATTTCCTACACACAATAGTGGAACTTTATCTAAAGGGAATTTTCTAGATAATAAACTTAATAGATATGAATCATGTGTTGACTCATAGGAAATCTCTATTTGACTAGTCATTACTTGAGGGAAATGATACACACTTATTACTTCTTAAAAAATTGACTGACCCTAACCACTATGGCCTTGGACATATTATAAAAAATGCTCCACAATAATGGTATTAAATCGTTATCTTTTGACAAAAAATATATTAACAGGCACATAGCATCATCAAAAACTCATTGGAATGATCAATGATGACGGACATTTTTTGATCATCACCAAAAGTAACAAAAAGAGAATTGGTGAGGGTCATTAAAAGTTCGTCACTAGAAGTGTCACGAAAGAGAGAATTAGTGATGGGCCTTTAACGACCCTCACCAAAAGTGAAATGTCTTTGGTGACGGACCATAAAGGACCATCACTATATACACTTACAGTGACGGTTTTTAGTGATCAATGATGACGGACATTTTTTTACCATCACCAGAAGTAACAAAAAGAGCATTGGTGAGGGTCATTAAAATTTCATCACTAGAAGTGTAACCAAAGAGAGAATTAGTGATGGGCCTTTAACGACCCTCACTAAAAGTATCATTGAAAATGTCTTTGGTGACGGACTAGAAAGTACCATCACTATATACACTTACAGTGACGGTTTTTTAATGACCGTCACCATATGTGACATTGGTGACAGACCTTAAAGCTCTGTCACAAGCATGACTCTCACCGGTGTGTTTTTTTCTTGTAGTGCTTCCACCCATATACGGTGCATATACATTGAGAAGACGAATCCAATAGTTCGTGCCCTTGTACTAACTTGTAAGAAAAATACATGCATCAGTCCAGTATGCCAATGCATTTAAGATGGAGGGATCCCACATAGCCGCTAGACCACCTAAGTGCCCGAATGCTCCCTTTATGCAAACCATCCAGTTTGGGAAGATTGAAAGCATAAAAGACCAAGCCTGTTCAACGTCACTCATAGTTTCTTGTAGAAATATAATCGAAAGTTGACGAGATCAAACCAGATCTTTGAGTGCTCTTGATTTGTGGGCAACACCCATGCCCCTTATATTAATGGATAAAATATTCATGGAGGAACCCTGGACACAGGATTATCCCCTCTAAGGACCCACCCAAATTGATGCATAACAGCTCTTGTACCCACCTCAGTGCTTATCGAATATGGCTTAGAGTTATCCCCCCCACTTAGTAAAGAAGAACCCGATTCAATTCAGGTGGAATTTTTTTTAATTTAGATTGACGTTTCTTCCTGGTAGATGGTGTACCCTTCTCCCATGAACCCCTTTCTTTATATAAGACTTATCAATACTTCAAAAACTGGTGAGGAATGAGGCCATTGTACTGGTCTCACTTCAATTGAAAATTATTTGATTGCAAAGCTTTCTAAGGAAAATAAAACGTAGGAATTACTTGAAATAAAGAGTTCATACAACAATAGGACATGAGATAAAACATTCATGGCACCAACGAAAAGGCTACTTATTCTTTTTATTTTTATTTTTTGGACTTCGCACCCACTAGAGCCTTCAAGTGCATATATATACATATATATATAGACAACAAAGAAGAAATATCTACAAAACGGAAAGGGGAGGTGCTTGCTAACAACAACCTCACTAAAACTGGTAGTTGGGTAGGCTAACAACACAAGAGTTGTCCCATAAAAGGGACACGTCTACAAACATAAAAGAGAAAATACTAGTATAGTTAACACTCGAGGGACACATAGTGGAACTAACTGCAATATATTTACAACTTCCCAAACCCCAATCTTCTAGCTTAAAAAAGGAAATAGCCAGTATACATTCAATCTTCTGCAACTCAAAGCTTATGATGTCATTGTAGTCCTAGACTCCAACATTAATGGGAGAGAGTGAACAAACATTTTAGGATTCATTTTCTTGCATCAAACATTGCTATGAGGTGAATTTAGGATATGCTTGAATCCTTTATCCAATATGAATGAATAGTCATGTTCCTCCTTTCATTAATGCCTTAAGCATGCTAATAGATTGAAAAAGTAATAAGGCCATGGAGTGAGTGAATTCCTTTGAATGGTTATGCATTTTGATTTGCGCTTACCCATTAATTCAACTTGGTTGTTTATACTATAGTTCATAATTGAGATCATCTTGGGACCCCTATTTTGGAGCAATTTTTTGGTTCAAAAGAGTGTCCTTATTTGCCATGATTTTTGCTTCAGATTTTAGTTGGTAAAGGGCATGATAAAATATTATTGATTCAAAATGGCCAACTACTCTATCTTCCGTCTATTATTCAAGATAGGTTTGATGATGTCACTTTTGAGAGCTTTTTGATTTGTTAAATAATCACCATAGAACTTTGAGTGACTCCAAAACCTTTAATCGTACATATAATAACATGAAATCTTAAACAAAGCTAAAGTTTTAGCTTCATTATTGGGTGCTTATCTCAATATAAATTTATTCTTGTTATCAACCAAAGTTGTAAACTACGCATTGACACTTATCACATTTTTTTAATTCCCTCTATTCATATGAATTGAATCATGAAACTTATTTATATTAAAGTTATTGAATTGAATCATGAAACTTATTTATATTAAAGTTATTGATCTCATGAAACTTATTTGTATTAGATTTATTAGGAATTTTCTCTTATTATCGAAAAAAACCAGAAAAAAAACAACTTTAATTCACACATCTTTCAATAACACTCGAAGTAAATTTCAAACTTACAATTTTTAAAAAACCTGAATTGATTTTCTCAATTATAAACTATTAATTTTATTTTCTTGTTAAAAATTATATTTTCAAAAATAGAAAACTTCAAAAGAAAAAATAAAAATGAATTTTATTATACACATTTTTCTCAATAACATCCCAAAAAAAGCATTTAAAAACAAAAATAAAAATGAATTAAAATCTACATATTTATTTGAATGAAAACTAAAGTACCAACTATAACTATGGCTAAATTTAAACTCACAACTTATAAAAAGGGAGTTGTCTAACCAGATGGAGGAATTGTCTGGACGGCTAAAATTGGTCGAAATCCGAGTCACAAAATTTTAAGAAATTTTATAGTAACAGTGTTTGAATCATGATTTTGATGGTGGAAATAGGTTCAGCACCATCAAAAACCTCTAAAGCACGCAAAATATTAAAGTTTGAGTAACGCGCACGAAAATGGACTTTGATCCTTATATATTTGACTTAAAAAAAAAACGTGAATAAAATTTGATCAAGTTAAAGCGAAGACAAACTTTGATCAACTCGCAGTCACGTGTTTATCCAGACGCCCATAACAACTCTTTTAGGGATTTGCGTTTCCACTCGGTACTTGAATCTCGAAAATGAGACCACTCGTTAGCAGTGATCAAATTTGAACACGTCAGAGCCCTTCAAAGGGTCTCTGGCACGTCAGAGAAGTAAGGAGCCAAATTTACTAGTCAAAAAAAATTTAATTTTGAATTTTTACAAGTTTTAAAAGAAGGTTGAATAATACTATAAAATGTTTTCAGAAGTGCTATCCTGTCAGCGCCCATAACATTTTTTTTTGCCAGTGGTGGACGGGTCATGGCCCATGGGTGCACTGTGGTACTGGTGACTCGTTAATAGTTATTACCGTCGGTGAGATTGTTGTTGGAGAGCATCAGGATACTCAAATTTCTGCAACTGCCAAGCTGGCTTGGGATATTTCCCTCCAATTCATTATCTCCCGACTGGATCTCCCTTAGACGAACGAGTTGCCCCAATTGAGGCGGGATATGATTCGGATGACTGTGGAACGCATTGGATGGCAGGAGGAGTGAGCGGAGAAAGGACAGATTGCCGAGCAAAGGAGAAATGGAAGTCGTGAGTGAACTGTGACGGGTCTTCGTGGCTGACTCGTCACTGGTCAGTGGTCACTCTAGTCTTGTAAAGGTTGCTGCCCAGTGGACTGTGGTAGTGGAAGCATTGAAGGAACAACATTGAAGAAAATTAATAACATTGCCAACTCCAAGCCGACTGGCAACGACCGTGATAATTTTCCTTACCAACTTCCAAGTTATGACTCGAGCTTCAGACTCAGAGCTAAGGATTTTCTTTTCATCGCGTTGGAGAAGAGAAGAACTGCAACCTGCAAGTTTGCAACCTGTAGCGAAAGAGCCATTCCTCAGTCTCACTGCTCAGGACTCAAGAGTGTCAAGACTCAGGACTCAGAGCTCAACGATAAAATATTTTCAATCGGCTGCACAAACAACCAGGTACTCAAAACCCTTGAATCCGTCCCTCTTTCAGGCCTGTCTGTGTATACACAATTCCATATTGTTTATGTTCAGGAGTTGTTAGGGTATTTTAAATTGTATTTTTCAGAAGTAAATCATTCTGTTTTGCTGATAGTTGATTTTTTAGGTACTTCATCATTCAAATATTTATGTTCAGCCCATATTGAGAGTCTGGGAAGAGTTTCTTCTTAAGTTCTTGGAATGGATTCAGTGTTCTGATGCCTCTAGCGTTCTGAGTTCCTTAGACTTCTCATTGTTTATGCTCTAACTTGCTTAAACTTCTACTGTTTATGCCTGCAACTTCCTGAGATATCTTAGGCACTTCTGCATTGACAGTATTGCTTAATGTGCTTTTGAGTGTAGTCATTTGTGGATGGTGTCTTTCTTTCTGAGCTCATTCAATTTCTTTCCATGTCTTGAACTCTGTGGAGGATTTCAATTTTCTTCTTCAATTCTTGCAAGAAATCAGGACTTCTGATGATATAATTTCCCTCTTTTTAAGTTCTCTAAAGCGATTTGAACTCTGTCAAGGATTTCAGTTTTTGTTTTCAACTCTTCGGCATATTAGACTTTTTCCAATATTTGATTTTCAAAACCTTTTCTGATAATTGAGCTCTGTGGAAGAATTTAAACACTCAACCAAAGGTTTGCTTTCCCATCTAATTTTGGAAATCCCTGATCCATGTCCTTATATGCCTCTCCTCATTTATGGAGGTTTTCTAGTTTGCAAGAATCAGTCCCAAGGTGACTACTTGGTCTGGTTTCAAGGTTTACAGTGGCTCTTAATTTCAGAGAGAATGCGATGTTTTGTAAGTTTTCATTTGTTCTAACTTCTTACATCTGAGGTGATCGGATGAGTCCTCTGTCAATGTCTCTTGTGGTTCCAGTACTATTTCTTGTAATCACTATGTAAAATTGTTTCCCAGTCATCAAATGATTATTGTTCCTGTTCATTTCCCTTCTTTCCAGAAGAATATATGTTCACATTCTCATAAAAGATACACAATTTGTTAACATTTTGTTATACAAGAACAATTTTTTTTTTCTTCTCTATCTTTGTGTTGGTTATATTTATTTATTATTATTATTTTTAATCTAAATTTATCATGGATCCCTGCACCTTTGTGAAGATTTCTATTAGTGCATTGGCTTAGAGGCTTCGTGTAGCATCGAAACCAGCAAGTTCACGAATTCACTCTGCATGTGCCCCTTGATTTTGTGAAATTAAGCTTCCCAATAATCCAACAAAGACTATTCCACTTCCTTTGCTCCTGCAAGATTCCTCAGCTCCGGATTCTCACAAACTTGCTGCCACCTTTTACGTTGATGAAACTGTTTTTCAAAGGAATCTTACAGTTTCATGGTTGGGGAGAACAAAGACTGCAAACCCTTGCCTGGAGGTCACAATTTATTCTGGAAAAGGGAGAAATTGTGGTATTGGGACTCAGGAATTCAAAATCAAAGATACGGTATGGGGACAACTTGGGAACCTCAGAATCTCAACTGTTATTAGTGTCCTCCAAGTTCGCAACATAATATTTTCTTCCTCCATATCTGATTATCATGCTGAACAATGATACATCATCTTCAAGATGTTTACATGCTGGAATCTCTTTCATGTCCACAGTGGCTTCAAAGCAAATGAATTATGAAGAATATTTTGCTTGTGCAAAAGACAGCCATATCCTACCAGAATTTAGAGGTGAACCTAAAATCTCAATCTAACATGATAACTTTTTGCACACAATATGCAAAACTACAAATTGGGAAACCCAGAAAACATAACATGCCTTTCATATTGAGCAACATCAATCAAGCTTGTCCTCTTTCCCATTCCATTATAGTTGCAAAGGCTTTTCAGAAAATATGCCCAAGCATCCCAACTTCGTGGCAACGTAACTTGTAAGGTGTGGAAATTATCCAAGGGAGTCAAACAAGATTAAACTCAGAATACCGTGTTACAAGATTATTCAAATTACTTGCTTACAAAAGAATCCCCAAATTACTTGCTTACAAAAGAATCCCCAAACACACCGAGTCACCGACTGGACTGACTCTATTTCAGGAAACTGTAGAAAATCAGTCATAATTTTGATCTCAATGTTTAACCAAAATATATATATTAAAAAAAAAGAGAGAAAGCAACATACACATCAATTTTTAGTTATGTAAACCTCTCCCTGTTAAGTGAACTATCCTAAGAATCCCACGTCAACTATCACTCCCATGGTCCCATGGGCTCATCGGGCTTTGAATGGACATTAAGAACCTGATGTGTATATTCTTACTCCTGATGTGTATTTGAATCTGGCCCCATATTAGTTTCTTATATATTCTTGTGTTTAAATAGAGAGCTGAAACAAGGATCTTCTAATGTGGTTAAAAGGAGCAGCATCTTTGGTTTTGTAATGAAACTTCTCTCAGAAATTAAATGTAAATTACATTTCTGTTTGACTACCGTATGCTCTGTTTTGAATTTTTTTGGATCTCTGCCTTAGTTTTCTTTATTTATGATCTCTGCCTTACTCTCTTTTTTTAGGATCCCTGCCTTCCTTTTTTAGAAAACTGCAGCTAAAACAACACTAAATTATCTCCACCTAGCGTGCTACTTCAATTTTTTCCAAATCAATATTTGATGATTTGGACGAATTTCATATAGATTTGATATTGGTTTTAGATGCCTCGTCCCTTTCAGACGGAAATGCCCCTTTCCTCCATGTTCGATCATCATCCATAAGAGGGAAACGTTAAAATTTAGATGCTTGCTAGCTGGTTTCTTGTCTACTGCAGGGCATAAAATTGGCCTGGACGAGTGCAACTCAGTGGCATCTTAAAAAATCTGCTCCAACTGGTTGATGCTACTACAGGATGTTTGGACAGGCTGATGGTAATCCATTTCAAATGAACATGATCACTGCAATTATCCTGTGATGACAAAATTGGACAGTTAATGAGGGTAGGAAAAATATCATTATATAACCAGTGTTGTGGATGACTATTATAGCTGGAATAAAACATTATTGAGTTTATGGGCATGATCTAACCCCATATTAGTTTCATTTCCCCATGATCTTTATCCATGTACTTTACACTGTTATTCCTATTATTTATGTGTGTTTTACCCATGGAATCTGAAGTATAAGCTTCAAAATTAACCCTTTCTCTGACAAGCACATGGATGGAAATGGAACTGGAATTTTCTGACCTGATATGATTATGAGTCCATAGATGAACATCACTCTAGAATTATGTCCCCATTAACAAATATACGCATGCATACATTTATGACAGCCTTCCAATATCACACAGTAACATGAATAGTAATACCTACTAGTGCAAAATTCTCATTTTGTAGGCCTCGCCGTGCTGTTACTAATACTTGTTGGTCGCTTTAATTGCTTTCACAATTCAAGCTCCACATAAATTGTCAACCCGAGGAAGTCTTTTTATTTCAAAGATAATCACGCACTGGATATGCTCAATTTCAAAAGCAGAAACAATGTTGTAGTAAAAAGCCACACAATTATTAATCTCACAAATCTACTGATTCACACTCTGTTTAATCAAAGCTGAAGTCACTTAAATTATCTTGTTGGTCGCTTTAATTGCTTTCACAATTCAAGCTCCACATAAATTGTCAACCCGAGGAAGTCTTTTTATTTCAAAGATAATCACGCACTGGATATGCTCAATTTCAAAAGCAGAAACAATGTTGTAGTAAAAAGCCACACAATTATCAATCTCACAAATCTACTTATTCACACTCTGTTTAATCAAATCTGAAGTCACTTAAGTTATAGCAGAAATAATTTCTATGTTGCAGTTAAAATCCAAACAAAGGAAGACCAATCTGCAAGAAAAGAAATCAATCAACCATAGCAGGAACAGGACCCTATTCCTTAGTTAGGAACTTCAGCACCTACTTCCTGACACTTAATCACACCGTAAGAAAGGTAGCTTGAAGAGACCAAGACCCTATTCCCATGAACAGGAACCTTCAGCACTTGTTCTCTTGTTTCTAATCACACTGCAGAAAAAGGAAGGCAATTAATGGGAGCAGGACCCTATTCCCTTATACAGGAATCTTCAGCACCTGCTTCCCAGCATCATACATTCATACAATTAATAGAAATGGATTTCTCAACTTCCAAGAGTGAATGCATTCAATATATGCAGCGCTAAAGAAACAGAGTATCACTGAACTTGTGTAACTAATGCCCAACAACATAATTAAAGTGAAGTGCAAACAACATAAAGAATTAAACAAATTACAGGAACCAAAGGGTGAATCTTGTGAGGAAGGCGGGCCCTTTCCCTCTCACAAGATTCCCCGAGGAAAAGAATTAAATTAGAGCGCTCAAAAGAAGAATTTATTCATCTGTCAAAGTAAGTGATACATTACAGATGGAGACTAGCTCTGGTTCTCACACAATACTCTCCTGTAGCTTTACAACAATGAACTTCCCTCTAATGATGATGTCTCCTCTTTTTAAAGAGGAGACATCTTTTACAATTACATGAGAGCAAATCTACGCTTATCCCAAATCTGTTCTCTTTCTCAAAACATGACTATTCTGTTCTTCCAAAAAAAGATACTGTTACAACAGAGGCAACAAGAATGCTATCTTCAGGATAATCCAGGTAACCGTGTCTTCATGATGTTACTACTATTCCACAAAATGTTCTTCCAGAATCGCAAATTACGCATGACGGAATTTGCGTGCTTGACGGCTGTTTCAGCCACTGAGTCAGCTGTTTCAGCAACGGCCGCTTGTTCCTAGCAAAGCATATAACTTATCTGCGAGCTTTTGGACTTATGTTAGCAACGATGCACTTCAATTAATGATAAAATATAAGAGTATTAAGGAATTAGATGTAAACAGATTAAACATATAATAAAGAAGAGGATTTTATATACCTTGGGATAAAGTAGATGAAAATGATAATGGAATCCTTTTTAATAATGGTTATAAAAGTAAAATGGTGTCAAAGTATATAGCAAAAATGATACATAGTGGAGTCCTAACATCCCCCCCAGCTGAAAATGTTGCATGTCCTCAGGCAACCCCTAGTCTGAATCAGAGTCTGAGTACTGGTACTGAGCATGCAAATTACTCAAGCAATAGCTGGAGAAGGTGGCATCTGTAGGAGCTCTGAATCCTCTATTGTTCTGCAAGTGTTGCCATGCCAAGGCTTCATCTCTGTCAGTCAACTGGTAATGACACTGATATTTCTCTGAAGGCAGCCATAAAATTGGAAAATGAAAATGATATCCGATCCAGTTTACTCCACAATGTCGAATGCATCCAATGTAATTAGGAACCCTGGATAATGCAGCTTGAAGATTGTGAGGGTTAAAAGGGTGATAATCCTGTCTTTATTTACATGACTGCTGCCAAAACATAGTATTGGCCTTCAATGCAGCAGTACCCTTTACTCTAATTTGCTGTTGACACTTAAAAAGTGTTGAAGCCTGTAATTGTTGTATATACCTATGCATTCCTGGCTTCTGTAAGAATTTATGATATTGTGCTATAAATATGGTTGGACTTAAAGGTTCTGGTCTAATCCAAAGGAGTCTATTCTCCTCATTATGACTGCTTGCAGTGAACGCAGTTTGCCAAGTGAGCTGGTTAGACAAAAATGAAACAAATGCCCTTATTTGTATATCTCCTGCAATTGGAATAAGATTAACTCTTCTATTGTCGGGAATGGCCTCATTATGAAGGTAGAGTTCGCACAGCAAATGCTGGTCACTCTCAGGGGCCTCATTAAAAGTCTCAACAAATTTCTCTAAAGTAAGTAACTCATACAGTTTGCCATCTTTTATTGCTTTTAATTGAAAATAAACTAATCGTTCAGAAAGAAAGAGAGAGTAGTTTACAGAGGGTTTGCGGGTAGCCATCAACTTCTGTACTAATGAAAACATCAAGGCCATCTTTTCCTTAGATTCCTTGACTTCCTTTTTGGAGTCCTTGAGCTGTTGCATCATTTGTTCCCAATTATCCCAGTTGGCATATACGTGGTTCTGCCATGCTAACTTATGCTGGCATAATATTGTATCTTGTTCTTCAGCATATTGTTTCTTCCATTTGTTCATCTGTTCCAATTGATTCCATGGCAAGGTCTGTGTCCTGGCATCAGAAGTACTGGGTTGGGACGTTGTTTGAATGGCTACACTGACTAACTTAAGGCGAGATATCTGCGGTGATGCTTCTGTCTGAGTGGCTGCATTAACTGGCACAGGGCGAGATATCTGTGGTGGTGCTTCTGTCTGAATGGCTGCATTAACTAGCCCAGGGCGAGATATCTGAGGTTTAGTTTCTTTTTCTTCCTTTATAGAGAGCCCTACTGGTTCTTGTGGAGCAGTAGGGCATCCCTCTTTTATTCCAGCTGATGTAGATGCCTCAGATACTTGAATTTTAACTAGTTTGTAGCCTGCCTCCTGGTAAATATTGCCACACTCATGGCACATGTATTCCTTGCATGGCTCCTTATTTTGCGTTGAGGCTGTGTGTGCTAACATATAGAGATTTAGTTCTTTATCAAAAGCCTCTCGTGCCAAGGTTAATTCATTCTTGTAGGCTTCCAATTCAGACTTCAAGAATTCATTCTCCTCCAATAAAGATGTCATAGTATGTAAACCCTGTGCGCTGGTTGATTCTGTTAGGGTAGTCTGCTGATGCACAGTCGTAGCTGGTTCTTGTGGGACAGCTACTGTTGGTCTCCCACTATCATCATGCTTGGTGTATTTTTGTACCACAGTGGTTGGTTCTTGTGTTTCAGCCTCCGGGTAAGTGACTGGTTCTTGTGTGACAGTCACTGTTTGAGCCATAAACAATGTCGTATTATCCCGAGGCACTGGTTCTTGTGTGGCAGTGCCACCGGACGAGACGGGGTGGGGGGTTTGAAATGGGGATGAAGATTGGAGTTTTAACAGAATAGTGGCAGGGTCAGGGGAAATGGAGGTGAGTCCTGTCTCAACAGTCATCTTCATTTTCCTTTTTGGTAGGAAAGCAACAAAGTCACTGCCTTTCCTTTTCTTTAAGGGGGAGGATTCTTCTCTGGGGGAAGGGCTTTCAGAAGAAGTGAGAATTTGAAATTTAGCCCTTGTCCGTCGTTTGGAGACTGAGACTGTTGGGGTTCTTTTCTTTTTATAAGTAGGTGGGGATGGGGGTGTTAGAGAGTCGTCACTAGGGACAAAAATAGTGGGGACAGTTGACTCTGCTAAGTGGGATGAGCTCGGGGTTGGGTCAACTGGGGAATATGGAATATCGTCCCGTTGTCCTTCATAAGGAATTTCAGGAGTATCATGAGAACTTTCGGGTTGTTGGGACGTTTGAGTCTGCTGAGGAATTTCAGGCAACTGGGGAACAGGGAGTGGGTCATGCAGAGGGGGATTTTTCTGAGCAAAACCCCTCTGTATCAACAACTGGCATAAACGATGGTGGGTGAGGGATAACATTGGGAATTTAGACCGTCTACAATAATAAGACATGTTTCTAATACAACCAAGCAGATAATAGGGGATATTAACCATTCGTCCATTTCTCAAATGATTCATCAAAACAAAGTCGTGATTGTACACTACCTGGTAACGCCCTTCACACGTCAAGTAGTGTTTGATGAACTCTGCCACCGATGGCCATGGTTGAGGAAGTGAGTGCAGACTAACCCCGCGGCCTTTGAGTTCCACTGGCTCATCTGGACGAAGAAAATCTTGTTGTGCATTCAGAATAACCTGCTTCCTGCTGAACCAGCGAGTCCCAATAGCTGGCAACCCTGATACCTGAACTATGTCCTCCTCTGTCACTGAAATGCGCACCCCTTGAACCACTGAAAAATCGCCTTGAAGGTTTTGTGCAAACTCTAAAACTTGTTCCTGGTCAAATTCACCCAACCTTTCAAAATATACTGTCCACCCCGCTTGTTGGAAAATTTGATAGGCTTCGGGAAACAATTGAAGAAGATTTATGGAGTCGGGCTCGTGTCTGATGGCCGACCCTCCCATGGCTGTAGCTTTGAGTTATACGCAGAGGCACAGAAGACAGTAAACACAGACCCTGATCGCGCTAGTTGTTGCAACAGAGGCTGCAAGGTCTTAAATGACGGCGGAAGTGGATATGACAAAGGACAGAGGATTGGTTAATGCGAAATGATTGTTCAATTTTTGAAATTCCCCCCCCCTACGTATGGTGTAATGATGATTGGGTGTGTAAAGATTTGTAATCATTATGAATGAAATCCTCTTTTTAATATAATTTAACTGAATTACATTAAAACCTCATACCTTACATTTTTACCTTCGGTTTAATAATTCGAAGTGTCGAGTGCTTCAAAAATGGCTTAATACACATGGAAGAATCTGTAGATTTCTCTGAAATTTAGAACAGGAGTGTAACCGGATCTTACTCTGTGCTGAATAATTTTTCACCCAAAGGATCTGAAGTATAATCGTGGAGAACCGAAAAGCTTATATAACAGTGAAGAGAAATGATGTTTTAGTGATAACAGGTTGCTGAAACTGGTGTTTCAGCAACGGAAAAATGAACGATACGTTGCTGAAACAGGTGTTTCAGCAACGGGAAAAATCGGAAAAATGGGATAAATGACTTGGGTCCGTAAGAAGTGGGGAAAATATTTGATAGGGGATAATTTCAACAGTAAGGGATAGGGAATACTAGGTGAAGGAAGATATTTCAGGAATGGTAGGAGTGGGAAAGATGGAAAAATGGAAATAATGTAGAAGTGAGGATGAAGGGATATTGCTAGGAAATGGGGTAAAATGAAGGGAACAAGCTTCTGTGATTGAAGCTTCAGATCTTCTCATGATGAATCGGTCCTCCTTAATGAGCTTTTCCAGAATCTGCAAAATTCAATTGTAATATGCCAATCCTTGACAGGGATTATTAGTGCTAAATCTAATCTAATACTAAAAATATAGTGCAGAAAATTAAATGTCGTGAGGAGTAGAAGACTCCCCTAGAAAAAGATAATGAATATCAGTCATGCAAGCAGTCTTGAAATCCTCTTTAGAAACAGGGCGCTGATATAGACGGAGCCTATGACCATTGACTAGTAAAGGTGTTTTAGAATCATCAATTGTTAAAAGTCTTACCGTTCCATTTGGAAAAACAGCATCTACCTCATATGGTCCAAGCCAGCGTGTACGTAGCTTACCCTGAAAAATTTCAAACCGAGAGTCATATAACAAGGCCCACTTACCTTTTTGGAACTGCTTGTGTTTGATAATTTTGTCATGCCACTTCATCCTTTGTTGTTGTATCATGGTTGTTTGATGGATGGCATCTAATCTCTTTTCATCCAACTCCAGAAGCTGCTGCAACCTAGCTGTCTGCACATCAGTCAAATCAAGATTAACAGCTAAAGCAGTTCTTAGAGTTTTAATCTCAAATTCCACAGGAAAAACAGAATTTTTACCATAAACCAATTCATAGGGAGAAAAACCTGTAGTATTTCTCCAAGTAGTTCTGTAAGCCCATAATGCCTCAGGGAGCCTTTGGGACCAATCCTTCCGGTTGTCCTTCACTGTTTTAGTTAGAATGGCTTCTAAAACTTTATTTGTGCTTTCCACCTGCCCATTGGCCTGGGGGTGGTATGGTGTAGTCATTCTATGTTGAATATGATATTTGTGAAGGGTAGATTTAAAACCATGAGAATTAAATGGAGGTCCCCCATCAGTAACTAGCTCTCTAGGAATTCCAAATCTAGTAAAGATTTCTTCAAATAAGAAAGCTAGGACAGCCTCTTCATTGGCTCTAATAAGTGCTTTGGCCTCCACCCATTTAGTCATATAGTCTGTACAGACTAATATATAAGTTCTTTGATTGGATGGAGGGTTAATGGGTCCTATGAAATCCAAGGCCCATCTTTCAAATGGTTCAGAAACTACCCGGGGGTTTAATGGCATTTGGTCTCTATGATTGGGTTGACCCATTCTCTGGCAGCTGTCACAAGCCCTTACATATTTCTTTGCATCCTTAAATAATGAGGGCCAATAGTAACCCATCCTCAGAATTTTGTGTGTTGTTCTCTTATCAGCAAAATTCCCTCCACAAGGGCCATCATGACAAGCTTTCAATATGTCATACACTTCATCTTCTCTAATGCATCTTCGGATCTCCTTATCAAGCCCAGTGTAGAAAAGACACCCGCTTATCCAGCTATACCTGGCACTTTGTTGAATAATTCTTCTCTTTTCTCTGTATGACAGGTGTGATGGTAATTTTCCTGCAACCAAATAATTAGCAATATCTGCATACCATGGAGAGTGAGCAAAAACTGCAAACAAATACTCATCAGGAAAAGAATCATCTACTGGAATATCATTATCAGTTTTTAACCGTGAAAGGAAATCAGCCACCACATTTTCTTTACCAGGCCGATCTACAATTGTGATATCAAATTCCTGCAATAATAATAGCCATCTCGTAACTCTAGCATTTGTGACAGATTTGTTCATTAAATACTTAATAGCTGAATGATCAGTGTGCACAAAAGTAGAATAACCAGTGATATAGTGTCGAAATTTATTAATGGCATAGATTACTGCAAGAAACTCCTTCTCGGTAACTGTATAATTAAGCTCAGCAGGGGTCATATTCTTACTGATAAAGTAGATAGCATAAGGGAGATGATTTTCCTCTTGTCCCAAGACAGCTCCAATTGCAGTGTCTGAAGCATCAGAAGATATATGAAAAGGGAGACTCCAATTAGGCCCCCTCAAAATAGGAGCAGTAGACAACTGATGCTTGAGTTCTTCAAAAGCTTTCTGACAAGAATTAGTCCACTTAAATTCAACATTTTTCATAAGCAACACAAATAATGGAGAAGCTATCTTAGAGAAATCTTTAATAAATCTTCTGTAGTATCCAGCATGTCCTTGAAAACTTCTCACATCAGTTTGAGTTTTAGGAACAGAAAGATTCTGAATGACCAATATTTTAGATGGATCTACCTGAATACCTTGAGATGAAATAAAATGTCCAAGCACTATTCCTTCACTCATCATCATATGGCATTTTTCAGTGCTTAAGGAGAGGTGAGCTTGTATACATCGTTTAAGTACTTTCTCAAGGTTTTGTAATGCATCTTCAAAAGACACACCATAAGGAGTAAAATCATCCATAAATATTTCCATAGAATCATTCAGCATATCAGAAAAAATTCCTATAACAGCTCTTTGAAAAGTTGCTGGTGCGTTACATAGCCCAAATGGAAGAACTCTATAGGCAAAAGTTCCCCAGGGGCTGGTGAAAGTGGTCATGTCTTGGTCTTGGGGTGCAATTCTTATCTGATTATACCCACTAAATCCATCTAGAAAAGAAAAGAATTTCTTCCCTGCCAGACTATCCAACACCTGATCAATGAAGGGTAAAGGAAAGTGATCCTTTTGAGTAGCTTTGTTCAAGGCTTTGTAGTCGACACATACTCTCCATTTCCCATTTTTCTTAGGGACAATTACCAATGGGGAAACCCATTCACTGTCAGATATAGGGTATATAAATCTTGTATTAAGCAATTTTTGAAGTTCTTCCTTAACAATTTCTCGTAAATTAGGATTCATTCGTCTTTGGGGTTGACAAACAGGTCGGCATCCCTCTTTAATGTAAATTCGATGAGTACATAATTCAGAAGAAATACCTTTCATATCCGTGTAGTCCCATGCAAATGCCTCCTTATATTCATGCAATAACTTCATTAATTGCTGTGTTTCAGCATCTGTTAGATTAGGATTTATGTTTAATGTCTTGCCGGGTTCAATTTCAACTGTTATGCTTTTAGATGAGATGGTGGTTAAAGTCTGAGATGAGTCTTCAGATTCAATCTTTTCTTGTGTATCAGTTTCAAAAATTGCAGTTAATTGATGGTGTGTTTCAGCAATGACAGAAGAAGGTTCACAAATAAAATTATTAATTATCTCATCCTCTGTATTGTCTTTAAGAGTTAAAGCTTGTCCAATAGTTAGAATAGGCTGAACAACATTATCATCATAATCCATCCATATAGAATCTTCATTATTAATTATTGGTGTAGCATGGGGATAAAGAGTAAGTTGTTTTGTTTCATAACCATTAGAAATTGTCATTGAACCAGATCTGCAACTGATAAAAGCATCAGCTGTGGCCAGCCATGGCATTCCTAGAATTAAGGGATGTCCCCCCAGCTTTGTTTTAGTCTGCAATACAACAAAATCAGCTGGGTATTTCCAGGATTCAACTGAAATAAGTAGATCCTCAACAACTCCTTCAGGTTTAATTGTAGAACGATCAGCCAACTCTAGAATGGTGGGTGTATCTCTGATTGTGTTATTCAGCTGTAAGAATTGTGAAGTTTCAAGAGTCATTATGTTAATTGCAGCACCTAAATCTACCAGAACTTGGGGAATCATTGTTTTACCAATCTGAACTGTCACTGTAGGATGGCCGGGATCACCATATTTCACAGGAGGGGCTTTTCCGGACATTAATGCGGACAAGTCCCCCATCACATGTACTGTAAGGGGGTCCTTAGTTTTCCTACCAGGTTTCTTAACACAAATATCCCTTAGTGTTCTGGCATAAATTGGTACATCTCTTAATGCTTGTAAAAGTGGAATTTTAACATACAAATTTTGCAATTCCCCTAGAAGATTAAAAGCAGGTGTTTCAGCTGTTCTGGTTAAAATCAAACGCTCGGGGAATGGTGGTTCTGTTATTTCAACATTTTTGTTAGAAGGTGGTTGTGCTTTCTTATGTTTCTCAGTTTCCTCTTTATCAGAATCAGAAGAAGTTATGTCATCAATAATAGGCTCTACTATTTTTCCAGATCTCAAATGAATATCGTTACATTGCATAGTAGGAAATATAAACTGATTCTGAATATCAATAACTTGCACAACTTTATTATTGGGGTTAGGATTTGGTTGCACAGGTAGCTGGGGTCTCATTTGGTTATTTGGCGGAGCATTTGATGGCAGAGGAAGTGGTTGTTGGAATTGAGGCAATTGATTTGGATATGGGAGTTGTTGACTTCTCCAATTTGAATTCCAAGGGTCAAAAGAAGATGGCTGCTGTGGAGGCCAAGGAGTCCACATTGAAGGATCAACAAAGGGTGGGTTTGATTGCTGCATGGGTGGGAAATTCATTTGATTAAAGGGTGGGTATTGCATTTGATTGAAGGGAGGGTAATTTGTTTGACCAAAAGCAGAATAATTGTTCCAACGATTAAATGGCATACTAGAGTTCATACCTTGTCCTTTTGGTTGCCATTGTCTTCTTTGAGTTAGCAGGTAAACTGCTTCAGCTTCTTCTTCTGTTGGTTGTAATGCTGCTTTTATTCCTGGTAGAGATGGACATTGTTTTGTTTCATGATCTTTCTCACAAAGGGTACAAATTGGTATTTTATCCATTGGGCATTCCCTTAGTGGATGTTTGTCTCTGCACTTCGGGCA
The DNA here is from genome assembly GCA_034641835.2 of Pinus albicaulis. Taxonomy (NCBI): domain Eukaryota; kingdom Viridiplantae; phylum Streptophyta; class Pinopsida; order Pinales; family Pinaceae; genus Pinus; species Pinus albicaulis. The sequence continues at coordinate 475,077,355 of CM076579.1, read as the reverse complement.
AAAGACAGCCAGAGTTGCTTCTGCTTCGGCCTGCTTCTTCTTAACCTGCAAAGTGTTAATTTGTGAAGCAAAAGAACTTAACATCTCAGTTTTAAATTCTTCAAGTAAATTACCTATTTCAGCTATTGTTGCTCCTCCATTGGCTGATTTCTGCACTCTTGAATAGGTGGAATCTCTTGTTCTGTTTCTTGCAGCTCCCCTAGAACACCTCTTAGCAAGTTCACAAATCTCATCATATGATTCCTTAGATATATCTCCTTTAGCAAGCATGTTTAACATATCTAAACAATCATCCCTTAAACCTCTAAGTAATATTGTTTTGCGAATTTCCTTACTTATATTCGGATGGTCAGATCTCTGTATATTGTACTGCAACCTTTCTATATAATCCTCCGGATTCTCATCCGACTTTTGTGTCATATTGAATAGTTCATCCTTCTTTTCTCTCGTCCGGCAGTAGTCTTGATATTTAAGCAGAAATTTCTGTTTCATCTGCTCCCATGTTGTGATCACCTGACTTCCAAGGCTCATGAACCATCTTAAAGCATTCCCTTTTAAGGTGTCTGGAAACAGTTTCAACTTTTGAGCATTAGTAACATAATCATAACTTCTGCATAATATATCAAATTCAAAAAGAAATTCATCCGGATCTTCAGAGGATAAACCATGAAAGTTAGGTAAAGAAGACAATGGAATGTTTTTCATAGGAGTTATCCCTGCAGGGAGATCACTGATAGGAAATCCCAAGGTAGAGAGGGAATTTTCATCCCTTCTTTCTCCTTCAGGATCTACACGTCCTCCACCAAAGAAACCATCATTGTTTCCTTCCATTGTTGGCTCTCCTACTGCACTTGCTCGATCGTCAAGATCTTCTACTGGCTCTTCAATGTTTTCCACTCGTCGTCCAACGCTCTCTACTATTTCCTCAATGTGCTCTGCTGATTTACTAACACTTTCTTCTGACTCTCCAGCACTGACTGCTGGTTCTTCTATATTTTTAGGACCCACGACTTCCTCTGTTTTGTAATCTGATTGAGGGGAGTGCTGAAGTTTTGATCTTCGAGAACTTAATCTCTGTGATGATTCAGCCTTTGATACAATCTCGTCAATAAAAGTCTTTCTTCCTCCCCTTCCTTTGCCTTTGCCACCTGTGGGGTTAGTTTTCTTCTGGTTTCCGCGTCCTCTCATACAATCTGCACATTTAAAAAGAAAAGATTAATGCTTTTGAAATCTATAATTGCCTTCCTCGGCAACGGTGCCAAAATGTTGGTCGCTTTAATTGTTTTCACAATTCAAGCTCCACATAAATTGTCAACCCGAGGAAGTCTTTTTATTCCAAAGACAATCACGCACTGGATATGCTCAATTTCAAAAGCAAAAACAATGTTGTAGTAAAAATCCACACAATTATCAATCACACAAATCTAATTATTCACACTCTGTTTAATCAAAGCTGAAGTCACTTAAGTTGTAGCAGAAATAATTCCTATGTTGCAGTTAAAATCCAAATAAAGGAAAATCAATCTGCAAGAAAAGAAATCAATCAACCATAGCAGGAACAGGACCCTATTCCTTAATTAGGAACTTCAGCACCTGCTGCCTGACACTAATCACACTGTAGGAAAGGTAGCTTCAAGAGACCAAGACCCTATTCCCATGAACAGGAACCTTCAGCACTTGTTCTCTTGTTTCTAATCACACTGCAGAAAAAGGAAGGCAATTAATGGGAGCAGGACCCTATTCCTTTATACAGGAATCTTCAGCACCTGCTTCCCAGCATCATACACTCATACAATTAATATAAATGGATTTCTCAACTTCCAAGAGTGAATGTGTTCAATACATGCAGCGCTAAGGAAACAGAGTACTACTAAACTGTGCAACTAGTGTTCAACAACAGTATTAAAGTAAAGTGCAAACAACGTAAAGAATTAAACAAATTACAGGAACCAAAGGGTGAATCTTGTGAGGAAGGCGGGCCCTTTCCCTCTCACAAGATTCCCCAAGGAAAGAATTAAATTAGAGCGCTCAAAAGAAGAATTTATTCATCTGTCAAAGTAAATGATACATTACAGATGGAGACTAGCTCCAGTTCTCACACAATGTTCTCCTGTAGCTTTACAACAATGAACTCCCTTCTAATGATGATGTCTCCTCTTTTTAAAGAGGAGACATCTTTTACAATTACATGAGAGCAAATCTACGCTTATCCCAAATCTGTTCACTTTCTCAAAACATGACTATTCTGTTCTTCCAAAAAAAGATACTGTTACAATAGAGACAACAAGAATGCTATCTTCAGGATAATCCAGGTAACCGTGTCTTCATGCTGTTACTACTATTCCACAAAAGGTTCTTCCAGAATCGCAAATTACGCATGACGGAATTTGCGTGCTTGACGGCTGTTTCAGCAACTGAGTCAGCTTTTTCAGCAACGGCCGCTTGTTCCTAGCAAAGCATATAACTTATCAGCGAGCTTTTGGACTTATGTTAGCAACGATGCACTTCGATTAATGATAAAATATAAGAGTATTATGGAATTAAATGTAAACAGATTAAACATATAATAAAGAAGAGGATTTTATATACCTTGGGATAAAGTAGATGAAAATGATAATGGAATCCTTTTTAATCATGGTTATAAA